>OX377620.1:106525710-106547938 GCA_947397865.1 Polietes domitor | reverse complement strand
ATTTTTATACCCTACACCACTTCGTGGTCTAGGGTATTATAAGTTAGTTTTCCGCCAAATGTTTGTAACACCAAGAAATAATTGAGCTAGACCCACCTTTAAGTATACGGATCGGCTTAGAATCGCCAGCTGAGTCGATTTAACGATGTCTGTCTGTCCGTCTGTCCGTCTGTCCGTCCGTCCGTCCGTCCGTCCGTCTGCTGTCCATCTAAGCTTGTTCGCACTCTACAGGTCGCAATTGTTGTCCGATTGTCATGAAACTTGGCAGAAGTTATTTTTTCTGGCCAAGGACCATTGGTATTGAATTTGGAGGAAATCGGTTCAGATTTAGATATAGCCCCCATACAAATGTCGGTCCCGATTTGACATTTTCCGCTCTAGAAACCACATATTGTACCCGATTTTCTTTAAATTTGGTACAACATCTTATACTCTGACTAGAAACACCTATGCCGAAATTGGGTAAGATCGGTTCAGATTTAGATATAGCCCCCATACAAATGTCGCTCCCTATTTCACTTTTTCCGCTTTAGAAACCACATATTGTACCCGATTTTCTTTAAAATTGGCACAACATCTTATAATCCAACTAGAAACACGTATGCAAAAATTGGGTAAGATCGGTTCAGATTTAGATATAGCCCCCATACAAATGTCGCTCCCGATTTGACATTTTCCGTTCTAGAAACGACATATTGTACCCGATTTTCTTTAAAATTGGCACAACATCTTATAATCCAACTAGAAACACGTATGCAAAAATTGGGTAAGATCGGTTCAGATTTAGATATAGCCCCCATACAAATGTCGCTCCCGATTTGACATTTTCCGCTCTAGAAACGACATATTGTACTCGGTTTTCTTTAAATTTTGCAGAACATCTTATAATGCAACTAAAAACACGTATGCAAAAATTGGGTAAGATCGGTTCAGATTTAGATATAGCCCCCATACAAATGTCGCTCCCTATTTCACTTTTTCCGCTTTAGAAACGACATATTGTACCCGGTTTTCTTCAAATTTTGCAGAACATCTTATAATCCAACTAGAAACACGTCTGCAAAAATTGGCTAAGATCGGTTCAGATTTAGATATAGCCCCCATACAAATGTCGCTCCCGATTTGACATTTTCCGCTCTAGAAACGACATATTGTACTCGGTTTTCTTTAAATTTTGCAGAACATCTTATAATGCAACTAAAAACACGTATGCAAAAATTGGGTAAGATCGGTTCAGATTTAGATATAGCCCCCATACAAATGTCGCTCCCGAATTCACTTTTTCCGCTTTAGAAACCACATATTGTACCCGATTTTCTTTAAAAATGTCGCTCCCGATTTGACTTTTTCCGCTCTAAAATCCAGATATTGTACCCGTTTTTCTTTAAAATTGGCACAACATCTTATAATCCAACTAAAAAACCAATGGTGAAAGTGGGTAAGATCGGTTCAGATTTAGATATAGCCCTCATACAAATGTTGCTCCCGAATGTTTAACCGATTTTGGCCAAATTTTACATATTATATTTCACCAATAAACAGACATGGAGAAAGCGCGTCACATCGTTCCTGGTTTCAATATACCCCCATACAAATGTCCTTTCCGATTTAAAATTTTTACCGAATTGAATTGCAATGAGAATTGTTTGGGTGATGCCCATATGTCCATACTTTGGTATGACTTTGGTATACTACTGTATAATTTGTATTTGTCTGTCGGACAATAGGATCAATTACCATATTATTTACCATATTCGTTAAATTTGACTAAAGATGAATTTATAGCATATACATTATATTCATATAATTTATATAATTTGTATGAACTACATAAAATTGTTCCCATGAAATACCTGGGTTTAGTAATCAAAGTGAGGTACATACGCAGGGAGTGGTGTAGGGTATTATATAGTCGGCCCCGCCCGACTTTAGCCTTTCCTTACTTGTTTGTAAAACACATACATATACAGGACACAAAAATCCTTCCCGTTTTCACTTTTTCACCGAATTGAATTGTAGTCGGATTGAAAGTGGAGGGTATCATAGAGTCGGCCCCGCCCGACTTTAGCCTTTCTTACTTGTTTTTATAAAATGAAGTTGAACATTTTGGCTGCAAAAAGCCATCTCCTGTATTAAATTATTTCACAAATATGGAAACAGTGACGTCATTTATCGTCCGATATTCGTCATTTAGGCATCATTCGACAAGTATTGATTCCTTCTATTTATTTTTCATAACACCTTTTACAAAATGTTTCCAAGAAATATGAGTTTGTAATTGCCATTTTGAAAACCCACGAAAAATCAATCTAAACGTCCAATAATACGACCGATGAGTTATTCTAAGACAAGAATAAAAATTTATTTAAAGAGTTTCCAAGGGTCTATTAATTAAAAAATAGACAAAAAATGTAACATAAAAATTTAGACGGGAAAACATGATTTTTAGGGGTGTTTTCAGGAGCGTTTAGCTCACAGATGGTTTGACCCAATAACGAAATATTTTTCAGATCATCATTAAACAATCCAATCTTCATTTCTGGGGGATGACCGCTGTAATTTATTTTCGTGACCCATTCTAATGTATATGAGTACTTTTATTATAATTTTGAACTCACTGGAGTCCAATAATTATGTAAATTTTAAAATATTTGTAGAATAGATTGCAATAGATTTAGTTTTGTAGAATAGATTACAAATAAAGAAATGAACACAAAATCGTGTGATCATTTATATTGGTCAAAGGTTGTGCCGAAGTTTTTAGCACAACCCTATAAATAAACCTATAACTATACGTTTACTGTCCAGTTTCGATGAACGATACACCATGTCGTCAGAACTTCCCAACGCATATGTCCTTAACCTAAATCAGGGTTCAAAATAGTACCGACGCACAGTGGATTAGAATCAAATTCCATCATCCCAAAATTCAATAACTTTCGATCCAGTAAACATTTTTGATTTCAGTACATAACAAATTAAGACACTTTTATTGAAACAGAATAGCGACCCTATAGTTCTGAAAGGGCATGTTGAGTAGATTATTTTTATAAAATAAACTTATAGTCCAGCTGGTGTGAGTTTCTCTTTACACTGACCAAAGTTTTAATATTTTGGACGAAGGGAGCATTATACTAAGTGAGAAAAGTGTTGTAAGTACATGTCTGAGAGAATTCTTATTGTGAGAACTATATTGTGGAATTTTATGAGGATTATTTATATGGAAGATCTTAACCATGTAGCTCCTCTCTGTACAGGTTTTGAAAACAATTTCGACACGTACTGTGATTATTAGAACAGATGGCCAGGAAGAAGGACGGACTGACAGACGGACATTGCTAAATCCACTCAAAAAGAGATTCTCAGTCGATCGCTATAAATCCTCTTGGGTGTTAAAAACAAACGCACAAAGACATAATACCCTAGTGGAGGGTATAATAACTATGCAATAAAAAATACAACCCAACGTACTTATCTATATATTTTCGAAACAGGATAAGTGGGATCCGTTTATTCCGACTTATAGAGATCTCCCACTAACTCAGTTTCCCATTTATCCAAGAAATTTTTGTGTTGTCCCAATTAAAGACATAAATCCAGCGAATTTTTGAGCGATGCCTAAATATGTAGCATTCTGTTAATCCTTCCCTTTAATAGCGTTCCCATCTATTGGAACATTTTACCATTTCACAGAACGAACTTCGACTTCTGAGAAGTTGTTTTTTATCTTTTCAGCTTATATTGGCCTTCAAATGAACGGCGACAATGACAAATAAATATCTCTCCTATAGGGTGGAGAAATTTGAACTACCGATTACTCTTTCTTTGAAAGGTAGAATAATATTCATTTTTATTTTCAGGTTTATGTTTGACATTTGCAAAATGGGACGCTATATGCTCGAACAAAATTGGGAAATATTAAAAACTTACTTCCAAAGTATTGACTCTTAAACGCAAACTATAAGAAATTTACGTGTTTTCATCTCGGTGGCTATGTCAGTAAGCAAAATTGCCGCATATGGGGTTCAGAGAACACCCGTTTCAATGTTTGGTGTGGATTTTGGGCTGCCGGCATCATTGGGCCATGTACTGGGTTGATCGGATGAGGTACTGCCGAGACAGTCGTGGTTATCATATGAATGATATTTTGTTCCATTAGTAAATGAAACAGTTCAACCTTTCCAACCAGAAAATTAGTGGGAAAGTCGCTGCGAAGCCACCTGAGGAAACCTTTCGCCGGGTGGAAATTATAGAGGTAGTGAGCAGGCAAGTAATAAATGTCACCATGCCATTTGTAAATAAATTTGCATTCTATAAAATATATAAGCAAAATGGACTTGAGCCATGAGAATATCCCAGTTCAAATCAAATATTGATTACAAAAAAAAAAAACTAAATAGAACCAGAATTTGAAAAAATAATCAGTACTTTTTTATAGCCGATTCTAATTTGTAATTTTATCGGCCAACCCTATAACACTTCCCTATAACACTTTTGATCCTAAGTTAATCGGTATACTAATAATCAGTACTTTTTTATAGCCGATTCTAATTTAAAATTTTACATGGCCCACCCAATATCACTTCCCAGGCTTCGTTTCAAAATATGATCTAAAGATAATCGTTATAATAAACGATTGATATAATATTTCTCTTCCTTTTGAGTATTAGAAACAAGTGCATGTGTATTAAAACAAAAAACAACAAATAATTTTGATTTGTTTATCCCTAAATCTTAAAGAATCGTAAAAAACATGTTTTAATGTGTGGCCCAAAAACACAAAGTACGCAAATAATTTAAACATACTTTAGAATATTACCCTTTTTAGTCTACATGTTGTCATACTGTATACTTAATTTGATGCTTAACCGATATAAATACTTGGATTTGGCCATTAGACTGGTCTTTATTGTCATACTTCCCATTCATCGTCACAGCGTTATTTAACATTTTCACTATTATTGTTATTAATTTCTCTAACTTAAGATAAATATGTACGTTCGTTGTCATGAAATATTTAAATATTTAAATATTTAAAGAATATTTCCAGTAACGCTTCATCAGCAATTTCCCATATTCGTCAACGGATTTTATTCTTGCCAACGTTAACTGAAAAAAATATATTTTTTAAGTTTGTTACGTTTACGATTAACTTTGGCATAGGGATGCATTAACCAATTGTCAACTCACTCACTGCAGTTCATTCACGAAGGAAGTATGTATATACAACATACATAATTGTACACATATGTGTGTATGTATGCTGGCATCTACCCCACTGTATGCCAATCGAATTTCGTTAACAATTTTCCTTATACATTTCGACCGCTGCTGCGATCGGATTTCTGATTACGTTGTGTGGCATATTCGGACAGTTGCAGGAGAACACACACACAGCTCTACATTCATACATAGGTAGGTATATACATACGTATGTAAATATATAAATAAGCGAGCATGTATCTGCTGTATATTGAATATGCATTGGGACAAAATGCAAACGCTTACTGTTGTTACTAATTCAATTTGGCTAAAAGCCATTTGTCGGTAACATTTTCATTTAAACTTCGTGCACTTTTCACCAATCAAGCGAAAATGTACAGAATTAAAACTGAAATCAAATTAAGCATCATCGAAGTTGCATCTATAAAGACCACGCTTGTTTTTTGTTGTTCATTAACAATGACCACACGAACAGATACGATATAATCGGTTAAACAGCAGAATAAATGCAAGCCAGTGTTCTCAGTTTATACATATGATTAAATTCTAGTATGGTTTTGTAGCCTCTACAAGTATTGTTATATATTTGCTAATTTGCTTGTAAAATTTAAAAGAAGGTGGATTATAGAATTACTTTTTGAAATAAATATATTCCTCTGGCTTTCCGCCTGTTGAATTTCTCTATTTATGTATCCTTGCAATCATCGTTCAGTTCGCATTTTCTGGCATAAAAAAAAACATAAAAAATAAATAAAAAAAAACCAACAAAATATTTTGTCTTAATTTTTAGTATAGTTTTTAATTTTTAGTATATACCATTCTAACGAAGAAACGATGTATTTTTTTAAATATATAAGGGAAAAAATTATTACACTCTTTGCAGACCCAAATTCATTAAAAAAATATTTTTTTGTTAATAGCACAAACAAATCCATTCACAAATAATAGTTTATTTATTTATACTAGCAAACTAAAAAGATTTTTATATCATCATCTGCTTTTTAGATGTATTTTCGTAAGTTTTCAGCTATTTCAAAACCATAAGCTTTTGGAATCATCCATTAACTATGACCAGTTCAAGTTTGCGATAACAGTAGGAACATTTTCGGAATTCCTCGGCAACTGATAATAAAGTTTGCTGGGTAGGGAAAATTTACCGAAACTCGTTGAAACTTTAGTCAATGACTATAATAATCCCACATATGTGAGAAATAATCAGTATCTGTTAAATAACTTACAATTTAAACAACAGGTAAATTATATTTACTTCAACTGGAGAAGAAAAAAATCTTAATTGCTTACCGTTGTTGTTACACCCCGAGCTGAGTAAGTAAGTGGGATAATACTAAGAGCGAGTTAATATAATTATATAAACTAAAGGGAAGTAATCATTTGCATAATAATATATATTTTTTAAAATATGCTAGGTTTGCAGCTTCTGAAAAATATTTAAGTGGGTCACGTAATTCAGACACACTGTACATTTACATTTATAATTCTTTATTTTAATTCAGTATTACTTTTGTTTGAAGTATTACTTTATATTCATATCGGGGGCAATTATACTCGCACTAGTATGTAATATGACGTTTACCTTAGGTCAAATTTGTACATGCTTCAAATTTTACACTGGTCCAAAGTTGGTACTCTTTGGGATAGATTTGTTAATTCCGAGAGGAATGTTTGGAGTCCATATCGAAAGATTTCAGTGGGTAATTATAACAGTGATTATAACATCAGAATTGTACTACCCCAATAACGAGTATGCCCAATGGGTCAACATTTTGTGGAATTACCACATAATGAATAATTTCCCCATTTTTACTGTTTCAAGAAAAACCCGAAAATCTCCCGTCCAACCGGTTTTTTTTTTTTATAGAAAGTGAATGGTATATCTGATTTTTTGCGGTTTAAAGTCTTCGTCAATATTAATTATTTCTGATGACAATTTCGTTTTCATATAACGGTTATTTGCAGTTTGGAGCAAACAATTTCACATAATTCAGCAACAAAATGTAAATATCATTGTTTCCGTTGTACCGCACTAACATTGGAGTTTAAAAAGTTTTTAAAATAAATTTTGATGCTGTGGTGTAATATACTTTATGGACCTTCTATGTTGAGAATAAGAATATGGGCTTGAGCACCTAAAATAAGCTAACATCGACGTTTCCGAACAATAATGCGATAACAAAAACGTTAACAAAAATTTAATTTTTTGCTATATATATATAATTTTCTTGTGGGGATTTGGTAAAATAGTTTGAGTTTTTGTGAGGATATTCGCAGTATTTTGAAAAATATTTATATATTGGTAGGTGGCGACCATCTTTCGCTGGTCAGAAAAGATATGAAAAAGAAAATGTCATCGACTAAAAAGGAGCATTGAAATTAATTTGTTATAAACTATTTAATACTATCAATAAAAATTTAAATGAAATTTATGAAGCTGCACCATTGTGACTGTCGTAAACCTTAAAAACACAGGTGGTCATATGTACATATTTTATCCCAAAGCCTTAGCTTTAAGGTAATGATAACTGGTAAGAATGAAGTAAATGCACAATGCATTCTCTGTAAAGATTTTTACACATCTTGATTGATCTTTAATGTTGGTGTAACGTATCAATTAGAGATCTCAAAAACCATTCCTTTTGAGGAAATCAGTTATCAGTTCTACCGAAAATTCTCTATTAAAAATTATTTTCGGGTTTTAAAATTTTACAAATCCGGTAAATTTATCCTAAAATTTATAATAATAAATAATTCTATATTATTTTTATATATTTGAGTTTATTGGACAAAAATAAAATGAAAACCTTATGTTTTCCTTTATAATACGTATAATATTTATGTTAATATTTGCATCTATACGTATCTTCAAAATAAAATACGATTTTCAAGATTACTGAAGGTATTCATAAAATTGCACCCGATTTAATGAAAATCAAAAGTTTACTGAAAAACAGGAGTGACATGATGGGCTATTGTCAAGCTAGCTTAAATTAAGTTTTATCACAGCAATGATCATTATATGGTTATGAGCTGTTAATGTCACTTTTCATTATTTTTGTTAGTTATTGGGAAATCCCATTATAACCTGAAAAAGAAAATTACTTTTCATTTAAATCGACATCCTAAATAAGGCACAGTGGTTCCAAATCGATTTTTGTGAATAAATTCTGTAACATTTGAACGGAAAAAGATATATTGACGAAATTATGCATGCTGAGAGCAAAAGTGTCTTCCAGATGGCTACTGATTGACTCTCCAAAGTTGGGAAACATCGACCATATCAATTTTTGAAATGATTGCCAAAAGTATAAGTATGTACCGATAGCAAAAATATTTTCCGCAGTTATAGTGATCGTACGTACATAAAAATCAGCTTACATTTTTTTGGCGAGTTGGAACATATCGGTTCAGATTTATATATAGCATACATACTGTATGTAAGGTATCTCGAAATTTTACATTTTTCTCCCATATACCATATATTTTATCCAATATTATTTATATCTCTTCTATAAATATTCTTGGTGGTGATCTATGGACCGATCTATAATTACATTAACGATGCTACCGAATATTGTATGAATTACCATATAGTGTTTAAACTATCCGAGGTATATCTATTGGGAAATTGGTACATCTCGATTCATATTTTGATATCACATCACATGAACTCCAGTCCATAAAGTGTAACGTTTTAGGTTACATAAAATGGCAACCTATTTCGAATTGAACGAAATTTTAACTGGGATATTATCCTGGCCCAATACCATTTTGCATCTATAGGGTCCGCCATCTAACGTTTTTTTCAACCGTTGGACTATTATTTGTGGGGTGCTCTCAGCAGCCATTTGAATGAAATTATTTTCCATTATTAACCGGAAGGATTGTACTTTCAAATAAAAAAAGAAATTTGAGAAAATAATCAGTAGTTCTTTTTATAGCATTTAAAAAAAAAGTTATTTGTTGAAATATGTGGTTTCTAGAGCGGAAAAAGTAAATCATAGGATACATTGGTATGGGAGCTATATAAGGGTCCGCCATCTAACGTTTTTTTTCAACTATTCAACCGTTGGAATATTATTTGTGGGGTGTCTGAGGCAGCCATTTGAATGAAATTATTTTCCATTATAAACCGGAAGGATTGTACTTTCAAATATAAAAAGAAATTTGAGAAAATATTCAGTAGTTTTTCTTTATAGCATTTTCAAAAAAAAAACACAAGTAAAAACGGCGTTAAGTTTTTTAGCCAAACCAAAACAAATACAAATATTGAAAAAATAATTTAATAAATTAATATTATATTTTAATTATTTCAAACCATTAGTTATTTCAAATCAAAAAATAAATATTCTTATATTTATATTTTCATACACCGAATTCGATGATTCCAGCTGCGCCCATTTGGTTGGTACCATTTTTATCCCCTTGACGTTTCTATGCAATTAGAATTTCATCATTCTAGCAGTAGTCGTTTAGTTGGTACTTTTTTTATTCCTCTGTACCATTGTATCCCTTGAAAGTACGAAGTTAAAAAAATCCGTCTATTTTCCGTGTCTACGTAGTCAGAGGAATGTATACTCCGAATTTCATGACTCTAGCTGCGGTCATTTGATTGGTACTATTTCTATCCTTTTTTCATTTTAACCCCAAACAGTACGAATTTTGAAAAATCCGTGTATTTTACTTGTCTATGCAATCAGAGGAATGTATACACCGAATTTCGTTATTCTAGGTACAGCCGTTTTGTTGGTACCATTTTTATCCCTCCGTACCCATTGTATCCCTTGAAAGTACTAATTTCGAAAAATTCGTCTATTTTCCGTGTCTACGCAGTCAGAGGAATGTATACTCCGAATTTCATGACTCTAGCTGCGGTCATATGGTTGGTACTATTTTTATCCCCTTTTTCTATTTTGACCCCAAAAAGTACGAATTTCGAAAAATCAGTTTATTTTCCGTGTCTACACAGTCAGAGGAATGTATACTCCGAATTTCATGACTCTAGCTGCGGTCATTTGATTGGTACTATTTTTATCCCCTTTTTTCATTTTAACCCCAAAAAGTACGAATTTATAAAAATCCGTGTATTTTACTTCTCTATGCAATCAGAATGTATACACCGAATTTCATTATTCTTGGTACAGCCGTTTGGTTGGTACCATTTTTATCCCTCTATTCCCATTTTACCCCTTAAAAGTACGAATTTGGAAAAAATACTTTTATATTATGTATCTACTCAATTAGAGGAACGTTCACACCGAATTTCGTGTTATTCGCTTTCATTGAACTTGAGACAGACCCACATTCATATCCATATTTATTTGTATGTGTCTATACTTCCTGTTTGATGTATATGCGTGTAACACTTTGCATAGGTAAGCGTTGCCACTGCACAAAATAATATGTGGATGGATGGATATGTATGTGTGTAAGCATATATGTAAATCAAAATTGTGTAAATAACGGACTCAGCATAATTCGTGATTACAACATTTTGTGTGGATTTATGTGGTTTGGTTTCCGTGGCTTTAATTTAATTAATATTTATTTTCCTTTCTCCATTTTTTTGTGTGTTAATTTTAATATGAAAAACATTGTTGTTGGCAATTTGCTACACATCACTCTCATTGCAAATATTTATGCAGACGCATACTCGGCAGTGCAGACGCATACTCGGCTGTGATGAGAAATTATTTTCAGACACTTAGAACATAATGTTGTCTACAACCATGACTATAAAGTTGTAATTTTTGAGAACTTGTCCTAACATTTTCTTGCATAATCGGCATGAAGAAATATGTTTAAGATCAGAGAAATTGATAAGGATTGACTATAACCCAATGCATCAAAAATACATTTTGTGTAAACACGAAAACATTAAAAATTTTGTTTATGGTTAATTTTTTTAAATTATTTACTAAAATTCCAATTTTCAACGAAGGTTTCTTTAAGATTTGTACGTTCATATTGGAAATATAGGTCCGTTAACATCCTCCTATATTTATAATTAAAGGTATGTTGATATGTTGACTACAAATATTGCTACATTCACTTTTATAAAGAAACAGTGGGTTAGGAACAGTCTCCAAAAAATTGTGAAAAAAATCAATTTTATTTCGAAAAAAATCTTTTATGCTGAAACGAAAAAATCAAAAAATAATTTCTACTACTTTTAATTGCTAGCTTTCAGAAGAGTAAATGACTACATGTAGGAATTGGAGTCTCGGAATTCCCGGGAATACGGGAAATATTAAAAAATATTTTATTGATTATTTTGAACACTAATTTAGTTTTACTATATAATTGGGAAACATTACTTACAATAATAATGAGCATTTGTTTATATTATATTACTACAAACTATACTTTTTAAATTCGCTAAGTCGCCTTTTTTGGCGAAACCTATATAGGGGAAAACTCACTTTTTGATAAAATATTTGCATGATCTTTATTGTGAAACTGGCAATACTATGACTGACTGATCTGGTTATCTTTAAATTTCTTGTTTTCCCATCGACGAAATTAAAGGTGAAAATCTTCTCAAAGAAGAATTTACTTCCCATATGAAGTCAGTAAGAAATGGTCTAAAAGTAGGGTTACAATTAAAATTGTTCACCAGGAAATTTCAAGAGAAATCAAATTTAAATACAAATATACTCTACGGTATATTTAAATGACCCTTTGTGAGAAGTAATGAGTGGACTATTTCAATGTGTTTATTTTTTAATTTAATTAATCAATATTAGTTATTTAATGTTTCTATTGCTTTTACATTTTGGAATATTTCCCCCTGTTTCTGTAAAATATTTTCCTCTCTAGACGAATGACTAAAGCCATACGAGTTCTTTGTTTCCTTAAATTTAAACATTTTTTAATTTGAGGATTTGTCTAAAGTAAAAAATTTGTAAAATGACAAATAATATCTAATATATTTTGACGAAAAAACTTGTTTTTAATTTATAATATGTCAATATTTTAACCCATAACCCATATTTTTAGATTAGTATTATTTTGTTTTATTGTTCTCTATCACTTGCGCCATATAATACGTGTTGAAATAGTGTACGGTGGGCGTTAATGGGTTAAAAAAGCACACTAGTTGCTTAAAGTTAATATTTTAAACCTTATTCGACAAATTAAAAAAATATTTTTTTCCCGGGAATTCCCGGGAATGAGAATTTTCATTCCCGTTGAAAAAAGTCCAGGAAACCCCAAACCCTAACTACATGTCTTTTGTACACACAAAAGATTTTTTTGATTATGAGTTTTACATTTTTTGTTAAATTTTACAAATTAGTAAAAATAATATTTTATTTTGTAATAGTAAGAAATAAAACGATTCAATTAAAATGCCAGAGACTTAACGACATGACTTGCTACAATTTACAGTAATAAGTTTTTTTCTTGTGCAAACTTGTCCCTATACATACGATTGTTCTGCTCCTGTGAATATTTTCATAATGAGGTTATACATCAACATGTATGGATATACTATATATGTATGTACCACACCATCGAAATATGCAAATGGTATTTTGTTGATTTGTCGAATAAATATTGTTAAAATTTAAATAAGTTTTAGATGTTGCACACACATTTGATCATACACACGCACGCACATTCGATTATGCGTATGATGCATGGTGAACTATTTATATGTATAGCATTCAATTGTATGTACAAACACCAACAAATATGTGCATTAGAGTGTCTCAATGCTAAATATATGAAAAACAGCATGAAATATTAAAATTTCAATTTTAGTCCAAGGAATAATCACCAATAAATTGAAAAAAAAAATGATTAAAAATTAGAAAAAAATCTAAAAAAATATGTTTTTAATAGATAAGTCAGCAATCAATGTACATATTTGAAAAATCATGACCCTTTTTGTATACATACGAGCATTTTAATAAATCATGAAGATAACACCCATAACAAAATTAAGCAGCTTACAAACCAAAACACGACCACATTGCCGAAAGTCTATGACCAAATGTAGAACATCGTATATATTCACTTAACACATAGGATCCAAATAGAAAGATTTTTCTTAAAAATATCAAATTTGTGGGATCGATTTTTGATGTTAAAATCTTTGGAAAGAAAAAATCAAATATTTAGGTTTTATTTTCCCCGTTTTAGGAATTGTGGGACTTTTGTATGAGGTATTACCAAAACCGATCCACAAAAGTAACACGATTACAAATACTATTTTTGGTTTCAAAAACAGTTTTTGTGATACCTCATATAAAAATATCGCTATTCTCGAAACGGGGAAAATAAATCCCAAAAAATTGACCTTTTTAGAAAAAAACCGCCATAGATAAATTTCGATCGACGATCAGAAGAAAAAAGTTTGACAGCTGCGTATGTAGATAAAACAAAGTTTTTAATTTTGAAATCATGTGCTTGGGTTTCGAGAATTAATTGCACAATAAATAATTTTTTATTAGAATTGATCACATTCTAGTGCATTTATCTATTTCCTGATCCATTTTCCAAAAATGTATATACATATTGTATATATATTTATGAAGGTAGGTAAGAACTATCAAATACCAAATCTGTTGAAATATATGGAAATTAAAATTTATATATGGCCCTAAATGCCACATTTTTCATCCAACCCTAATGAACATATCACATATCATTTTTTGTGATCTAACTAAATGTACCAAAACAAGTAAAGTCGCAGACCCTCCACCATGGTTTGCAATCCACAAACGCTGTCGATTTTTGTAGAAGTACAGTAACATTACAGGAAAATTTTATTTTTTTTAATATATCCAAACCAAAACAACGAAAAACAAGTAAGGAAAGGCTAAAGTCGGGCGGGGCCGACTATCTAATACCCTACACCACTCCCTGCGTATATACCCCGCTTTTATTACTAAACCCAGGTGTTTCATGGGAGCATTTTTATGCAGTTCATATAAATTATACAGTATAGATTCATCTTTAGTCATATTTAACAAATATGGTAAATAATAGACACAATTTTCCGGCAGACAAATGCAAATTATACAGTAGTAATAGGATGAATCGGACCGACATTTGAAAGAAGGCCTATAACAACACTTGGGGCCTGGTCCAAAACATGGGACTATATATTTCTCATTCACGGTTGGTATTCAAAGTTAAAATATATCATGATCCGACGTAAGACGTAGTTTCTAGAGCTGTATTAGAGTAGAATGGGGACCCCATTTGGGTTATTCCAAAGTATGGACACATATATTTGACTTTGTATTCTTAGTTGAAATATAATATAATCTGCAAAATTTGAAAAAAATACGATGTAAAATTTGTTCTTGAGGGGTAAAAATTAAAATGGGACCATTTGTAAGGGATCTACATTAAAAAGTGGTTCCTTATCACTTTCAAAGTAGGTATTCTTAGTTGAAATATGACAAGATATGCAAAATTATATCGAGATCTAATGAACGATGTGGGTTCTAGAGATGTAATAGAGTAGAATGGGGACCCAATTTGTATGGGGCTTATACCAAAATATGGACCCATATATTTGAATTTCATAATATGTCTTCTTAGTTGAAATATAATACAAAATGCAAAATTTGATAAACTTTCGATGCAAATTGTGGGTCCTACAGGGGTAATAATAAAAAGGGGGCCATTTGTAAGGGCGCTACATTAAAAAATGGGTCCATATAGATCACTTTTCAAAGTAGGTATTCTTAGTATGAAATATAAATATAATATAATTTGAAAAACTTCCGATGTAAAATGTCGGTCCGGTAAAAAAGTGAAATCGGGAAGGATTTTTGCTTCCTGTAAATGTATGTATTTCACAAAAAATGTTAAATCGGAAAGGACATTTGTATGAGGGTATATTGATACCTGGAACGATGTGACACCCTTTCACCATGTATGTTTATTGGTGAAATATAATATGTAAAGTTTGGCCAAAATCGGTTAAAAATTCGGGAGCAACATTTGTATGAGGGCTATATCTAAATCCGAACCGATCTTACCCACTTTCACCATAGTATTTTTTTAATTGGATTTTTAGATGTTGTGCCAATTTTAAAGAAAATCGGGTACAATATGTGGTTTCTAAAGCGGAAAAAGTGAAATCGGGAGCGACATTTGTATGGGTGTTTCTAATTTTCAGCATAGGTGTTTCTAATTCGATTATAAAATGTTGTGTCAATTTTAAAGAAAATCGGGTACAATATGTGGTTTCTAAAGCGGAAAAAGTCAAATCGGGAGCGACATTTGTATGGGGGCTATATCTAAATCTGAACCGATCTTACCGAATTTCTGCATAGGTGTTTCTAGTTGGATTATATGATGTTGTGTCAAATTTAAAGAAAGTCGGGTACAATATGTCTTTTCTAGAGCGGAAAATGTCAAATCGGGAGAGACATTTGAATGGGGGCTATATCTAAATCTGAACCGATCTTACCTAATTTCTGAATATGTGTTTCTAGTTGGATTATAAGATGTTGTGCTAAATTTAAAGAAAATCGGGTACAATATGTGGTTTCTAAAGCGGAAAAAGTCAAATCGGGAGCGACATTTGTATGGGGGCTATATCTAAATCTGAACCGATCTTACCGAATTTCTGCATAGGCGTTTCTAGTTGGATTATATGATGTTGTGTCAAATTTAAAGAAAATCGAGTACAATATGTCTTTTCTAGAGCGGAAAATGTCAAATCGGGAGCGACATTTGAATGGGGGCTATATATATATCTGAACCGATCTTACCAAATTTCTGCATATGTGTTTCTAGTTGGATTATAAGATGTTGTGCTAAATTTAAAGAAAATCGAGTACAATATTGGGTTTCTAGAGCGGAAAATGTCAAATCGGAAGCGAGATTTGTATGGGGGCTATATCTAAATCTGAACCGATCTTACCCAATTTTTTCATAGGTTTTTCTAGTTGGATTATAAGATGTTGTGCTAAATTTAAAGAAAATCGGGTACAATATGTAGTTTCTAGAGCGGAAAAAGTCAAATCGGGAGCGACATTTGTATGGGGGCTATATCTAAATCTGAACCGATTTCCTCCAGATTCAATACCGATGGTCCTTGGCCAGAAAAAATAACTGCTGCCAAGTTTCATGACAATCGGACAACAATTGCGACCTGTAGAGTCCGAACAAGCTTAGATGGACAGCAGACGGACGGACGGACGGACAGGCAGACATTGTTAAATCGACTCAGCTGGTGGATCTAAGCCGATCGGTATACTTAATGGTGGGTCTAGCTCGATTATTGCTTGGTGTTACAAACATTTGACGCGAAACTAACTTATAATACCCTAGCCCACGAAGTGGTGTAGGGTATAAATATGTAAAAATAATTTTATAAATAAATATAATATTTTAATTATTTTAAGCATATTAGCGTGGCTTAAAATAATTAAAATATTATATTTATTTATAAAATTATTTTTACATATTTTTTCGTTGCTACCAATATGTTTATAATTACAAGTGAACCTCCACGATCCTTCGAATCTTTAAAATCGATTTTCTCAAAATTCTGACGTGCTACAGCAAATCGCCGAGACACGTATTTCTTTATTTTAAGCCTATTTTCATATTCTGTTAACATTTCTCATGTGTACTCAAAAAAAATTGATTTTGTCGTACTGTGTAATACATACTATATCGAAATAATACTTCAAGTCAGTGCAAAAAGTATATAAGACAGCAATCTTCAAAAAAGATTAAATACCATAAATATTGGGGGATAGTGGGTGCAGCTACAGACGTTTGGTTTGTTGTATTTCAATACTATTTTAATTCCATAAGTACAAATTTTGATTATCTCTTGGGTAAACAAGATAACCTAATTTCATGATTCCAGCCATTTGCTATCTACCAGTTTTATAACTTTTCCCATTTCTCTCGTAAAAGTAAAAAATAGGAATTTGGAAAAAATCTCATTATTTTGAGTATCTATGCAGACAGAGGATATACATCCCTCTGACCGAGTTTCATGATTCTAGCTGCGGCCATTTGGTTGGTACCATTTTTATCCCCTGTTTTCCCATTTTACCCCCCTAAAAGTACGACACACTTTGTTTTGTGTTCTACACAATCAGAGGAAAGTATGCACCAAATTTCATTATTCTAGTTGCAGTTGCTTGGTTGGTACCATTTTTATGCCTCTATTACCATTTAACCCTCTAACCGGCAATTTCTTAAAAATACATGTTCAGATATTTTTTTCTGGGTTAATATTGCTACAATAAACTCAGAAAAACCATCAGAAAATCATTTGCTGATTTAGTTCGAGAGCCAGATGATAAAAGGTGAAGTGCCTTGCACACAAAACAAATTTTTTCACATTCACAACTACATATGTTGAAACAAGATAGTCGCACCTTATCAAAAAAATATAGCACAATTAGATCCGGGTCCAGGAATCAGTATTATTTAGTTTGGAATAAGATGAATTCACACCCAATATTTCACAATTTTTATTTTCTTCGGACTTCGTGCACATGTTTGTTGGTCGAAATATCATTATAAGTTTATTTTTGTATGTATAAGCAATTATTGACTAAATTCCAGATTTACGAAGAGTGTCCTGAGACAGTCTTGCGGTATAGAGTGTTAACCCCTTATAAGTACGAATTTGGAAAAATAATATTTTTATATGATGTATCCACTCAATTAGAGGAATTTCGAGTTTCAATATAAATTAAGTACATGCTTACATACATACTTAAATACTCTAAATATTATGTGGTTTTATGGGTGTTTTCAGGCCTTGTGAGGGAAAATTTTTTCCCTTTGGACCGATTTCGCCCAGTTGCAATCCCAACCGATCTACGACTATAATACGCATTTATGGAAAATTTGGACGCCCTAGATCCTTTCGTTTAAATGATAGCGTGATTTCAACAGGCGGACGGACGAACATGGCTAGATCGTCTTAGAACTTTATGACGATCAAGAATATATATACTATTTCAAGGTGTTACAAACGGAATGACAATGGTGGATGGTATACAAATAAACATGGATCCAATTAAATAAAAATCAATTAAAGTTGCATTTGAAGCATTTTTTTATTAAAAAATTTATCAGAAAATTCGATATTCATATTCATAAAACACAATTTATTACGAGCGCCCCGATAGTCGAGTTGGTAGCGTGCTCGGCTATCAGCGTGGGGGTTGTGGGTTCAATTCCCACCAGAGGCTCTGGTCTGTCGCTACAATAAATGGTCTTAGTCACCGGGGTGACTAAGCCCGGCTCAATCCTTGGACCCAAAATTAGAATATAAATTTACTTTGTATTGTAATTAATAATAAATAAATAACACCATTTAAGAAACCAAAGTTAATTTGGTAGCGCTGATAACATTATTTCTATATGCACCTTTAGGTTAAAGCACTCTAATTTTGTATATTTGTATGCACATGGTTGTGTGTGTGCGTACATACGTGCTTATGCTATATGTACTTATTTATCAGCAAAAATGTTCTGTTCTGAAATGCATTAAGTTTGCATTAGTGTTCATGTTGTGCGGTTTATGTTGATAATTAATGCAAAACAACAGATTTCTGTGTGATTTTTCACAATAAACTCATTTCACACCCACATTCACATAAATATTTAACATTTATGCACGCAGACATTTGAGGTTTACGAATACACATGGATATATATGTACATATGTAATTTATTGACATTTAAGGTTTACATAATTTGGCGAAAATTTGCAATAGATAAATTGTTTTTTTTTCGTTGCTTTTTCGAAAAATAATTCTAATAAAATATTCAAAACTACAAATTTGTAATAATCAACAGTTTTAGAGAATTTCGTTGATAAGGACAAATAAGGTGGCATGAGGCATAGCATTAGTTGCACCAAAGGTTATGTTGGTACTGCACATTAATTTAAGCATATACACTAGGGCGTACCTCAAAAAAAAAGTTCGCCGTACACCTTCGAATATGAAGTATTATTGAAAGGTAGTTTCAAAAAAAAAATTTTTATTTTTTTATGCCGAACGTAGGGGTCGCGCTTTTACATTTTTCTATATAACTTGTATTTATAAACGGATTTTAAAGTGTGATACATCGATGTTTTTGTCTCGACGAGGCCGATTTTTTTGTCTTTGAAGTCATTGAGCTCAAGCACCCCCTTCTGGTACTTACCCATCATTTCTCAGTTGCTACTACCCTAATGTACCACTCTAATAATCGAAAATTAAAGCTCGCATAAAATCATGAATCATGTTTGAGCTCAATGACTTCAAAGACAAAAAAATCGGACAAAAACATCGATGTATCACACTTTAAAATCCGTTTATAAATGCAGAAGTTATATAGAAAAATGTAAAAGCGCGACCCCTACGTTCGGCATAAAAAAATAAAAAAAATTTTTTTGAAACTACCTTTCAATAATACTTCATATTCGAAGGTGTACGGCGAACTTTTTTTTTTACTTGTAACCTGGTACGCTCTAATATACACCCTATTAACAGAAAACATGTGAAAAGGGCTTTAACTTCGATCGGACCGAATCTTATATACCCTCCAACACGGAATGTATACCACAGTATTGCCGACATATTACTGTACGTAGAAATGCAGCCTTGGTAACATTATGATAATTTTTATGCAAATTTTGTTGTAAAGAGTGATTTTTTTGAGGTTAGGATTTTCATGCATTAGTATTTGACAGATCACGTGGGATTTCAGACATGGTGTCAAAGAGAAAGATGCTCAGTATGCTTTGACATTTCATCATGAATCGTCTTACAAACGAACAACGCTTGCAAATTATTGAATTTTATTATCAAAATGCGTGCTCTGTTAAGAAAGTTCATTGCGCGCTTCCATTTTATGGTCAGTTTAATCGACCCACTGAAGCGGCTATTCGGGCTATTGTGACTAAATTTCGCACCAAATTTACATTGTTGGACATTAAACCACCAACACGCTTACGTAGAGTGCGAACTGAAGAAAATATCGCAGCTGTATCGGCCAGTGTTAATGATGACCACCAATTTTCGATTCGTCGCCGTTCGCACCAATTGGGTCTCTGTTACTCAAAAACGTGGAAATGCCAAAATTGGACTAAGCGGATGGACCACCTAAGACGCAGCCGCGGTCAACATTTAAATGAAATTATCTTCAAAAAGTAAATGTCATGGACCAATCTAACGTTTCAAATAAAGAACCGATGAGATTTTGCAAATTTTATGCGTTTTTTTTTTAAAAAAAGTTATCAAGCTCTTAAAAAATCACCCTTTATATAGTAAATGTATTACAAACTACCATGCCCACTTATGTTTATTTCTTTAAATAAATTGTAATGTTTCGGGGCCGACTATATAATACCCTACACCACTCCCTGCGTATATACCTCGCTTTGATTAATTTATACAGTTACTATAAATTCATCTTTAGTCAAATTTAATGACTATTTTAAGGAATAAAGTAATTGATCCAATTTTCCTGCAGATATTTCGAGTAAAGTAAATATAACATGTAAAGTAAATATAACAAATATAAATACTGATTATACAGCGGTAATAGGATGAATCGGACGGACATTTGAAGGGGGACTATAACAACAATTGAGGCCTGTGCCAAAACATGCGCCTTTATATTTCTCATTAACGTAGGTATTCCTAGTCGAAAATTAAAGAAAATCGGGAACAATATGCGGTTTCTACGGCGGAAAAAGTGAAATCGGGAGCGACATTTGTATGGGGACTATATTTCTAAATCTGAACCGATCTTACCCACATTCAGCATAAGTGTTTCTAGTTCAATTATAAAATGTTGTGCCAATTTTAAAGCAAATCGGGAACAATATGCGGTTTCTACGGCGGAAAAAGTGAAATCGGCAGCGACATTTGTATGGGGACTATATCTAAATCTGAACCGATCTTACCCACTTTCACCATGGTTATTTTCAGTTGGTTTATAAGATGTTGTGTCAATTTTAAAGAAAATCGAGAATAATATGCGGTTTCTAGAGCGGAAAAAGTCAAATCGGGAGCGACAATTGTATGGGGGCTATATCTAAATCTGTACTGATTTTCTCCAAATTCTTTCTCTTACTTAAAGGTGGGTCTAGCTCGATTATTTCTTGGTGTTACAAACATTTGGCGCGAAACTAACTTATAATACCCTAGTCTACGAAGTGGTGTAGGGTATAAAAAATTCTTTTGATATTGCGAATGTTGATATTTAGATTTTTTCAGTTCGTGTTCCCATACGTTACTCCAAATCAGGTAATTTTTATGCAAACGTATACTTTGAGAGGATGATTATAATTGAACGAAGACCTCACACAAATGATTCTCATGATTTCAATATTAAAAAATAGATTAAAAATGCACAGATAAAAAATAATTTGCATACAAATCCGCTGTCTATTAATGATTTGTTGGTGATTTTTACCAAACTCTACCAGTGATTCCACGGCCTACATCACGACAGAATAGGTTCGTCATTATCAATTCATAAAAAATTAATATTTAACGCAGTATTATTCAAAAACCCGATTTGACAAACAAATTTAAACATAATTATCTCAAAACAAAAAAATATTACTATTATTATATTGAGTCATTCGATAACATTTTTGTTGCACAGTGTAATTTATGCCGCGTTAAGAATAACTAGTCAAGACTCAATTAGACTATCTTACAAGTTGTTAGATCTGTTACAAAGTGTGGGTTTAAAATAAAAATTGCAAGATATGACCACGAGTGGGAGAGAAATCAAATTAAAATGTTGAAGTTTTATTTTAATATAGATAATTAAAACAACATAAATATAAATTCAAAATAATAAAATTTTAAATTGGTACATGGACATTTTATTGTTTCACAATTTTGGTTTTATCAAAATTACACATCGCGCAAAATTACACCTTGTATTATATCGACTCATTTATAAAAGTCCTCTCAGCAAAACATTACATATTAGCCTGGACCACGCCAATCTGTTTATAGGTTCTCTTCTAAAAGGCGCATAG
>OX377620.1:106475149-106525510 GCA_947397865.1 Polietes domitor | reverse complement strand
ATGCAGCATTCAACTGTCCGTCCCGTTCGCCGGATTTAACAGCACCTGATTATTTAATGTAGGAATGTTTAAAAGAGAGGATGTATATCAATAAACCCAGAACCCTTGAACAGCTGAAGGTGAATATTTTCCAAAAATGCTGTTGGACAGTGTTAATAGTAGTTTCTTACATACAACTGGTAGGAAACTACTGGTGGTTTAAAAATACAAAGCTCTTTTAACGAAAGAGTGCAAAATTAAATACCTTGGTGTTCTACTAAATGAGCAATGGGAAATAAAATGTAGAAAGAAATAAAATTTCGCATACAGATGGAAAGGGGTGCTTTCTAAAATATAAAAATAATTCCCACCAACAGCTACAGATAATAAAGGTCTGTTGCATTTGAAAGTGGGTCAAAAATGTATTTTGTCACATCAAAAAATATAATACTATAGAATATTGCAATTCTTCAACATTGAAGGGAAAGTACACAGAGACAGAAACGAGGGGTTCTGGCTTCAAAATGTAAGTCAGATCATCTTATCTTATGAAATCTAAATTATGTAATTGTATGGTCGCTTTCATGTGAAAATTTAATATGTACATAAATAAGACTTACGTAATACTTAATAAATCTTACAAAATTCCAATACTTCAGCTTTATTTATCTACATATGTACTAAAACTGAGGAAAATTGAACTTTGTATAGCGCTAAGGCAAAAATTTCTCACATCAAGTACAAACTTTTCTTTGAAAATAAGACATGCTTTGAACTTGATCTCAGTTCAACTTTTCCTCAAAGCAAGTAAAATTTACTCAAACTGAGGAACATTTTTCTTCAAATCAAGTAAATCTTTACTTAATCTGAGGAAATTTTTAAGAAATTTTACTCAAATCAAGTAAATTTATACTCAAACTGAGGAAAATATTCCGATTTTTTCCTCAATCCCAGTAAATTGTTACTCAAACTAAGTAAATTTGTAGTCATGCCAAGTAAATTTATACTCAATCTGAGGAACATTTTCGGAATTTTTTTCCTTAATTCAAGTAAATTTGTACTCAGCCTGACTACGACTATACTTGATAATTGAAATAATTTTTTTCGCTTCAGAGTATGCAATACTTATATGAAAAATGACAAAATGGTATAGTTCTCAAACGTTTCATCTTACTTATACCATAAAGAGTTGAGATATTTCACCATGACTGCTGCGGAGGCTAGGTAGGGGCCTTCGCAGTGATTGTTTAGAGCAGGGACAGCCATTTCTTTGCACAATTGTGCAAACTCACACATTTGCTACCTCACACATATTCTTATGCTCTTTCATTTAGTCGTCGATGAGTATTCGACAAGTGCACATGTTCAGCGGATGCCACGATATTTTTTTCAGGTTAACAGAAAAAAAATTCATGATGACACTCAAAAAATATTGTATGATTAAAAATGCTTTTGGTTACATTCAATTCAAAAATCGCTGAACTTTGTATATTTCTATAAGAGCTGCAAAAGTACTTCTGTTTTTGTAGCGTCCGTTTCAATGTAAAATTGATTAAAATTTTGTACTAATTTCTACTAAATCCTGACGATACATTTTTAAAATTTAGTATTCTTTAATCGCTTTAGAACACTAAAAAGGCTGTTCGACTTTTTTAGTTTCTTTCTTGTTTTTGGCGTAGTTTAATCCGTGCGAATGTCGCGTCTGTGCCACTGGGAGATGCCCATATGTTGATGAAAAAACATAAAACATTTTGTGTCACCTTAACCACACAAAATAACATATAATTCAACCAGGCTATTTGAATATTTTTTATTTCCTTTATTGTGTATGAATATCAGAATGGCCTCGTTCTAACATTTTTTTATGGCTGTAAATAAATGAATTCTCTCAATGCTTTTACTCTCTCATACTCACTAATACACAACCAAAAATTTTTTGGCTGTCCCTGGTTTAGAGTAATATTTGAAGTACTTATGAAGAAAGTCTCGGCTAACGAACGAGAATTGCTTCTTAGACTACTATTCATGTATTTTTCTAAACACTCTGAAGTATTTTTTATAAGTTCATTTATACTTGAATGTAAGAGGAACATGGCATACATTTAATTACATTTATTTACTTTATTTAAAGTAATAAACACATTTTTAAGTAAAAACATCCTAACTGGAATTTGTCCATACAAAAAAATTCTGCATTATTTTCTTTTTAAACGCTAGTAAATTTTCTTCCGCACAAGTATGAATATACTTAATTGTAAGAAGTTTTTACTAGATCCAAAAAAATGTTGTTAAGTAAATTTACTACACTATTTTGAGTATATGTACTATTTTTTCTGGCTTTGAAATAAGGAAAGTGTACTCATATCTATTTAATTTCCCTTCTCGTAAGGAAATTTTACCTAATCTGGAGTAAAATTGTTAAACTAAATTGGAGTTTGTTTTTTACTCAGATTTAAGAATGCTATTTTTCTGAGTGTACACATAACTCACATAACTGCCATACCAAACTAATATATATCCTCTTTAACCCGTAAAATCAGAATATTGACACTGTGCAAATTTCAAGAAGATCACTCCGATCCATGTTCTGGCAAAATAATATGCATCAGTTCAAATACACAGTTAGATCCAACATTGAACTCTTTAGGCCAACACATTCCGTGCTCTAGATATCGAGGATATCAAAGGGAATGTAAGCCCTTAGTGAAGGGCATGATGTGATCGTTATAGACCGATTAAAACTTCAGTGACTTGTTACATATCTTTGTGTCCATTTCGTTTGTTTAATAGTTGCCCACCTACTCGTGCATACATATTCATGTACATACATATGTATGAATTGAATTATCCCATTTTATTTTTCAAAACAACATCCCCAGACACATGTATGTATAATATACATAATATAATATACATTGTATATGTATGTGATAACCCTTGTCGCTTCCTGCATGCACGACTGCCAAAAACAACCTTAATATGTTCCTCATAACTGAAGAAATATGTGTGGGGCGGACGGGGAAACACAACGTCCGTCTGACCTTTTTGTTCCCTCATAAAGGGAACGAACAGAAATATTGTTCATAATTTCGTTACTTTTTCAAGGGTGAATAATATTTGCAATTGTAATTATTACTTGTCCATGCCGACAAAAAAACACAGATCCTTCCAACCCAGACACATGTGTACCCACACATTGTGTTTTCAGATTTCACCAGACACTCTCCACAGTCCGCCATAGAACTTCCGTTTTGTCAGGTGGAAGACTGCCGGAGAACACAGTGGTTGGTGGTGATGTTTATGTTTACATAATGACCGTCTGGAATGAGCGGTTAAGCCACTAAAGATGCTAATTTTATTTAGTTGCACATTCGAGATTATTGCTCTTACCCCCGTTTTTCTCGGTTGTTGCGCTCGCTGCGATGGCTGACTGTCTGAGCTTGAGCACACATGGGCTGAATGTGAAATGTACGATTGTACGTAGACAGTATGTGTCGGGGTGTTTCTACGCAGGGGTATATCTTTAGATCAACAAAAAATGATTATAATTACATTGCATAAATTTATTCACAGTATACTGTTGTTAGATTTTCTATTTCTCCAGCTAAAATGAAAAGCAATTTAACAGCCAAATATGTATGATGTGACGTATCAATAATCTCACAAATATCACCGGAGATTTTCTCATTCAATCCACCCATATAATAAATTTTGGAATCACCATAAAAAATATTTCCGGCCACTGTGCCGAGCCTATTACACCTAAAACTATTTTTGAAATTATCTTCGCCACTACTTCAACTATGCCTGGTTAAATTTCATTGAAACCGATATTAGTTTCTGGTTTTTCATACCCCACTGTACATAGCGTTCTTAGCGTTAGACGTTTGCTTGGTACAAGTTCAATCTCTTTTTACCATTTTGCCCCTAATAATACGAAAAATTGGAAAAAGCATTTAATTCGTGATTGCATGTTATCCCATTTCGCCCCTTTTCCGTCCATAAAGTATACATTTCGAAAAGTCGTCTTTCTTGAGCCAAATAAATAAAATTTTAAAATAACATTTTTATAATTTCTACATAGTGATGATATTGATGATATTAATTAAACGTATTTATGAATTCAATCACCTTTTTAATAGCAAATAAGTACAAATTAATAAAAAAATGTGTCCAAATCCCGCATATATGTAAATTTCTAAAAATTATATTTTGTTATATGTATCCTGACCCGCAAGCAAAATATATAATGATGTTACGACCTTTGTCATTTCAGCTGGCGATATATATGTACGCATGTATGTATATAAATATACAGATTCATACATTGCCACATACGATGAGAGTTGAGAATCGTTTGAAAATGTTCCACCCTCCAATCCACCTCATGTCCTGTGCAAGTGATTGATGTAAATTAGCTCTATTTTTGTTTACATCAAATTTACATAAACGTAGTTTTTTATTTAAGAACATAAGCTATTGAGGAAATTTAATTAACTTCAAGCCATTCTCGTGGAAGGTGATAACTGAATTTTTGAAAATCCAATAAAACCATCATTATTTTATATTTATATTGATAGAAAAGTAAGTCAGGGTTGGCAACCAGCAATATAAAAGTGTATTAGGCGAATAGATCATAAAAAGACATGCAATCAGAGTTACATCAATAAAGATATATCATTGTATCATTCCAAGGGCCAATTGCAAAATCAATACGAGTATTTCGACAAAAAAGTAAACACAAAAATGTATATCTTTATAAGTCGATGGAATCAATGATACATATTGATTGTTAACGTGAGTATATGAAAACCAGAGTATTTATATAAAAAAATTATATGAGATTTTTCCAAGTACAATGACAATGAAAAGTAAAAAATAATTCATATTGAAATTATCTTGCCACTGGGTAGTGTGCAGCCAAGTAATAAATGCCACGTTACAATTTGTAAATAAATTTGCATTCTATAAACTATAGATGCAAAATGATATTGAGCCACAACAATACCCCAGTTCAAATGAAGTAAGAATTTTTACGTTTTTGTCGTTGGCGCCATAATGAAATTATCAATAGCGCAAAAAATTACCAACTTTATTTTGTGTGCCACGCGGCTTGCGTATTTTCTGTTATTTAACATTAAAGTCCACTCTTGAATACCTCCAAAAAAATAAAAAAACAAGTAAGTAAGCTTCAGTTGGCTAAACCGACTTATATATACCCTCACTCTCAGAGAACATATCTATGGAAGTTATAAGGAAATAATTTTTATGTAGGGCAGGATCATTTGTGTGAAAGGTGCTAGGAGGTTCATGTCACATGATCCCAGTTTCCACATTTATAAAACAATTGTACAAACATGATCAAATATCAAGTCATAGTGGATGTACCAGTGTAGAAGTTATGAATGATTTAATATTACCTAGGATAGAGACAATTGTGTCGGTTTTATTGTAACCAAAGTTTATACCACTTTGTGTGAGAGGTACCAGAAGGAGCGTGGCAATTTCGCCCATCTTCGAACTTAAACTAAGGCTGGGGAAAATATTACGATATGCAAAGTTTAAATCAATTCCTCCTTTCGAGAGTTATCGTGTACACCAGCCAGACAGACGGACGGACGGACATGGCTCAAATACCTTAAAAAGTCGTGAAACGGATTTGGTCCAAACATACTTATGGTCTTAAGTCACTCCTTCAATGCGTTACACTTTTTTTCTGTCTGTATTTTTTTCAGAATTTAATGAGACAAAAATGACTAAATCTGACTTTTTGCACTAAATGTATCCTATCTTCCAAGGGTGGAATTTCGTGCAGGCAAAAGTTGCACTATAAAAGCGGGAAACCCTTCATCCTTTCTAAATATGTAAACATTTCGTGAAAGGCTTTTTAAGGAAAAAAGTTGTGTTGGTCCAAAGCCAAACATTTATTCAAAAATGACATTTTTTACAATATTCGCTACAAACAAACTATATTTGGCACAAACATAGTTTTGGCGCCATAATAAAGCTAAGTATCCTAATTTCTAATAAAAAAGTGCTGAGAGCAAAATCTCTCTCTTAAAATGTGTGAGAAACAGTTTGATAAAGTCAAAAAAGTAATGAAAGGCTGAAGTCGGGCGGGCCGACTATATGATACACTCCACTTTCATTCCGAATATAATTTAATTCGGTAGAAAATTGAAAACGGGAAGAATTTTTGTATATTTCCTAATCATAGGCTGATATGACCTGACCAAATTTGTCAAATCGAGAAGAATATTTGTATCGGGACTATATCCAAACATGGAATGAAGTGACTAATTTTCACAATAAGTTCTTCTGGTTGAAGTATAACGCGTTATACTCAATTTTAAGATATTCTCTTAAAATACGCGGTTTCTGGGGAACAAAATTTGTATGGGAGCTATATATAAATCTGAACCGATCTAACACATTTTTACACATTTCGCCCATCTTCGAACTTAAACTAAGGCTGGGGAAAATATTACGATATGCAAAGTTTAAATCAATTCCTCCTTTCGAGAGTTATCGTGTACACCAGCCAGACAGACGGACGGACGGACATGGCTCAAATACCTTAAAAAGTCGTGAAACGGATTTGGTCCAAACATACTTATGGTCTTAAGTCACTCCTTCAATGCGTTACACTTTTTTTCTGTCTGTATTTTTTTCAGAATTTAATGAGACAAAAATGACTAAATCTGACTTTTTGCACTAAATGTATCCTATCTTCCAAGGGTGGAATTTCGTGCAGGCAAAAGTTGCACTATAAAAGCGGGAAACCCTTCATCCTTTCTAAATATGTAAACATTTCGTGAAAGGCTTTTTAAGGAAAAAAGTTGTGTTGGTCCAAAGCCAAACATTTATTCAAAAATGACATTTTTTACAATATTCGCTACAAACAAACTATATTTGGCACAAACATAGTTTTGGCGCCATAATAAAGCTAAGTATCCTAATTTCTAATAAAAAAGTGCTGAGAGCAAAATCTCTCTCTTAAAATGTGTGAGAAACAGTTTGATAAAGTCAAAAAAGTAATGAAAGGCTGAAGTCGGGCGGGCCGACTATATGATACACTCCACTTTCATTCCGAATATAATTTAATTCGGTAGAAAATTGAAAACGGGAAGAATTTTTGTATATTTCCTAATCATAGGCTGATATGACCTGACCAAATTTGTCAAATCGAGAAGAATATTTGTATCGGGACTATATCCAAACATGGAATGAAGTGACTAATTTTCACAATAAGTTCTTCTGGTTGAAGTATAACGCGTTATACTCAATTTTAAGATATTCTCTTAAAATACGCGGTTTCTGGGGAACAAAATTTGTATGGGAGCTATATATAAATCTGAACCGATCTAACACATTTTTACACATTTCGCCCATCTTCGAACTTAAACTAAGGCTGGGGAAAATATTACGATATGCAAAGTTTAAATCAATTCCTCCTTTCGAGAGTTATCGTGTACACCAGCCAGACAGACGGACGGACGGACATGGCTCAAATACCTTAAAAAGTCGTGAAACGGATTTGGTCCAAACATACTTATGGTCTTAAGTCACTCCTTCAATGCGTTACACTTTTTTTCTGTCTGTATTTTTTTCAGAATTTAATGAGACAAAAATGACTAAATCTGACTTTTTGCACTAAATGTATCCTATCTTCCAAGGGTGGAATTTCGTGCAGGCAAAAGTTGCACTATAAAAGCGGGAAACCCTTCATCCTTTCTAAATATGTAAACATTTCGTGAAAGGCTTTTTAAGGAAAAAAGTTGTGTTGGTCCAAAGCCAAACATTTATTCAAAAATGACATTTTTTACAATATTCGCTACAAACAAACTATATTTGGCACAAACATAGTTTTGGCGCCATAATAAAGCTAAGTATCCTAATTTCTAATAAAAAAGTGCTGAGAGCAAAATCTCTCTCTTAAAATGTGTGAGAAACAGTTTGATAAAGTCAAAAAAGTAATGAAAGGCTGAAGTCGGGCGGGCCGACTATATGATACACTCCACTTTCATTCCGAATATAATTTAATTCGGTAGAAAATTGAAAACGGGAAGAATTTTTGTATATTTCCTAATCATAGGCTGATATGACCTGACCAAATTTGTCAAATCGAGAAGAATATTTGTATCGGGACTATATCCAAACATGGAATGAAGTGACTAATTTTCACAATAAGTTCTTCTGGTTGAAGTATAACGCGTTATACTCAATTTTAAGATATTCTCTTAAATACGCGGTTTCTGGGGAACAAAATTTGTATGGGAGCTATATATAAATCTGAACCGATCTAACACATTTTTACAACAGGTGTTTCCAGTTGAAATATAAGGTTTTTTTGCGAATTTAGAAGAAAATCTGTTAAAATATGTTGAGCGGAAATATTGAAATTGGGAGCGAAATTTGTATGGGAGCTATATATAAATCTGAACCGATCTAACACATTTTTACCACAGGTGTTTCCAGTTGAAATATAAAGTGTTTTGCGAATTTTGAAGAAAATCTGTTGAAATATGTGGATTCTAGAGCGGAAAAATTCAAATTGGGAGCGAAATTTGTATGGGAGCTATATATAAATTTGAACCGATCTAACACATTTTTACATCAGATGTTTCCAGTTCAAATATAAGGTGTTTTGCCAATTTTGAAGAAAATCTGTTGAAATATGTGGATTCTAGAGCGGAAAAAATCAAATTGGGAGCGAAATTTGTATGGGAGCTATATATAAATCTGAACCGATCTAACACATTTTTACCACAGGTGTTTCCAGTTGAAATATAAGGTGTTTTGCGAATTTTGAAGAAAATCTGTTAAAATATATGGATTCTAGAGCGGAATAATTCAAATTGGGAACGAAATTTGTATGGGAGCTATATATAAATCTGAACCGATCTGATCTATTTTCGCCATAGGTGTTCCTAGTGTAAATATAAGTTGTTTTACCAAATCTGAAGACAATATGATAAAATATGTGGTTTCTAGAGCGGAAAAAGTCAAATCGGGAGCGAAATTTGTATGGGTGCTATAACTAAATCTGAACCGATCTAACACATTTTTACCACAGGTGTTTCCAGTTGAACTACAAGATGTTTTGCCAATTTTGAAGCAAATCTGTTAAAATATGTGGTATCTAGAGTGAAAAGGGTCAAATCGGGAGTGAAATTCGTATGGGGGCTATATATAAATCTGAACCGATCTAAAACATTTTTCGCACAGGTGTTTCTAGTTGAAATATAAGATGTTTTGCCAATTTTGAAGAAAATCTGTTAAAATATGTGGTATCTAGAGTGAAAAGAGTCAAATCGGGAGTGAAATTCGTATGGGGGCTATATCTAAATCTGAACCGATTTTCTTCAAATTAAATAGCGTTCGTCCTTATCCCGAAAAACATCGTTGTGCAAAGTTTCATTTGATTCTGTCTACAATTGCGACCTGTATCGTGATTACAAGAATAGATGGACGGACAGACAGACAGACAGACAGACAGACAGACAGACATTGCTAAATCGATTCAAAAAGTGATTCTAAGTCGATCGGTATAATTAACAATGGGTCTATCTCCCTTCCTTTTGGGTGTTACAAACAAATGCACAAAGACATAATACTCTCGTGTGTATAAAAAGAAATTACGTTTTCTCTATTTTCAAAATCTGAAACACGTGAAAATCTGTAATACAAAAAAATAAAAATTTGTCTTTGCATTATGAACAAATACGTAAAAATATTAAAAAAAAACATAAAAACAAAAAAAATTATTTTCTTTAAAATCGAAACATACGATAACTTTGGGCCGATTTCTAAACTATTTCCGATTTCAGGATTTTTAATGTTAATATCTCAAAATAATCCGTGGGCCATTGTCTAATTTCGATTTTAACAGAACTCAAAAATGTATACTAGAACAAAAGTTATTCAATTTTGGCCGATGGATTTTGATTCTGAACCACTGTGCGTCGTGCCGAATTTAAAAATATATGTCCTCGAGAGAGGAAATCTCAAATCGGCAGCGAAATTTGTACGGTGGATATGTCTAAATCTGAACCGTTTTGACCAGTTTTCACCACAGATGTTTCTAGTTGAAGTATAAAGTGGTGTGCCAAGTGATTCTAAGTCGATCGTTATACTAAACAATAGATCTAATTTGCTTCCTCTTGCGTATTACAAACAAATGTACAAAGACATAGTACCCTAGTGTCCACAACATGTTTTGAAGATTGAATGCAAAAGCAATATGGCTAAAGAAAACATCATGCTGGACACTTTCGCCCCCGAATTTTTTGGTGAAAAAGACAACAAACTTGCTATATTTGTTGATAATGTATGGGTCTAAATATCATTTCTATATGGATTTTGAGATTCTAATACATACACGACAATATGTTTTCTAAAATCATTATTTTGCAAAAGAAAATTTTTAAATGTTTCAAATCTCAAATATGTATTACTTCGAATCAGAAATTCAGTTTTGGTACTCGATGAAATGCATCATCTTGCAAAACTTGTAATTCAAAAAACAACAAAAAATAGATTTTAGACTGCCCTGCGCAGATCGAAGTTATTAAATTTATTGTTTCTCTTTTGAATAATATTTGTTGCATTTGGGACTGAAAGGGTTTTGTTTCCCGATCTGATTGCAATCACCTGCTAAATAGATTCCAGAATGGCTAATTCCTGCGATCTTTCATAGAACTATTTTTTATCGATCATTTATGGACGCTATTGAATATGAACTTAGTTTTTGGGCTCCATAGAAGTTTCCCTTCTTAGCGCTCTGGAAGCAACACATTACAGATCATATTTGCACATCATGTTTTATTGCAGAGTATCAATAGTAAAATGAACTAAATCGGTCAATGCGTTGATCATAAATGTATGAATTACGAAAATCCACTATTTTTCTCATTCACAGCGGAATGCAGAGTCACAATTTAATTATATTAGCCTTTCCGTTTGGCAGTCGTATATCTTTTTACCATTTCGATCCTAAAAGTATGAATTTGGGAAAATTATCTCATTTCTCACGCCTTCTTAGTCACCGAATTTCATGATTCTAACCGCAGCCATTTTATTAGTAGAATTTAATATGTTATTTCTTCCAGTTTTCCCCGAAAAAGTATATATTTGGAAAAAAAATCATTTATGTTCCGAGTCTACACAATCAATGGAAAAAACACACAGAAGTTCATGATTTTGGCTGCAGCCATTTGTTCGGTAACAATTTTATCCATTTTGGCCTAAAGTACTAATATTTTAAAGATCACTTTATTTGTGGCAGCCTGAGCGAAGTATATACAAAATTTCGGGATTTCACCTTTTCTTTCAAATAACCCCAAAGAAAGAAGTCCAACGGTGTCAAACCACATGATCTTGGCGACCAATTGACATCGCCCCACGTTAGATAACACGGCCATTGAATTTGTCGCTCAAAAGAGCCATTGTTTCGTTAGCTGTGTGTCAAGTGGCACCGTTCTGTTGAAACCACATATATCATATCTTCCAATTCGGGCCATAAAAAGTTCAATATCATCTCACGATAGCGAAGAGCATTCCCAGTAACTGCCTGACCGGCCTCATTTTGGAAATAATACGACCCGATGATGCCGCCAGCCCATAAACCGCACCAAACAGTCACTCTTTGTGGGTGCATTGGTTTTTCGACAACCACTCTAGGATTATCATTCGCCCAAAAGCGGCAATTCTTCTTATTGACGAATCCACTGAGGTGTGCGATTAAATTGACCGAAGAAATCACGAAGTGCACGATATGCATTTTGATTTGAACTCCCATTTTCATAATAAGCCGGAATAACTTCAACGCGTTGCTCGATTGTGTATCTTTCTATGGTTCACATTGAGTTAGTCTGAAATTGAGAAATGTGAAATGAAATGCAGAAAAAACTTGAAGTTTAGGCGTGGTTCACATTTAATATCGTCCCTTACAATTTAACCACCCTTTACCATTCACTCGAATCGAAAGTTATAGAAGAAACCGTAAGACTGCATTAAGTAAATACAACGTTTAATATCTCCATACAGTCTTACCGTTTCTTCTATGTCTTTTTATTCGTGTGAGATCCCACGAATTATTTTTTGGCAGTTGAAAGCACCACACACATTGACCTACTTTTAGTGCAAATTTAACTAAAATCAAAGGCAACCTTAGTTCACATAAAATTAAATATATTATTTTTTTTTTAATTTTGGATTGTGATAAAATATGTTTTAATTAAATTAATTTCATAAATCCACAATACCTTACAAATGCATGTTCAAAATATCTTAACTGTATCAGATTTTATGAAATTTAGAAAACAGTAGCCTCTCACGGTCACACAAAACTTCCCAACCCTCGGCACATGAGCATCACCTGAACTTCTACACAGCATTTTATACTAACACACAAACTAACATAAAACAGGGGAACACTTTTAATTGTTTATCCGTTCTGCAGAGAATTCCACATACATTCTTTATGGGGGTCTTCGATGAATATTTCTAGGTGTTCGAACGGAATGACAAAACGAATATACACTCCGTCCTAAGGTGGAGGTTAAAATAGAGCTTGGATTTGCATCACAATTTGTATATTACAAGCGACATTGGTTCGTAACACACAAACAGAATATCAGCCAAATAAATTAAACAGATCACGGGTTCAGTTCATGTCTCCCCCGAAAGTTGAAATTTTACAAAACTATTCATTTTTTTTAAATCTATCTTGGCAAAAACATGGTCACGTTTGACAAATAGTTATTTATTCAAAAAAATACTTTAAACAATTGTAGTAATCTCGGGACAAATGGTAAATAATTTATTAGTTTGGGTCATTATTTACTTGAACTATGACATACATAAGTTTATGTTGGACAAACATTATTCACATGTTATTGTTGCCCGACATGCACGTGGACATAGTTGTTGCGAAAAGACTTACTTTATTTTAATTAATTCTACAAATATATCTGTATTACAATGAAATTAACACAGAAAGTATCAACAAAAGGGACCGATCTTTAGACAGGAAAAATCTATACGTAGAGCGTATGATGTATGTTCAATATAGGTAAGTTCGTACGAATTGCAATCTTCTACTAGCATTTGTTGAATGTAACAATTTTGGTGGGTTTTCACTATTTCCGTCTAAATTTAAAATAATTTTTAGAATTTGAAGATTCATAAGGACACCGCATTCATGCTGACACAACCTTAACTGTGAGCAAGGGACTGTGTAAATTCTTGCTCCTTGTGTAAACACCAACACAAATGTTGCTATTTGTGTTGAGTATGCCAGGAGGAGGAGGGTCACATCTTGGTTAGTTGCATGCACTTGAACGAAATTGTTGATGCAATAGCTCGCTCTGGCAGTTGGCGTGGGGAGTGCGAATGTGAGCTCGGTTTAATTCAAATGTTTACCCTTCTGTGGCATGAGAAGATACTTTGGTTACGTGGCATTTAAATGAAACTTTTGCATGCAAGTAAGTACATCTTTATGGAGGGTTTACTTGTGTGGGTGACCTCATATGATTCGGCACTTTGAGATGTAAATGGCGTTGTCAAGCTACTTAAGTTGGAACTACACTTGGTCGTACTTGAGTTTGAGCGGATATCTGTGTATGTATGTGCAAGGGCTGCATAAAATTATAATTTTCACCAAATTAGCGCACCCGTTGCCAAGGGAAACAATTATTCAAATTTGTTTTTGGTCCGTAAATGAGCTTTTATGTCAAAGGATGCATCTCATCCTACCACCCTAATTTGATTCTTGAATTCCTGCGCTTGTATAGTACTTGTGGTTATAATGTTGAAAACTAGAGTAAAAAACCTATACGAACATAACTATTGTTTAGCTCTAATGATAAAAATAATCAAATTCAAATGAATATAAACTTTGCAATAGTTTTTTAACAAATATATATAGTCTAAAAATCCATAGTCTTCTCATTTCCCTGATCTATCTTATATAGCACATGGCGCCGTTCCATCGATAATATGCTGTTCAAAATGAAATCATTCTTTTATTCGGCAGCTACTTTGTCTAAATAGAACTACTACAAATCACTCAATACCTCCATAAATGTGTAAACCACTTTGAAGCAAAAAAGTTAAAAAGTTAAAAAAAGTTAAGATTCATTCACAGTATTGTACTCGTATGACATGAAATAAATTTAATTCATAGATGTGTACACATTCGTACGAGAATAATGTATTGCAGAAATGATGGAATAATCAACCACTGTTCACATCCCATATCCATCAAATCCAACTAAAATGGCATTTTCATAAAATGCCACAATCATGAACGTGAACTCATGGATATGAACTCATACATAAATGACACATGAAGCTTATGATGCTTATTACAACTGACATGTAATTTCATTACAAATTCAAGACAAATATACACATACATATATATTTTTTAGGTTTTCTTTATATAAAAAAGATGAACGACGTACAAGACAAACAAAAAATAATCAAATATCCGAAAATGAAGGGATTCCGTCAAATACATGTATACATCTTATAAATAATGCCGACGAAACTACTCTTAGTAATCCACACAACTGAGCAAAATTTTAGTGCATGTCGTGGGATTGGTTTCAAATCAAAAAGCTATTGGTAATAAAAACATTAGATTAGGATAGGAATATTTGGAGTACTTATTTTATACCTATAAGTTAGAGGGTACTTTAAATTGATTTTATATCTAATGCTTATACCACCAAGAAATAAAACAGTTCGATAATCGACTCACCGACTTAATGATATCTGTTTGTCCGCCCACGGCATCCAGAGATGATCGCAACTGTAAATATAAGATAAGTTAAAGATTTTATAGTTAGAACAACGATCAGGTTAGATATGATAAATAACTTTATAAACTTGAAATCGCTCTCCTGAAAAGTTACAAAGAGAAATGTGAAGTTTTGCAAGAAATTAGGGACGTGTGCAGTCCAGACCGATGATATCGTCGACCTTCAATGGGTATAGCAGGTAATAACATGTTTATACCCACCACTTAAGGATGGGGGTATATTAACTTCGTCATTCCGTTTGTAACACCTTAAAATATTCATCGGAGATTCAAATTTTCCTAAATTTGTATATTGCAGATCGATTGGGAAAATCGGCTCAGAGGGAAAACATTTTTCACTAACAAGGACTGAAAATACCTCCTAAAAAAGGGTGTTTTTTATTGGGGTATAGAACTTTAAGTTGCCATCACTTTTTTAACTGGCGGCCATTTTGTCAGCTGTCAAATGATTAATATTTAGTTTGGTTTGCCATTTCATCATGAACAGGTTGACAAAAGAACAACGCTTGCAAATCGTGCAAATTTATTTCGAAAGTAATGGTTCAGTTCGCGAAGTTCACCATTTTATGGTCGACATAATCGTCCATCAGAGCAATTAATTCGGTTAACCATGGATCGTTTTCGCACTACGTTTACTCTATGTGATAATACGCATCCGCAGAGACGTCGAACAGTGCGCACCGAAGAAACAATTGCCGCTGTAGAGCAAAGTGTTGAAGAGGACCCGAATGAATCGATTCGCCACCGTGCACAGCAATTGGAGCTGCACAGCAATTGGAGAAAGTGGTTGAAAATTGGACCTGTAGAATTGGCTATATTCGAGCCAGCCGCGGCGGCCACATGCCCGAAATCATATTTAAACATTAATGGCATAAAATTATCCTTCCAATAAAGCCAAATTGATGGACATTAAAACGATTTTCTTGTGTTTTATTTCAATTCGAAGTTCTATACCTCAATAAAAAACACCCTATATTTAGATTACACAGTGCAACACGAAAAAAATAACCATATACGGACACCGCTACATGATAAAAGACCAAAAAAAAGACCCGTGTTTTTTTTCCCCAAAGTCATGCACTTTTTTTTATGGGCCCCCAGAGATTTGAGGCCTTGGTGTAATTTTTGGAAAAAAGTGATCATATTCTCAGGCTCATATCTTGCAAACCGTTCGGAATTTTGATTTACTCTCTGAGGCAAAGTTCTAGCACTTGTCATAAAGAACAAAAATTGTGAACATATAAAATCAAAAAAACTTCATCTTCAAGGTCAAAATCGCATGTGTTTTGTTAGTGCAAATTTTTGGACCGACGACTTTGTTGTTGTTTGTTGAATGGCATCGATGATGTCGTGTGGGTAAGAAATACTGGAATAAACAATTTTTCACTTTTGCGGCTACCTAAGCGCTACCTAAACGGTGTTAAGAATAATTCCTAGGAAGTTGATATGTTCTAGAAAGTTGTTTATTGAAATCTTAAGTACATTTTTGTTGTTGATTGTTTCCTTGAATTTTTAACGGTTTGCTACCTATGGACCTGAACAGGGCAAAAAAGGAAAAAAATCTAATTTTTGGAAAATTTTTCACTTTTGCGGCTACCTAAGCGCTACCTAAACGGTGTTAAGAATAATTCTTTTATAATAATTCCTGTTTATTGAGATCTTAGGTACATTTTTGTAGTTGATTGTTTCCCTGAATTTTCAACGGTTTGCTACCTATGGACCTGAACAGGGGAAAAAAGGTTAAAAGGTTAAGTTTTTTGCGATTTTGACCTTGAAGATGAAGTTTTTTTGATTTTATATGTTCACTATTTTTGTTCTTTATGACAAGAGCTAGAACTTTGCCTCAGAGAGTCAAAATCAAAATTCCGAACGGTTTGCAAGATATGAGCCTGAGAATATGATCACTTTTTCCAAAAATTACACCGAGGCCTCAAATCTCTGGGGGCCCATAAAAAAAGTGCATGACTTTGGGGAAAAAAAAAACACGGGTCTTTTTTTTTTGGTCTTTTATCATGTAGCGGTGTCAGTATATGGTTATTTTGAAATGACTTCAAAAATGTTGCACAGTGTTATTTAAGCAAATTTTTTGAAAATTTCTGCTTTATATACACTTGAAATTTGTTGCGTAACGTGAAAACACCAAAAAGTACTAAAAAAATTACCGGGTGAAATAGGACAAAAAGGGATAAAAATGGTACCATTGATACGACAACAGCTAGAAACATGAAATTTGGAATGTACATCCCTCCAATTGCGTAGATTCGTAAAATAGAGGGATTTTTTAATTTTCATACTTTTAAGGGATACAATTGGAAAAGAGGGATAAAAATGGTACCTACTACATCGCTGAAGTTGAAATCATGAAATTCTGTGTGTACTTTCATCTGACTGTGAAGATGCGAAAAAAAAAGATTTTTTCGAAATTTGTACTTTTAGCCGAAAAATGGGGCGAATGGAACCAACCAAACGTCCAAGCCAAGAAGAAGATCATCCGATATTCGTAGAATTAGGATATAGTGGAATTAAATTTGGCTACAATCAAACGGTTGTAGTTAGAATCATGATATTCAGTATTTGCACTCATCTGTCTAGGTAGACGTGGAAAATAAGAGGTACGAATTTTTCTAAATTCGTACTGTTAGGGTCAAAATGGAAAAAGGAGTAAAACTGGTACCAATAAAACGGCTGTAGCTAAAATCATGAAATTAGGTTTGTACATTCCACTCTGAAACATGTTGTATCTTCAATATTACAACTTTTCCTATCAAAATGTTACATGCATTTAGGCTGTAGATGAAAGCAAGAAATTGCAAATGGGGAAAATCTGGCTTGGAAGAAATTGTTTCTACCCAATAATATTTGAAGATATCGGACTAATAATTATATTAATATTTATATATATTATAGGCCTCTATAGACTTAATATTATAATAATAAAGAATCACAATTTTCCTAATATGGTAGTGCACACTCAGGTGGACTGTATATAAGATTCGGCCCGGCCCAACTTATCGCCTTTTTACTTGTTTATCCTAATCCGCAATCAAAATGGCAGAATGGTCGAATTTTTTTTAAACACATTTTTTTGATCGCTACAATCGTAATTTCCGATAGGGAATGTCAGACTCCCCTCTGAAATCTCATTCTTTAATTTTAAAAACTTACTTGTGTTAACAACACAAAGACAGAAAATCAAAAACGGACTACACAAAATAACCGGACTTTTATGTCTTTTGCAAATGTCTAGGAAAAAAGACATGTGGTTACCGATTATTTGGTTTAAGATTCGACAGTTCTAGTTTCAAGTTGTCACGCTTCGCAACATATCTCATATCTCGACAGCCTTCTTTTTAACCCTCTAAAACTGTGCTATACTTTTGTACATATCGTGTACAACCACTCTCCTCAGTGCTTAACTACGTAGACAAATTTCAAATGCATTAGACAGTGTAACTAATGTGGGTTGATTGAGTGAAATGTATTATCAGTTGGTATTAGTAGTAAAACAGAAAAGCAAAACAAACGGAGATATACTACTTTCGTATGAACATTACATTTTATCATAATTTCTGTGAATGCCAGCAACAAAGTGAACAATTTAATTCGAATGAGTATCTCAGAATAGAACATAACGATGTAATTTCAAATGGATTGGTGGCGGTTGGGGAATACGTACATATTTCATTTCGAACATTTTAAGCTCTAAGGATTTTGAACGAAAATTAATTTTTGTTCAATTCGTATTGCTAAATAAATAAAAGAACAAAACAAATACCGGAGTGGTAAGGCAAAAAATCTAAAACAAATAATATTTTAGGTAAGGAAGGTTGGATAAGGGCGGGCATGGACGACTGCATGTTGCCTTCCACTTTGTTAGTTTAGTAATATGGTGTAACTGGTCGCTTTGCTTTTGAAAAATTCCAAAAAGTTTTAACGCCTGTCAGAGGGGCATTAATTTGCATTTGATTCCTCTCCCACTCAAGTCTTAAGAATGAAGAACAAAAGAAGTCACTGAAACCAAAACGAAATGAACTACTTTATTTGAATCGTATCAAAGAATCAATTTTTGTCATATTTCCGAATTTTAAAATAAACATTTCGTTACCATAAGACCAAAAGGAATTTTACTTTTAGGTGGTGATATGGGATAGAACCAATTGTAACCAATTTGATGCAACTAAAATCTTAAAATTCTGATTGAAATCCGCGTCTACGCAGGAATTTTTAAACTGGTGTAAGTAGATTCAATTGCCTCTGATTGCGAAGGCGAGTAGGGGGATTCTTCCAAATTCTAACTATTAGGGAGTGAAACGAGGTAAAATGGGATTAAACGCGACATAAAAGGATTTTTTTGAAAATAAAAAGTAAACATTTGCAGCTGTTCCACTTTTTGAGCTGTTTTAGGGGGCAAGACTGCCAAAGTATGTATGATAAATAACTCACAATGAAATTCTAACCTTTCCGGAAATATATGGAAGTCCAACAAGCTTATTTCTGTTTTCCTTTTCAAAAATGCACTCAAATTCGCATCACACAAATCAATTATATTCACAATGCGTTGGATTCGATAAATATTTATTTAATATTGGTTTATGGAAAATATACATACATACAGCCATAGACATAAAATTTCAACACATGCTCAAATGATACATTAACGACGACGTCGCGAACGAGGAGCACGGCTGCGTCGTGAACGATTGCGTTTCCCACTAACACTTCGTCGCCGCATTGCCCTTTGATTGCCGTAGCATTCACTGCTACTTCTTGCAGCATCGTCCAACTTCCAATTGGCTTTTGCAGCATCCGTCATTAGCTTGCGTTGAGCAGACAGAGTATTTACGCTGCGCGAACGACTCGACCTTACAGACGATGCTGGACTTTTATTTGAACCTCCGACATCTTCCTCACTAGGAGCATCATCGACGTCGTCAGAGTCGCTATCCGTAGGAGCGTCGTTCAAATGACCCTCATATACAGATAAAGTATCCGTGGCGTTGCTTTTGGCCGTATAGTAGTGATCTTTATTTTGCTCGATATAGCCATACTGCACTCCGACGTCCAAGGCAGATTTAATGCTTTTCAAAAGCTTACTTTTGGGTTGCTTTGTAGACGGCGCGACGTGGTTAACAATATCGGCTAAACGTGCTGGTTCTTTCAGCTCCGTCAATGCATCTAGAATTTGTTGTCCTTTGATTTGAGACGACATATTTGTGCTGTTGGATTTTCACAGCAAAATTTTATTATTAATAAAAAATTTTATCCACAAAATAGAACTTGATTTGTGCTGTCTTGAATTTTTTTTTTCAAACAATAATGAAAATATTTTGACACACAAATTCCAGGTATGATTGATATGATTTTGATTAGTAGCAAGGCCTATTTATACAGGTGATAGCACTGGAACAACAACAAATTCGGCAACAACAAAATACAAGTAATTTTTTGAATGGTGAGCCATACTGTCAAAGCAAAATATATGGGATTTGACAGTTTCGGTTACTTTTGAATGAAAAAATTTCAGTCAGCTGGGCTCCTGCTATCACCTTTATAAATATGAGTGGAGTGCTTGATATAATAGTGCTTGATATGGAGTGCTTAATATAGTAGTCCATCTAAATATTATCTAGTAAAATAATTTAAAAATGTTAGGTCCATAACTGCTTAATTTTTATACCCTAAACCAGAGCGTGAAATAGGGTATTATAAGTTAGTTCCACGTTTGCAACACCAAAAAATAATCTGCCTGATTAAGCTTATGACCAAAGAACAGATAGCAATTGTTATGTGTTAAATTTCGGACCAGATTTATTCTTTCGATTTACTGAGCCAGAATCCACATTTTAAATTGGATCTTGATCATATCATGGATCAAATTATCATATCATGTTAAATCATTTTAAATTTATAAGGAATATCTATAGCAAAAGTGGAACAGGTGATAAAAGTAGAACATAGAAGTTTTGATATGAGATAAAATCGTTCCAACGCCCAGGTTCCAAATCGATTTTTGGAGTTAATTCCGTAATTTTTAAACGTATAAATATATCTCGACGAAATTTAGCAGGTCCATAGCAGAAGTATTTTCCAGATGATTTGCAAAATTTTGGATCTCTAGTGCGTAGGCTATCAATGATAGTGCTCGTAAATGTACAAATATATAGTTTAAGTGATATATATGTGCATTATAGGAGAAAACATCATATTTTTTGTCGAGGTTGGTTTGACATTTTTAACCTTCCGATCTCATTTTGGCCCTATTGTTCAAATTATATAGTTAGATTGCTTCTAAAATTTTAAATAAACCAATTGAAAGATGGGTGTCAATGTTTACTTCAATTAGAATTTACACGCTTCTGAAAACAAAAATTCCAAGAAGGTTGGTTTCCAAAAAGGCGACAACATTATTTCGCAAGTGCAAATTTATTTTATTTTTAAGTAAGATAATAATTTAGATATTTTAATATTCTTCTTGAATCATTCTGTGAGCTGACCTCTCCTGTAGGACCTCTCTAAAATTTCCAACAATAAAAATGTTTGTAAAAATTCTCAAAATGCAAATCGCCGATTAGAAAATTAATACTTACGTTAGCGAACGCCGTGATTAGGTCCTAGCTTTTTCATTCAAAATAACTTGTTCGACATCAATCATTTGGTACAAAACTCTGAACTAGTGGTCCATATTAGAATGTGTCGTAAAACAATATTAAATCGTTCAAAGTTATCCTTCGGTTTCATTCAAATTATACGCTCCAAATGATTCCGACATAAAAAGACATATTAAAATTCAATAGATGTGTATTAGTTTAGTATTAAGAACCATTTTAAGTTTTCGCCCTTAAAAAAGTAAAATTTAAAAAAACAATGGGGAAATATTGAAATGGTTGTTAATTCTAAACTAATACAGGTAAAAGTATTAAATATAAAGCCTTTTTAACAGCTATTCTTCTCTTTAATATGATACGTCAATTAACTTCATTTTGCCTATAGTATAGGGTACAATCAATCAGTTACTCTATGGTGCAAAAAATTAAAATTTTGTGTCCGAGACCTGCAAAATATTTTTGTTTGTATTGAGGCAACACAAACATGTAAGGAAGGTTAAAGTCGGGCGTGGGCGACCATATGATACTCTACACCTAGTCCTTATATGTATGTAGGGTATATAAGAGAAGAATATATTACAAATTTCATACTTCTATAAGACGCTTTCCCAAATTTGATGGAAATCTGTTAAACATGTGGTTTCTAGAGCAGAAAGAATTAAATGGGGGGAGTCATTTATAGGGGAGCTATATATAAATTTGAACCGATATGACCCACTTTAGCCATGGATGTTTCTATTTGAAATATTAGCTGATGTGCCGAATTAGAAGAAAATCTGTTCAGGAGAAATTTGTATTGGAGCTATATGTATCTGAACCGATCTGGGCCATTTTTACCAGAGCTGTTTCTAGTTGAAATATAAGATGTTTTGCCAAATTTGAAAAAAAAATCTGTTACAATATGTGGTTTCTAGAGCGGAAATTATCAAATCGGAAGACATTTGTATGGGCGCTATATATAAATCTAAACCGATTTGGGCTATTTTTACCACATCAGTTTCTAGTTAAAATATATGGCGTTTGGCTAAATTGAACGAAAATCTGTTGAAATGTATGGTTTCTAGAGCGGAAAGAGTAAAATCGGGACCTATATCTAATCTGAACCGATTTGCTCCAAATTAAATAGCGTTCGTCCTTATCCTATGAAACTCCGTTGTGCAAAGTTTCATTTAGTTCTAATGACAATTGCGACCTGTACTTTGATTACAAGAATAGATGGACAGACAGACGGTCGGACATTACTATATCGACTCAAAAAGTGATTCTTAGTCGATCGGTATAATAAACGATATGTCTATCACGTTTCCCTTTGGGTGTTACAAACAAATGCACAAAGTCAGTATACCCTGTGGTGTAGGGTATAAACATATTATGGAAATATTTATTTCTTTAATGTAATATTTAGTATAATATTATATAACCCCTTATATTTCTTATTAAGGGAAGTTGTGAAAATTGAGAAAAGTGACTTTAGAAAAACCCGTGTAACATTCTATCATATTGAGAAAACCAAAATAGTTGTTGGCATTTGATTGCTGACTAAATAGAGAATATTTGTGATAGAATTGTTTCAGAAACCCAGATAGATAATGTTGAAATAAATGCAATTACAACCGTGAATTGTGGATTTTTGCAACAGTTGCAGTTTTTCGCGACTGACTACATATATATTAGAAGCGACATTGATTCTTAATATACATACAGAAAATCAGCTGGATCCGTTAGATACCATCAGCCTAAGCAAATGGTAATGAGAAGGGTTTCAGGTAGAATACAACGCTCTTCAAAACTCTTTGCGGTGAGGTTTTCGGGTGTATATAATACGCATATATACAGAAGGATCACTCCATACAGAAGGATCACTCATAATTTGTCCCTACATAGGAAATACGTATATGGTCAAATGTGTGTATGGTTGATTGTGGTTCTCGTCCTTTCCACTACCAAAACATAGATTTCCTTCGTAAAAAGAAATTAATTGATCGAAAAGCTGAAATTCTTTTTTTTTTCGCGACTGACTACATATATATTAGAAGCGACATTGATTCTTAATACACATACAGAAAATCAGCTGGATCCGTTAGATACCATCAGCCTAAGCAAATGGTAATGAGAAGGATTTCAGGTAGAATACAACGCTCTTCAAAACTCTTTGCGGTGAGGTTTTCGGGTGTATATAATACGCATATATACAGAAGGATCACTCCATACAGAAGGATCACTCATAATTTGTCCCTACATAGGAAATACGTATATGGTCAAATGTGTGTACCACAGCGTGATCATAACTTGATGTGAATATATGGATCCATGAGATGAAAAGGGATGTAACAAGTTCACCATACAAACTCATCTCCAAAGAATTTTCCCCACTAATTGTTGTTGTAGGTCGTTGTCTAAAAGATGTATCGTATTGAAACCCCATCAGACTACATCAAATGGTAATGAGAAAGGTTACAGGTAGAACACAACGCTCTTCAAAACGGGAAATTGGTAGCAATTGCTATAAACTTACCTATCTCAAAGTGTGAATAAATTGTCAATTCGCCTCTCATTTCTAATGTATACTTACATAAAAGTATTGCCTAATTTATACATACAATAAAATATATTATCCCATATTAAATAGATGCGAATACCGGAAAATATGTGTTATTCTCGTATTTGTTAAAAATTATATCTGAGATATCTCCGTGTCAGCATTATGGCTACCTAGAGTACCTACCATATAAGGAAGGCCATACTTAAAAAAACGGCATCATAAGAAATCGAATCGAATAATAATAAAATCAATTCAGACGTATCTCTTGCCAAAATGAAAATTGTGCAAAAATATTCAATATGTACCTAGTGGTTACCGTGGTCTACCGAAATAATCCTCAAACAATTCCACAATATAGTTCTGACAATTATAATTCTCCCAGACGTTAACTTGCAACACTTTTCTCACTTAGTATAATGCTCCCTTCGACAAAAATGAAAACTTTGACCCACTGTAAAAAATGATCTACTCAACATGCCCTTTCAGAATTATAGGGTCGCTTTCTGTACCAAAAATTCTGTTGGACAGTGTTATTTGATCCAGCTATAGCGTATAAGCTTTATATTATATATAAGTAGCTAATAACGGTCATACCTAGGGTATGAATGCAATACACTTCACTAAAATATGTAGTGAGTATTCACTTGCTTTGCTATTGAACTGCAACAGCTTTCTTAACTATTTGCTTCGCTATTAATATGAAATTACTTATGAGTCTATATAAACCCTGGGACTTGATACAGAAGCAATTCTGGTGCTACTCTCGGCAACATAATGACAGGCATTACACTGGCCCTAATACTAAATTTCAGCTTAATAGTAGATTCCGTAATTTTTTAGGAAATCCTGCATTTTCAATGATTCTATTGACAGAGTTGGCGATGCTGGATATTACGCCTTTCTTGCGTTCCGCCAGTGTATTGTCCATAATGCTATATTATGGAGATAGCTAAGAATAAATATAATCCGGAACAATTTAATGACAGATAATAAAAAATGTTACTTTGGATAATATCATTATATACCACAGCACAAGAGACAATTTGTATAGAAAGTACCAGTCTAATGTTGCTCTGAATGGTTTGAGTACAAATCCAATATTGTTAAAATACAATTTATACAATTTCACCTGAAAAGCATTGTGGCATAAAATGAAAACTATATTTATGTATGTAAGTATGAATGCATGTATTTTACTCCGTTTTACTTCAATTTGATCCCCCGCATTCAGAAGGATGTACTTCAAATGTACCTAAATACAATCATATGTATGTATTTAGGAGCTACGAGTACCAAAGGTAACAACGGCAGCGGAAACGGCATCCACGGCAACCACATCCACTGCAACATCATCACGCCGTAATAGAAATTCATAGAAGTTGCTGTGTCAATTCATAAAATGATGAAAACATAAGTGCACTGTACCCGGGCACAATGCCCGAGAACACTCATCCATCTCATCCAGCGTACATTTGTACCCTTTGAGATGATGTTTGAGGAGGACGAAGTGTCCTGTCGCCTGGCAATGGCGGCGCATGTTGAAGGTGATGCTGGAAAACGACGAGAATGAGGTTGAGGAGTAGGACGAATACACCGAGAGTTGGGTATTTATGTTTGTATAACGAGATACTCGTACTTACAGTTTTGTCTGCAATCAAAGTAATGTTATGCGGTTATATTTAATAAAATAATTTCCCCAGAGTTTGCTGTGTGATTTTTTGCTCTGTCTTTCATTCTAGCCTGGCTCACTGCCTCAAAATGTGCAATTTCATAAACAAACACAAGGCTTTGGAATTCATAACTTTTAAATAGATCTTCTTAAAAGTTTACACTAGCAATGAAATGTGAACAGTTGGGATTTATTCACTACGTAAAACGGTTTCAGTAATTTTTTTTAGTCGATAAGATGATTATAAAAATGTTAGCAACACTGCAGGTAATTTAGGCTCTAACTTCTGTCAGGGAAAGTAGGAGCTTTTTTTTAAGATGATCAGATATTCACTAAACCGGTTGTGACGGAAAACAATAAACCACTTCCCGTGATCGAAAATGAATCAAGTTCCATGCCTCAGATATTTTTTTCAGATACTTGTACTTAAAAGGCTTCTGGCAAATCTGGACCTAAATAAATCTCCTTGTATGGGTCTTCCCAGCGCGTTGGAAGATTGTGAATATAAATGTTAGAGGAGTAAATCTGTAAGAAAACACCTATTAAAACGAAATAGGTTTATATGTCAACATGGTGAAGACTAGATATGGTTCGAGTAATGACGTGGCTACAAGATTTTTTAGCAATATCGACAATTCCTCGACAAACTCGAAAGTGAATACAAAGAAGCAAGGAAATAAATACCGAATACAATACAATTCGGTAAAAAAGTGAAACTGGGATGGATCCTTGTATGTGTTCTAATCATAGACAGATGTGACCTTTGTCACATCTTTGTCAAAATGCAGAAGAATATTTGTATTGGGGCTATATCATGGATCGAAGTGACCCACTTTCACCATACGGCTTCTAGTTCAAGTATAACGTGTTATGAAAAATTTGAAGAAAATCGGTGAAAATATGTGGTTTCCAGGGCAGAAATAGTCAAGTCGTATTGTTGGAGCTATATGTTGTATTGGAGCTATATATATAAATCTGAACCGGCCGGACCCATTCTCGCCATATGCGAGTTATATATAAATTTGAACCGATCTGATCCACTTTCACAACAGATGTTTCTAGTTGAAATATAAAGCGTTGTGCCAAATTTGAAGAAAATTGGTGGACAAACGTAGTTACTAGGGTGAAAAAGTCGAGCCGGGAGCGAAATTTGTGTGGAAGCTATATATAAATCTGAACTTATCTGACTCATTTTCACCATAGGTATTTCTAGTTGAATTATAAGATATTTTGTGGTTTCTGGATTAGAAAAAAATCAAATCGAGAGCGAAATTTTTATGTATATAAATCTGATCCGTATTAGTATTTGTATATAAATCTGATCCGATCTGACACATTTTCGCCATGGGTGTTTCTAGTTGAAATATAAGATGTTTTGCCAAAATTGAAGAAAATCCGTATCTATATGCGGTATCGAGAGCGGAAAAAGTCAAATTGGGAGTGAAATTTGTCAATCTGGACTAGAGATGGGCAGGTGAGTGATTATTGACTCACGTTCACGCACGCTCGCGAAGGAAAAAAAATGAATCACGCACGAAGATTTTTTCGTTCCTCACGTTCACGCACGCTCACGTGAGTAAAATAATTTTTACTCACGATCACGCGTGATTCACGCAAACAAAATACACAAAGAAAATAATATATGCATTATCCGCCTCATTTCCTATTCTAAATCGAAATGAGCAAATCCGAAAGTTATATTATTTAAATCACTCTACGTTTGCGATGTTTGCCTTAAATTCATATTTCATATTTCTACAGAGTGATTATCGCATAGTTAAACTCAAAACAAGTTAAAAAATCGGACAATGGCATAAAATCCAAGTAGTAGCATATACCCCGATATCACTTATGTGTATTTTTTAATTGAAGTAACATTAAGGGAATGTCCCATATAAATGCAGTACATAGTGTTGGCGCAGGGAATGATTCTTTAATAATAGAAAAATAGAAATATAACCTGCATTGAAGCACATTATTTTAGAAATTAATATATGGATATATATATATCACTTTTATTTTGAATGAAAAATTTCACATTTAAAACAAAATAAAGTGAAAATAAAAGAATTAATAAATGTGTGCTACTCACGATAAAATCACGTGACTCACGCAGAAATTACACTCAAGCACATTCACGCACGAACATTTTTCGTTCCTCAAGTTCACGCACGCTCACGTGAGTAAAATAAATCTTGCTCACGATCACGCCTGATTCACGCAATTCACGTGAGTCGCGCCCATCTCTAATTTGAACCAAACAGACACATATTTAGCATAGGTGTTTCTAGTTGAAATATGAGATGTTTTTCTCCCAGAAGTTGTGAAGCAAGCCATAAAATATTTCGGAAAAATCAAGAATTAATTGCAATAATGATTTAATTTAAATAATAACACTGTCCAACAAATTAAGACTTTTTGAATGGAACAGGATAGCAACCCTATAATTCTGAAAGGCCTTGATGAGTAGATCTTTTTTGTAGAATAAACTTATAGTCCAGCTGGTCTGAGTTTCTTTTTATCGCGGGTCAAAGCTTTCACATTTTGGTCGAAGGGAGCATTATGTTAACTGAAAAAAGTGTTGCAAGTTAATGTCTGAGCGAATTCTTGTTGTCAGAACTATATAGTGGAATTTTATGGGGATCATTTTTGTGGAAGATCTTAACCCTCTAGTTTCTATCTTTATGGGTCAATTTGACCCTTTTTTCGAGGAAATCAGAAAAAAGTAAAAAAAAATCCTAGCATTCTCTATATAATAATAAGTTACGCGGGTTTTCTAAAGGCGCTTTACACAATTTTTGACTTTACAGCCAAAATTCATCCTATTTCAGTCTTATTTTAGCCAGAATTTAGAAGCAAAATGTTACAGACGGCGATATGGTGGAATTTGATAAAATGATATACCCTAAATCTGGAAAACTTTTTAAAAACGGCTAAAATAAGAGTGAAATAGGATAAATGTTGGCTGTAGAATTAAAAATTGTAAAAAGTGTCTTCACAAAAACCCGCTTAACTTTTTATCATATAGAGAATGCTAGGATAGGGAATATTTGTGACAGAATTGTTTCACAACCCCTGGTAGCTTTTTTCGCGACTTACTACATGTTACAAGCGACATTTGTTCTTAATACACATGCAAAACATCTACCGGATCCGTTGGATAGATCGCGAGAAAATTACAAAACAAAAATGTCATGCATACAAAATCATTTTAGCTATATCTCCCCCGAAAATGAAAATATATCCAATTTGTATTTTTTGTTTACCGTGCTCTACCGAAGCCAGCTGGACTATAAGTTTATTCTACAAAAATTATCTACTCAACAAGCTCTTTCAGATTATATGGTCGCTACTCTGTTCCAAAAATGCTGTTGGACAGTGTAATTATTCAACCCGAAGCAAATCCGAATCCAGTAGAAACGTCTTTGCAAATTTAAAACTAAATATAAAATAAATAAGGCAGAATATTGGAAGAAAATTGCCATTTCGAAAACCAAATTTATGAAATGGAACTGAAACTGGAATAAAATAACTCTTACTTCAAATATTAAAGGTATTATTTTATATTTTTTTCTGTAAACTATTTTTTTTTTATAAATTTAATTTTCTGAAGACAAATATTTCCAAAAATTAGGTAGATGGGAAGCTTTATTATTAATTTGGTTCATAAAGCTATGTTGATTTTTTAAATATAAACCATTAAATAGGCTGCGTAAAATCTTTAGAGCACATGGAAATCACATCTAGAATGCTTTTAGAGTGTATTGGGATGATGTAATGTACTGTAAGGATCAATGCCAAAATAAAATAAAAACAATTAAATGTTTATAAAACATAATCAAATAAGGTATATAACTTTAAAATCTGTTAAACCGGTTGCAAAATACTATTATTTGAATATACACTTGTCAGCAGGATTTTCATTTTTTGTAGAAATTGCAATGTCTATAACTCTTCAAATAAAATTTTAAGATTTTTTGTCTAATTATTAAATATTTTTTAAAGAAGAATATCTTCAAAGATTTTCAGAAAAATTGGAGCGATATGAATTTGCTGGCCGGTTTGGAATGACTCATATATTGCGAGTTAACCGACTCCAATTTAGGAAATTTCACCCGAAATCATATGTAGTTGTTATATCAGCATGTGTAAAATTTCAGATTTCTACGATAATTCCACACGTTGTATGAAACCGTGAAACTTTGCGGCGCACTCATATCAAAGTTCATCGCTTTTGTTGATTTATATCGAGTTTCCTCAGAGATCGCACTATTAGTTTTGTTGTAGATGAATTCTTATCTGACAAGCAAACCTATATGTATATGTTAATTAATTAGATACTCTTATTGTTCTAGACATGAAAATACAATGTGATATTCGTTGAAAAAATATGTATTTGATGTGTCGAAAGAAGCATTCAAGTATCTCTAGTTACTTGAGGTCAAAAATGGTACCGCTTGACATGGAATGACTCCTACGCTTTCGTGTAAGAAATACTTCATACCCTTTGATCATCTCAATATTTAAATTACCTACATCAGACCAAAGATAGAATACAACACCTACATATGGTCAGGTGCTCCAGGATCTTCCCTGGATCCAACTCTATTGTTTCCCTTAAACACCGTAGTAATGTGGGTTGTGTGCCGTTGTTCTATCGATACTTTCAGGTGTTTGTTCCTCGGATATTCGTGATCTTATATCGCCCGTGAATGAATAAAAACGGCGTGTTAGAAGTTATAGAATAAGAAATAGCCTACCAAATTATATTACTAAAAGATTATTCTCTGATTTTGCAAAATACTAAAATGATACAATCAATAAATTTTTAACTTTTCTCAATTTGGATTTGTATGGTACAAACGTAGCTGTTTCTACCGAAATAAAAAATAAACGCATATTAATTTCAATATTTTTTAAAATAAATTATATTTCTTTGGTAATAAAATACGTTCATTATTCATGTCAATTTTATTATGCTTTCTATTTAGTTCAGATATAGATATAGCCCCAAAATAAGTTTTTTTTTTAAGTTTTTCCGCTCTCGAAACCATCCATTTTCATCGAAATTTCATTTCATTTATAAGTATCTATGGTGAAAAACTAAAGTCAACGAGAATATAGAGAATAACCAGTGTAAGGGGATTGACTGTGGAGGGTATCATATAGTCGGTTCCATCCGACTTTAGTCTTTCCTTACTTTATATTATTTCTTCTTATTATTTTTATTATATGTTTCCGTTTGTCATAATTCCGCAGATGACTGTTGACATAAATGAACGCACTATGAGGAACACGCCCACAACATTTCATGGTTCTAGATACAACAAAAATGTGCAATTTTTCCATGAAAATTCAATGCATCGATAAATTTTTGGCTTTCGAACAAATTTCTTATTAATATAGAAACGCCAGCTGCACATCCGTTCTAAGGACGTTTTACCTGCGCGACAGATGTCCGTGTATTAGGTGCTTTAAGACACCGTTTTCAAAAGTATTATATCCGTTATTTAATTACATAAGAAATTCATGTTGTATTTATCAATCACTTTTAGCCAACACTGTAAAATAGCAAACTGATAATATTTGTAGCAAAACAGAATCTTGTTTTCTCTATAAAAGTTTTTGTTTTGCCAAAGTTAACATAATGTGAATGTAATTTATATCAGGAATGATGGCCTGGGTTTACCTTTTCCCTTTAAAACTGGGTGAATGTTCATCGTCGTCGTCGTCATAGGCCCTTAAAAATCTTCCAACTTCTTCACATCACAAGACTTCAGCACAAACTTTTCAAAAATAACAACAACGCCGAAAGAAAAATCAAACTCTTGAACTCATTTCCGTTTCTTTGCAACATCTTTACTCATATTTTCCCTTTACGGTTGGACCTCTTCTTCCTACTTTTTTATACCAAAGTAACACAAATTTTCATGTTTTACAGAGAAAAACACAAACTCCACAGCCGCCAACATTTGCGAAATGAAGAAAACCTGGAGCATTCGTCGAAAAGGATGTTGAGATAAATGTGAACGTTAGGAAGGGATGGTGGGGGACGGCGAGGGCTGCGGAAAGAAATCAAATTTTCATGTTGAGTTTTCTTTTCTTTGCTATCCTGTGTGGCACCAAAGACCACAGCACAACCAACCCGGTTGGAAAACCGCGTTAAGGAAACGAATAAATGAAAATTTATGAAAGAGTTTAAATGATTTTTACTTACACAATCATCCATTCGAACATTCATTCCACTAACCATTCCCCCTTCCGCCTGCACCATCACTCCATACTTTTGTAGATATCCTTGGTTACAGTCGTCGGTCGACGTCATCATAAGCATTATCCTGACTACTCGTATATTGCATTTGAAGTCGTTGAATGTTGTATGTTCCAGTTGGTTTTAGATGTAAAGGGGAACAAGAAAAAACAACATTTTTCCAAATAGTTGAAGAAAGAAATTGTGTAATAATATTCATTCGCTACAAATTGTTTGATTTCCCGCGAATTGTATTTAGGAGTGATGAAGTTTTGCATATATATGTCCAGGGTCAGATCGGTTCAGATTTGTATAGAACCCTCATACAAATATCACGCCCGATTTGAATTGTTCGCTCTAGAAGCCACATAATTTAGCCGATTTATTTTTATTTTTCAAATTTATCACAATTTGTTTGTGCTAGAAAAATCTGTGCAGAAAGTGGGTCAGATTTATATAAGCTCCCATACAAATTTTGCTCCCGATTGCATAATATTATTAATATTTCCTATGTTACGTTATATTACACCTGGAAACACTCGTAGTAATAGTGGACTTTCCGGTCCATTCTTTGATATAGACCCCATGCAAATAAATTTGACTCCTTAGCGCTCTAGCGGTTGCATGTTACAATCAGATATTTTATGAATTTGCAGATCGAGTTAGATTTTACCAATGATGAACATTTTACAAACATTTAATTACTTTTTATTTTGTTCTCGATTTTTAAAAATGATTACATCAATATATTCCCCAAACTACACTAAAATCATTCTTTCACCCTCCGTTCGTCCTTCTGACTCCAAAACTGGCTCGGAGTCGCCCCCATAGAGTTACATATATTTAGTAAATACCCTTAATATATATCTTACCTATTCTTTACACTAATTCATCATTCTCTATATCACCCAATTTATCTTCTTCTTCTTTATGTTTTATTTTACCTTTATCCTTACATTTATAGATTATCAAATATTTCGTTTTAGTATTAAGAATTATCTAGAATTCCTCTTTGTTTTTAATACCTAATTTTAGTACTCTTTTTAAACCGTTATTTTTTAAAGCATATTTTTTAGAATACAAGTTCAGATCAGACTGAAGTCGAATTGAATTGTATGTTGTCGTTTGAAGAGTGAAGTTACGAAAAAATAAAATAAAAGAAGGACTTTAAATCTCATGTGTTTCAATTTTCTTAACTATAGGGGTTAAATGTCACATTAATTTTCCCTCCCCATACAACAATCGGCACATCACCGAAACATTTTGTACATTTGACTCCCCTAGTGGGGTGGGAGCAAATTTTATAAAAAATTGTGCTTTGTGCCTCCTTAAGCATAATGAAAGTCTATCAACTTTTTCCCCTAAGGAGTTGAAATTGCGGGTAGGTATGTCTGGGGAAAATGTTGTGGAGGGAAATTAATGGGGGTGAGTCTGACACGTGTCCCCTGTATGGGGCTACTACGGGGCAGTTTTGGACATTTCTTTCGTAAAAACAATTATAAACAAATAAGAAAAGGTGAAATCGGGAAGGATTTTTAAATGGGTCCATTGAGATCCACTATCATAATATATGTTTCAAGGTAAAATATAATCAGATAAACAGATGGGAGCAACATTTGTATGAAGGCTACATTTAAATTTGAACCGATCTTACACACTTTTACCTACTCGCTTTCACCATAGGTGTTCCTAGTTGGATTATAAGATGTTGTTTCAAATTTGAAGAAAATACGATTAAATATTTGGATTCTAGAGCGGAAAAAGTATGGGGCTATATCTTTTGTTAACATCGGACAATAATTGCGACCTGTACTTTGATTACAACAATAGGTGGACGGACATTCCTAAAAAAGGCGTAATACCCTAGTAAAGGCTATAAAAATAATCAAATGTATGGGGGCTACCTTATATATGTTCGAAAAAAACGTTTGGCTAGGGAAAATTAATGGGGTCTTACATTCAACCCCTATTGGGTCAAAGTGTGTAAGATCGGTTCAGTTTTGGAGCTTTTTCCTTCTCCTCACCTTTGACCACACTGTGCGAACACTTGGACCAACCCAACCACCGCCATTTTTTGCCTCATGACATTTTTCCGAACCTCACAAAATAGGGGGTACGAATACTTAAAATTCCCATACAACACTATCCCATCCCTAGTGTATACGATATATTTCGAAGGAATATATTCAAACAAAATATGGAGAACTTTGCACGCTCCTTCTAGTAACGCCCACACAAATTACCCTAGCCTATATACAAAAATTAAAGCTTTTATAATATTTTTTATTGATTACACCAAAATATAAAGGGTGTTTTTTATTGAGGTATAGAACTTCGAATTGAAATAAAACACAAGAAAATCGTTTTAATGTCCATCAATTTGGCTTTATTGGAAGGATAATTTTATGCCATTAATGTTTAAATATGATTTCGGGCATGTGGCCGCTGCGGCTGGCTCGAATATAGCCAATTCTACAGGTCCAATTTTCAACCACTTTTTCGAGCATGGGGGGCGAATCGATTCATTCGGGTCCTCTTCAACACAACTCTACAGCGGCAATTGTTTCTTCGGTGCGCACTGTTCGACGTCTCTGCGGATGCGTATTATCACATAGAGTAAACGTAGTGCGAAAACGATTCATGGTTAACCGAATTAATTGCTCTGATGGACGATGTCGACCATAAAATGGACGGAGCTTGCGGTGAACTTCGCGAACTGAACCATTACTTTCGAAATAAATTTGCACGATTTGCAAGCGTTGTTCTTTTGTCAACCTGTTCATGATGAAATGGCAAACCAAACTAAATATTAATCACTTGACAGCTGACAAAATGGCCGCCAGTTAAAAAAGTGATGCCAACTTAAAGTTCTATACCCCAATAAAAAACACCCTTTATGTCTTCACAAAATTTTAGGCTTCTTTATTTTATAAACGAAATTCAAAATCTCCCCAATAACTATATTTTACTGTGTAATCCCAATTTATAAGTGATCCCCAATAAGTGATGGATTGTTTTATGTTTCGAAAATATCCTGAAAATCACGGCTCCTTGCAAAATGTCCCAAATAGTGTGGGTTTCAAAACATAACTATGTGAAAATTTGGAATATATTCTTTAATCCTTTGATGCCCGCGTTTTTTCTGTCATAAATACGGAAAATTGGATATACTTCATGACGAAGTATGGGTCTGAATATGATTTTTGATATGACTTTTAGGGTTTCTTATTTATACAGGACATGAAAGGGTTAACACTATAACAGCCAAGTAGTGAAACGAATTTAGTTCAAACTAGCCTAGTGTCCTAAGTTACTCCCTCTATTGATTATGTCGTATGTTGTGTTTTTAATGGGATCTAGCGTATCTTTTCATCCTCCCCTTTTTTCTAATATTGATGATTGAAACTGCATCATTCCAAAATAATCACCCTCAACCATTACGAATAAAAGAAAATTGCTAATACTCGGATGAATGTTGGCAGCGTGTAATGTTTGAAGAACTTTGTGATGTTACCGGTAACTCGGATTGTTGCGAAATTTGTTTAGGATTTCTCCGTCCTCTTCTTCCTCTTGGTTACTTCAAACTGTTGCCATGTAATTTCCCGTGATTTAAGTTTTGAATATTCCAAGAAATAAGGAAACAATTTTGATTAATTTTACCTAAAAGTGGTTAGGAGAGAAACAAAAAAAGTCTACATAAATGCTTACAATGGATAATGTAATAAACTAAATTGAATGGGAAACTAACATGTATTATACAGTGTTTTTAGAAATAGTTATGTGTTATATTTCGCAAGAATTGAAACGATAACTCGAATTGAGTGCACTGCACACCTGCACTATTTATAAATTTATTTCCCCCTGCAATGTTCGTCCGTCTTTAGCCGTTCGTATTCGAGGTGCACTGTGGTTAGGAATTTATAATTTAGGGAATTATTTTAGACTTTTCAGAGATTTTCAAAAGCCATTGATGTCTAGTAAGTATATAATAGCGCAAACTTCCCAGAAGGATCAAGTTGTGCTGCTCTCAATCGGTGAGCAGTGGCGATATATTCGTATGTACTGACTGATAGGGTCCTATTGTTTACAGCTTTCTCCGTATATGTAATGCTATTTATTAGAGAAACTTTGCAAGGATTTTTTCCTCAAAAATGTTGACAGCATTAATGAGATATCAAAATATATACTTCTATGAAAGTATTTGACATTTCGAAGATGTTTGACGTGTTTTATTTGCAAACATGCAGATTTCCCGCTTAACAGTATTTGTTCGATAAATTGTTAGGATTTTAGAATTTTCAAAATAAATAACACTGTCCAAAAGCATTTTTGGAGCAAAGTAGCGACCCTATAATTCTGAAAGGGCATGTTGAGTAGACCTTTTTCGCAGAATAAACTTATAGTCCAGCTGATCTGAGTTTCTTTTTTTGGTCGAAGGGAGCATTATACAATGTGAGCAAAGTGTTATAAGTTAATCTCTGAAAGAATTCTTATTGTCAGAACTATATTGTGGAATCTTATGAGGATTGTTTTTGTTGAAGAACATAACCCTCCAGCTCCTCTCTTTATTGGCCAATTTTAAAAGAAAAGTTCTTTCAAAAAGAAATTTAAGGATTAAAATGTTGTACGAAAAAATTGCGGGAAAATTTCAGTGGAGGTCACCAAAGACACTAAACTTGTAAATAAAGCTCTTCATGCTTAAATAGCAAAATTACACGCCAACTTCTACAACAAAATTGCTAGGTTAATGGTCGTCCTTGTTTTTTGGAAGATCGATAATTTTCGATGAAAATGTGGGTATTTCGGTATAGCGCGGTAAACAAAACAAGTCAAAACAGCGTTAAGTTCGGCCGAGCCGAACTTTCTATACCCTCTACCATGGATTGCATTCCACAGAGGCTGTCGATTTTCGTAGAAGTGCAGTAACATTACATGCCAATGTCTTTTTTTAATATAGCCAAACCAAAATAAATACAAATATTGGAAAACTAATTTTATAAATATATATGAAATTGTTATTATTTCAAACCACGCTTAGCAAAACTACCAATACGTTTATAACACAGTACGACAGTGGTTGGTACACATGAGAAATGTTAACAGAATATGAAAATAGGCTTAAAATAAAGAAATACGTGTCTCGGCGTTTTGCTGTAGCACGTCAGAATTTTGAGAAAATCGATTTTAAAGATTCGAAGGATCGTGGAGGTTCACTTGTAACGTAGTACTATTATAAAAAGTTCTATAAAAACAGAATGGGTGAACCGATTTAAGTGCTTGAGCCAGTTTTGAAAAGGGAATTAAATTTGGATTTGTTTTTATTAAAAAAACATTTTTTTTTCGCTAGATGGCGCCTTAATTTTCATGTAAAATTAAAAAATATCCAAAAAATGTACGAAATTCATTGAAAATACAATGTTGTTGATTTGAAATCCAATAACTAAAGCAGAATCTTTTTCGCTGGCCGGGAATTGCTTGATTCAGCGATTCGGGGCTCCGAGCCAGATCAAACTAAAAATATTATTATTAAATTTTTGGGTGATTTATGCGATGAGCATGGAGAACGCTTCCATAAAGATATTACTTAGAAAATAATAGATATTACTTAAATAATAATAGATCCATAAAGATATTACATAGAAAATCGTTTCAAAGGAAAAGACATGACTCACATGCTTGCTGAATATTGTTGGAATTTATGCCGTGATACAAAACCTGAAGTTTACACACGAAAAACTAAACGACCAACATTTTTGACACAAAATAATAGTTAAGATATCATATTAATTTTTGTATTTTTACATTACATTACATTAATTTTACATGAAAATTAAAGCGCCATCTAGAGGAAAAAACTGTTTTTTTTTAATAAAAACAAATCCAAATTTAATTCCCTTTTCAAAACTGGCTCAAGCACTTAAATCGGTTCACCCATTCTGTTTTTATAGAACTTTTTATAATAGTACTACGTTACAAGTGAACCTCCACGGTCCTTCGAATCTTTAAAATCGATTTTCTCAAAATTCTGACGTGCTACAGCAAAACGCCGAGACACGTATTTCTTTATTTTAAGCCTATTTTCATATTCTGTTAACATTTCTCATGTGTACTCACAAAAAGTTGATTTTGTCGTACTGTGTAATATATATCGAAATAATGTTCGAAATAATACTTCAAGTCAATTCAAAAAGTAAATATAAGACAGCAATCTTCAATAAAACTTAAACTCTACTGTTGGTTGTATTTCCATCCATTTTAATTCCAAAAGTACAAATTTTAAAAATTAATTATTTCTCACGTACACAGTGCAAGATAACCTAACTCCATGATTAATAAAAAATAGAAAATACGAATTTGGAAAAATATTTTTATTTTGCTTGTCTATGCAGTCAGACGAATGTGTACACCAAATTCGTCATTCTAGCTGCGACCATTTGGTTGGTACCATTTTTATCTCTTTTTCCCATTTTACCCCCTTAAAAGTATGGCTTTCTAAAAATTCATTTATTTTACTTGTCTACGCAATTAGAGGTATGTAGACACCACATTTCTTCATTCGAGCTGTAGAAGTTGGTAACATTTTTATCCCTCTGTCCCATTGTATCCCTTGATAGTACGAATTTTGAAAAATCCGTTTATTTTCCGTGTCTACGCAGTCAGAGAAATGTATACTCCGAATTTCATGACTATAGATGCGGTCATTTGGTTGGTACAATTTGTATCCCCTTTTTCAATTTTAACCCCAAAAAGTACGAATTTCGAAAAATCTCTTTATTTTACGTGTCTACACAATCAGAGGAATGAATACACCGAATTTCATTATTTTAGGTGCAGCCGTTTGGTTGGTACCATTTTTATCCCTCTTTTCCCATTTTACCCCTTAAAAGTACGAATTTTGAAAAAATAATTGTATATTATGTATCTACTCAATTAGAAGAACGCACATACCAAATTTCGTGTTTCTAGCTGTTGTCGTTTGATAGGTATAATTTTTATCCCTTTTTGTCCCATTTCACTATCTACGAATGAGAAGCACTTTATGGAACGCCTATTTGTTATAGGGGGAATGCGCATACCCAATATCAAGTAAGTAAAGCAGATATACTGAAAAAACATGCCTAAATACTGTAAAATATAAGGGATTATTATGGGTATTTTTAGTCCTTGTGAGGGAAAATTTTTTCCCTTTGGGCCGATTTCGCCCAGTTTCAATCCCAACCGATCTACGACTATAAGACGCATTTATGTAAAATGTGGACGTCCTAGCTCCTTTCGTTTAGATGCTAGCGTGCTTTCAACAGACGGACGGACATGGCTAGATCGCCTTAGAATTTTATGCCGAATATAAAGGGTGATTTTTTAAGAGCTTGATAACTTTTTTAAAAAAAAAACGCATAAAATTTGCAAAATCTCATCGGTTCTTTATTTGAAACGTTAGATTGGTCCATGACATTTACTTTTTGAAGATAATTTCATTTAAATGTTGACCGCGGCTGCGTCTTAGGTGGTCCATCCGCTTAGTCCAATTTTGGCATTTCCACGTTTTTGAGTAACAGAGACCCAATTGGTGCGAACGGCGACGAATCGAAAATTGGTGGTCATCATTAACACTGGCCGATACAGCTGCGATATTTTCTTCAGTTCGCACTCTACGTAAGCGTGTTGGTGGTTTAATGTCCAACAATGTAAATTTGGTGCAAAATTTAGTCACAATAGCCCGAATAGCCGCTTCAGTGGGTCGATTAAACTGACCATAAAATGGAATGAACTTTCTTAACAGAGCACGCATTTTGATAATAAAATTTAATAATTTGCAAGCGTTGTTCGTTTGTAAGACGATTCATGATGAAATGTCAAAGCATACTGAGCATCTTTCTCTTTGACACCATGTCTGAAATCCCACGTGATCTGTCAAATACTAATGCATGAAAATCCTAACCTCAAAAAAATCACTCTTTATATACTTTATAGGGTCTCAGGTCGATATTTTAAGGTGTTACAAACGGAATGACAAAGTTAGTATACCTCCATCCTGGAGGTGGAGGGTATAAAAATACAAATTGAATACTTCTGCACCATTTTCATTTTCGTGGTAGATATGGCTAACATATACATAACATTTTTGTTTTGTAATTTTTTCGCGATCCATCCAACGAATCCGGCGAATTTTTTGCATATGTATAAAGAACCAATGTCGCAGTTGTTGAAAAAATTTAATCAAATGCATTTATTTCAACTTTCTCAATCTGGGGTTTTGAAACAAATTTGCCACAGGCAGGAGATGAAGGATTTTACCGAAAAATCGTGTTTTCAGATGAAGCTCATTTTCATCTCGGTGGCTAAGTCATTAAGCAAAAATGCCGCAAATGTGGTTCAGAGAACCCACACGTGACTATTAGAAGCCACTGTTTGGTGTGCATTTGGGCTGGCGGCATCATTGAGTCATTTTTCTTCGAAAATGTTCAAGGAGCCGAGAATGACATGGACGACATTTGGTTTCAACAAGACGGCGCCACACAGCCAATGCAAGCATCGATATTTTACGCATTTTGAAAATCGAATAATCAGCGAAAACTGTGATGTCAATTGGCCAACGCCGGAGTTGTGTTTTGAGCCCTTTGGATTATATTCTGTGGGGAGCCATTAAGGATAAATGTTACGCAAACCATCCAGAGAAGTTGAAGTTGCCATTGAAGAGAGTCGAGAAGGGACAATCGAAAATATACTAAAAAATTGGCATCATTGGGCCATATACTGAAAAATTGGGTTGATCGGATGAGGTACTGCCGACCCAGTCGTGGTAGTCATATGAATTATTAAATGACAAAGTTCAGCCTTTCCAATAAAAACAGAAATTTGAAAAATAATCAGCACTTTTTATAGCCGATTCTTATTTAAAATTTTAAATTACCCACCTTTGTTTTGAATATAGGGTTTTCCAACAAGAGGTGTTATTTTGGTATTCAAAGAAAAATTTCATTTTATGAGATAAATGATCGGATGTTTATTTAATAATAAAGAGGAAGGTATGAAAAACAACATCAGTTGACGTAGCCACCGAGGAGGAAATGGGCCTCATCAGTCAAGATGATTTTTCGATGGAATTCCGGATCATTTTCATTCATGAATTTTAATGATTTCAATGCGTTGTTGAAGCGTGCGTCGTTCCATTTTTAGTAATGTCGTAGTTTCTACTTGTCAATTGTCAAAGAATAAAAGCTTCAAAAGTGACAGCTACCGAAATACCGGGTGATTCAAAATAACACCTCTTGTTGGAAAACCCTGTATAATTTCAATTATCTTGAAGATATTGAAGTGGTAAGTAAACGCCCTGTTCGATTTTTAGAGTTTTTCCGAATCTATTTTATAATTTTGATTTTCGAAATGATTACATTAATTGATTTTTTAATTTTAAAATAATATTCGTAGATGCATTTTAGAGACTGTGTGAGTTAGAAACCACCATTTCATCACGATTTTATTTTTCAAAATATTTTTTCACAACAGCTTTCAAAATGACCTTTAGATAAAATTTATCCGACATTTGGCCCTTGTTCGTAGAAATGCAAGTCAGTGACACCACACAAATCCCCGGTTGATTTCATTTTTCGACCCGAGGTATCACATCAGATGCTTTCTCAGATGACCTTGGATTATTGTAACCCAACAACACACATAAGTTTTAATAAGTTAGGTGGAAAGAAACAGCACAAACAGAGTGTTACAACACCACTGTATATTTTGAAATAATTCCTTCCTCCTTACATTTTGGCAAGCCTTTTTTAGTCAAGTATTTATATTGGATACTTTTTCTTGCTCAACATAACCCAGCACTATGGTTACATATTTAACATTTACGCGTTGAAATCAACGACGTCGCCGCTAATTAGACCAAAATTCGTTTAAAGTTTTACCGAATGGAGGTTTTCTTTGATGTATTTTCTTAATCTAAATTTTATTAATTTCCCAAACACACTTGAAACATCACCACTGGCGGCGGCGGCGTCGTCATCGTAGTCGTCTTGAGTATCTTCGTCGTCAAGTGGTTTACGGGATTATTCAGCGAAGTTTGCACTTGAAAGCCGACAACAGCACTAGCCGCCAAAACCCCTTTTCTCAGAAGGCATTCAAGTGTTGATAATTTAAATTAGTTCTTGGCTAAAATTGCCGTTCAACTTTGTTCCCTCCTTCGATTTATTTTTTTCTTCTTAATTTGACGCGTCAAAATGATTATAATAAGATTTTTGCTGAATAACTTTTTTACGGCGCAAAAATCGTCTTTCATTGAGAAGTTTTTAATAAAACACTATAAAATATTTCAGATATTTTCTTTTATTAAATTCTCAGCAAAAGATTTTCATTTGCTTATCTCGCCTGCACAGGACGTAAAGAAAGTAATATGTAATGCTTGAATAACTTTCGTCTGTGAAACGTTACGATGCGATGCGATGCGATAGATCTTTCGATTATATTTCAAATAGAATGAAATCATAATAAAAAGGAAACACACACACACATACAACAACATATCACATCACACACAACAACTACTGCAGCTTGTTGTACACCTTTCTTCTCTTTAGTTTTCCGTAGGAGATTTCTTTTAGAATTGTCTTTCTGCTTTCTTTTTTTTTCATCAGATTAAAACTATGGGAATTGGGAAGGAAGTAGAAGGAGGGCGAAGAGAAACGAAAGTAAAATAAATTCCATTTCGTATTGTTGGCTGAACAAACAAATGTAATTACAACTTTTGCAGAATAAATAAAATAAAAAGGAAATTATAAAACAATGGGACATAACTTTAAACAAAAATTAATCTTTCTTTATCATAAAGCATTGCATTAAGGATTGCCAACATTTCGCTGTACGCGTTCGTAATTGAAGAGGGTTTTATAACTACCTCGAATATTTGAATTATTCGTGTAACGTTAACTCTAAATGAAGTAGTTAATATATCTGACAATTTTGATACCCACTAAGCGAGACCTTTCTTTGAAATCCTAATGCATTAAGAAACAACATAATCAAAATATAATATGGACAGTTTTATCATTAAAATTAACCAAGCCCATATACATTAGGCTGGGTCACGAAAAAGCAATGTTATAGCCAACCAGGGTTGTCAGGTATGGCGATTTCTCGCCAAACGTGGCGAATTTCTTGGCAAATTTAAGAACATTTTAAATCTGTCCTCCGATTTTATTATATTGACGTTACTTTGTAGAGAAATATATTACAATTTGTTTGTAAGTCATAGATATGCGTTCATGTCAAACCGAACACTTTTTGAATTACCATTTCCGCTTCTTTCTATCCTAGTTATCCTACTAAAATCCTATAAACCCTATAAAATATTTTATTTATAGAGGATGAAAAAAGATTTTTTATAGATATGACCAAACGAGAATTAGAAAATTCAAGATAATAGGTTCGAGGTAAGAACAAAGAAAATTGTATTGTGTGAAAACGCGCTGGTACAAATCAAAGAATGAAGGAATATTTTAAAGATAATTGTATTTTGTTACATTTTGGGGTTTTCTTAAAAAGATAAAAAAGGCGTATTCCCATCGATTATAAACAAACAATGTACATTTTATAATTGAGAAATAATAATAATTAAAAAACTGTGATAAATGTAGACGACCGAAAACGCTATTTTTGATAAACGCTTTTCTAATAAACCATATTTTTCAAAATACTATATGCTTTTATTGAGATTTGTTTCTTTTTCGTTCCATTTAAAATACCTGAATTAATATATAGTCGACATTGCTCCATGAAAACGGGAGAAAGAGATAAACTCAATTATTAGAAACTACTTCATAAAGGAGAAAAAGTATATTTATATGCCCTCACTCTACAGAGTAGGAGGGTATATATCATTTGAGACAGACAAAAAGTGTAACGCATTAAAGGAGTGACTTAAGACCCCAAGTATGTTTGGACCAAATCCGTTTCACGACTCTTTAAGGCGTTTGAGCCATGTCCGTCTGGCTGGTGTACACAATAACGAAAGGAGTTAAGGAATCGATTCAAACCATCTACATGGTAATATTTTTCCCAAACTTAGTTTAAGTTCGAAGATGGTCGAAATTGCCACGGCCCATATTCCAATGTTAAATTAAAACACATAACTTCCACACGTATATTCGGAATTAGCTATATTTTGGTATTTGATAATGTTTTTATAATCACTTTAAGTGTACTAAATATGACGGGGTTTGCCACACCCCTTTCAGTACCTCCCACACAAATCACGCAATAAATATTTAAAAATGGGTTTATAATCACTTTAAACCTAAAAAATATTTACGCTACTTTATCCTACTTGTGAATGGGATCCACTATGACTTCATATGTGATCATGTTTTTACAATTATTTTATAAATATGGAAACTTGGACCATGTGATAAGAACCCTACGTTAAATATAAGTCGGTATATAAGTCGGTTTAGCCGACTGAAGCTTCCTTACTTGTTTTTACAAGATTTAAATATAAAATGGAATTTGTCGATTTTTCAACAAAAACTGAAGTTGTTTAATTTGGCGGTTTTTGGCGATTTCTGACAATTGATTTGGCGATAGAGGTACAAAATAATCTGACAACGCTGTCGCCAACCAATGCTTAAAGATTGTTTGCAAAATATTTCGATCCTTTGTCAAACTATCGAAAACATCCCTAAAACCCTGTTTTTTCTATGTAATTTTTTATTTTGCATCCTGTTTAAGCCTGTTTGTCGTATATTCTTTATAACACAGGTACATCCGATTTGAAGTCAATTAAGACATTTTCGCAGACGACGCAGTCATCTTATATTCCAGAGTACTCGCCACGGATACTATATCACACATGCAGTCTATAACTTTTCTAAATGGAAGTAAATCTTGAAAAAAAACAATATTCTTTACGCAAACGCAAAAAACTGTTTCCTGTCATAAACTAATTTGCAATTCAATAACGCCAAGATAACATGGGAGGATGAAGTAAAATATTTTTGGGTCCTATTTCATTTAGAACTGACTTTCCAAAGTCTGATTTCTCATATAATACATAATGTGTACATAAAACAGATATACGCGTTAGTAAATAGAAATGCTAATCTTAGGGCCTGTTTCTGTGAATGCTATAAAACGTAGAAAAGAAATATTTTAGATACAATATCTTTACGTGCTTTTACATACATTTACGAATTACAGAATTCTCGTTATAATTGAGTGATTTTGGGTCAATAAATAAGTCACAGGGACCCACCCTTAACATTGAAATTAAAATAGTTATTATCTCTTTTTAACCGACTGTGTGAGTTTGGAAGTGGTTGTGGGTTATATTTTTTACGATTTTTTTTTAGATTGTTTTGGACAATATTAACCATAACTTTAGAGAATAATCATCAGAATGATAATTATTTCATTAGTTGATTAGCAGAAGGAATGAAAACATGAAGGAAAACAAGTAAGAAGGCGTTAAGTTCGGACGGGCCGAATCTTATATACCCTCCACCACGAAGTGCATTCCACAGTATTACCAGCAGATAAAAGGATGTCGACATAGAAGTACAGAACCATATTACGAAAATTGTGATATGTTTATGCACATTACTATATTTGATTACTATTTCAAACTATTAAGTATACTTATGCGCACTGTTTAAAATCTACTACTAAAGGGTGATTTTTTAAGAGCTTGATAACTTTTTTTAAAAAAAAAACGCATAAAATTTGCAAAATCTCATCGGTTCTTTATTTGAAACGTTAGATTGGTCCATGACATTTACTTTTTGAAGATAATTTCATTTAAATGTTGACCGCGGCTGCGTCTTAGGTGGTCCATTCGGAAAGTCCAATTTTGGGCAACTTTTTCGAACATTTCGGCCGGAATAGCCCGAATTTCTTCGGAAATGTTGTCTTCCAAAGCTGGAATAGTTGCTGGCTTATTTCTGTAGACTTTAGACTTGACGTAGCCCCACAAAAAATAGTCTAAAGGCGTCAAATCGCATGATCTTGGTGGCCAACTTACCGGTCCATTTCTTGAGATGAATTGTTCTCCGAAGTTTTCCCTCAAAATGGCCATAGAATCGCGAGCTGTGTGGCATGTAGCGCCATCTTGTTGAAACCACATGTCAACCAAGTTCAGTTCTTCCATTTTTGGCAACAAAAAGTTTGTTAGCATCGAACGATAGCGATCGCCATTCACCGTAACGTTGCGTCCAACAGCATCTTTGAAAAAATACGGTCCAATGATTCCACCAGCGTACAAACCACACCAAACAGTGCATTTTTCGGGATGCATGGGCAGTTCTTGAACGGCTTCTGATTGCTCTTCACTCCAAATGCGGCAATTTTGTTTGTGCCATTCAACCAGAAATGAGCCTCATCGCTGAACAAAATTTGTCGATAAAAAAGCGGATTTTCTGCCAACTTTTCTAGGGCCCATTCACTGAAAATTCGACGTTGTGGCAGATCGTTTGGCTTCAGTTCTTGCACGAGCTGTATTTTATACGGTTTTACACCAAGATCTTTGCGTAAAATCTTCCATGTGGTCGAATAACACAAACCCAATTGCTGCGAACGGCGACGAATCGACATTTCACTGTCTTCAGCAACACTCTCAGAAACAGACGCAATATTCTCTTCTGTACGCACTGTACGCATTCGTGTGGTTGGTTTAATGTCCAATAAAGTAAACTGAGTGCGAAACTTGGTCACAATCGCATTAATTGTTTGCTCACTTGGTCGATTATGTAGACCATAAATCGGACGTAAAGCGCGAAACACATTTCGAACCGAACACTGATTATGGTAATAAAATTCAATGATTTGCAAGCGTTGCTCGTTAGTAAGTCTATTCATGATGAAATGTCAAAGCATACTGAGCATCTTTCTCTTTGACACCATGTCTGAAATCCCACGTGATCTGTCAAATACTAATGCATGAAAATCCTAACCTCAAAAAAATCACTCTTTATAAATAAATACAATGCTGTAATTGTGAAAGTGAAAGTGCCGAAAATATTAGGCGATTGTCAGTCGCCATTAGGGAGAAGCATTTTCAGATACAGACAAAGTGACTGCATTATTTTGATAAGAAAAGTAAAAATTTTAAAGATATCCCCATTCGCCCTATTCTCTGCCCAAATGTACAAATTTGGAAAAAAAGCAACCTTTTTGTTTCGAGTCTTCATAGTCAGACCACCGAATACACACCGAATTTCATGATATCAACTTCAGCGGTTTGGATGGTCCCATTTTTATACCTCTTTTTCAATTATATCCCATAAAAGTACGAATTTCGAAAAATCCCTCTATTTTACGTGTTTATGCAATTAGAGGGATGTACACACCGAATTTCATGATTCTAGCTGTTGTCGTATCATTGGTACCATATTTTATCCATTTTTGTCCCATTTCGCCATTTATTTTCTTTGTGGTGCTTCCACGCTACAAGGGGAATGTCCGCAACAAATTTCAAATGTATGAAAATCAGAAATTTAATTAATAAGCCAAGGCTACCAATATTTTAATAATAAGGCTGCAATCATAAATACCCTAAATATTGGGGGATAGAGAGTGTATTTTCAGCTGCAGTCCTTTGGTTGGTTGTATTTCCATCTATTTTAAACTCAAAAGTATACATTTTGAAAATGCCTTATTATAAGACAAGTTCATGATTCTACCATTTTTTTGTCGTAAAAGCAACAAAATAAAGTACGAATTTGGAAAAAAAATATTTTACATTGAATAGCCAGAAGAATGTGTATACCCAATTCCATGATACTATCTGCAGCTATTTTGTTGGTACCATTTTTATCCCCTTTTTCGCATTTTACTCCTTAAAAGTATGACTTTCGAAAATCATTCTAGCTGTAGCCTTTTAGTTGGTACCATTTTTATCCCTCTGCTCGCATTGAATCCCTTGAAAGTACGAATTTAGAAAAACGTTTTTTTTTCGTGTCGCTCAGTCAGAGGAATGTATACCGCGAATTTCATGGTTCTAGCTGCATCCATTTGTTTGGTACAATTTGTATCCCCTTTTTCCATTTTACACCCTAAAAGTACGAATTTCGACAATTTCCTTTATTTTATGTGAGTACGCATTCAGAGGAATATATACACCGAATTTCATTATTCTAGGTGCAGCCGTTTGGTTGGTACAATTTTTATCCCTCTATCCCCATTTAAGCCCTTAAAAGTACAAATTTAAAAAAAATACTTGTATATTATGTATCTGCTCTATTAGAGGTATGTACACGGCAAATTTCGTGTTTCTATCTGTTGTCGTTTGATAGGTACTACTTTTTTTTATCCCTTTTCGTCCCATTTCGCCCCCACAAATAAAAATAACTCTATGGTGCCCTTTTATGCTATAAAGGGAATGCGAATTGCAAATATCAAGTAAATACAAGCTATTATGTTCAAAAACCATGCTGAATGACTCAAAATATTAGGGGTATTTTCAGTCCTTGTGAGGGAAAAACTTTCACCTCTGGGCCGATTTCGCCCACTTTCAATACCAACCGATCTGCAACCATAAAACACATTTAGGAAAAATTTGAACCTCCTAGCTCATTTCGTTCGGCCGCTATCGTGCTTTCAACGGACGGACAGGCGGACAGGCGGACAGACGGACATGGCTATATCGTCTTAGAATTTTACCACGACCCAGAATATATATACTTTATGGGGTCTCCGATGAATATTTTAAGGTGTTACAAACGGAATGACAAAGTGAATATACCATCCTGGAGGTGGAGGGTATAAAAATACATGAAAAATAGGTAATGGAAAAAATATATTTTTTTTATTTTTTTTTCACAAATGAAAAAAAATCCACAACCTATTTTTTCTTGGATTTTTCATTGTTTTTATACTTTGTGTATATGAACTAATGAAACATATCATTTTGATGATATGTAACTGTAACTCTGGTTGATTTTTTAAAAAAATTAAAAAAAAAAGTGTTAAAAATAGAAGCCATTTTCAAACTAAATTAAACTTAACAAGTAAAAACGGCGTTAAGTTCAGCCGGGCCAAACTTTATATACCTTCCACCATGGATTGCATTCCACGGAGGCAGTCGATTTTCGCAGGAGTGTAGTAATGTTAAAGGAAAATATAATTTTTTAATGTAGCCAAACCAAAACATATACAAATATTGAAAAAGTAATTTTATAAATAAATATAATAATTTAATTATTTCAAACCATTATTTATATTTTTAAAAAGCTTAAATATCATAAATATTGATATTTATTTTGCGTGTCTATGCAGTCAGAGTATACACTATACTATACTATGTATACACCGAATTCCATGATTCCAGCTGCGCCCATTTTGTTGGTACCATTTTTACCCCCTTGACGTTTCTACGCAATTAGAACTTCATCAGTCTAGCTATAGTCGTTTAGTTGGTACTATTTTTATCCCCTTTTTCTATTTTGACCCAAAAACTACGAATTTCGAAAAATCAGTTTATTTTCCGTGTCTACACAGTCAGACGAATGTATACGCTGAATTTCATGATTCTAGCTGCGGTCATTTGATTGGTACTATTTTTATCCCCTTTTTTCATGTTAACCCCAAAAAGTACGAATTTGGAAAAATCCGGGTATTTTACTTGTCTATGCAATCACAGCCGTTTGGTTGGTACCATTTTTATCCCTCTATTCCCATTTTACCCCTTAAAAGTAAGAATTTGGAAAAAATACTTTTATATTATGTATCTACTCAATTAGAGGAATGTACACACCGAATTTCGTGTTTCTAGCTGTTGTCGTTTAATATGTACCACCTAAACTCAACACTCAGACGAACACTTACACATTTACATATTAAGTCCTACATATAACTTTGTCCACGAAATTTATAGGATATGCTCACTACGAATCACGATATTACAGCACTTAATTTTCAACTACTTACACTGGATATTAAATTTCCATGTTTTTCGGGATAAGGACGGTCGCAATTTAATTTGAAGAAAATCGGTTCAGATTTAGATATAGCCCCCATACGAATATCTCTCCCGATTTGACTATTTTCACTCTAGATACCACATATTTTAACAGATTTTCTTCAAATTTGGCAAACCGATCGGTTCAGATTTATATATAGCTTCCATACCAATTTCACACTCAATTTGACCTTTTCCCCCCTGGAATCCACATATTTTATCAGATTGTTTTCAAATTTGGCAAAACATCTTATATTTAATCTACGAAACCCAGTGGTGAAAATAGGTCAGATCGGCTCAGATTTATATATAGGTCCCATACAAATTACGCTCCCGGTTTGACTTTTTCAGCCTCAGAAACCACGTATTTTCACCGAATTTCTTCAAATTGTGCATAACACGTTATACTTGAACTGGAAGAACCTATTGTATAAGTGGGTCACATCATTCCATGTTTAGATATAGCGCCTATACAAATATTCTTCTCGATTTGACAAAAGGGGTCAACATACAAAAATCCTTCCCGTTTACAATTTTTT
>OX377620.1:106213949-106474949 GCA_947397865.1 Polietes domitor | reverse complement strand
TGACAATTGATTTGGCGATAGAGGTACAAAATAATCTGACAACCCTGTCGTCAACCAATGCTTAAAGATTGTTTGCAAAATATTTCGATCCTTTGTCAAACTATCGAAAACATCCCTAAAACCCCGTTTTTCCTATGTAATTTTTATGTTGCATCCTGTTTAAGCCTGTTTGTCGTATATTCTTTATAACACAGGTACATCCGATTTGAAGTCAATTAAGACATTTTCGCAGACGACGCAGTCATCTTACATTCCAGAGTACTCGCCACGGATACTATATCACACATTCAGTCTATAACTTTTCTAAATGGAAGGTATTAGTAAATCTTGAAAAAAGGCAATATTCTTTACGCAAAAGGCAAAAACTGTTTCCTGTCATAAACTAATTTGCAATTCAATAACACCAAGATAACATGGGAGGATGAAGTAAAATATTTTTGGGTCATACTTCATCTAGAACTGACTTTCCAAGGTCTGATTTCTCATATAATACATAAAATTTATGTACACATAAAACAGCTATACGCGTTAGTAAATAGGAATGCTAGTCTTAGGACCTGTTTCTGTGAATGCTATAAAACGTAGATAAGAAATATTTTAGATACAAGCTCTTTACGTTCTTTTACATAGACACAACGAATTATAGACTCCTGTGGCTTATAGATTTATCGTTATAATTGAGTGATTTTGGGTCAATAAATAAGTCACAGGGACCCATCCTTAACATTATTATCTCTTTTTAACCGACTGTGTGAGTTTGGAAGTGGTGAAATGATTTTTTACGATTTTTTTAGATTGTTTTGGACAATATTAACCAGAACTTCAGAGAATAATCATCGGAATGATAATTATTTCACTAGTTGATTAGCAGAAGGAATGAAAACATGAAGGAAAAAATACATGAAAAATAGGTAATGGAAAAACCAGTAAGGAAAGGCTAAAGTCGGGCGGGCCGACTCTATGATACACTCCACTTTCAATCCGAATACAATTCAATTCGGTGAAAAAGTGAAAACGGGAAGGTTTTTTGTATCCTGTAAATGTATGTGTTTGACAAAAAATTTTATATCGGAAAGGACATTTGTATGAGGATATATTGAAAGCTGGAACGAAATAGGTGAAATATAAAATGTAAAGTTTGGCCAAAATCGGTTAAACTTATGGGAGCAACATTTGAATTTGGGCTATATTAAAATCTGAACCGATCTTACCCACTTTCACCATAGTTTTGTTTAGTTAGATTATAAGATGTTGTGCGAAATTTAAAGACAATCGAGCACAATATGTGGCTTTTAAAGCGGCAAAAGTCAAATCGGGAGCGACATTTATATGGGGGCTATATCTAAATCTGAACCGATCTAACACATTTTTACCACAGGTGTTTCTAGTTACAATATAAGATGTTTTGCCAATTTTAAAGAAAATCTGTTCTAATATGTGGTATCTAGAGTGAAAAGAGTCAAATCGGGAGTGAAATTCGTATGGGGGCTATATCTAAATCTGAACCGATTTTCTTCAAATTAAATAGCGTTCGTCCTTATCCCGAAAAACATCGTTGTGCAAAGTTTCATTTGGTTCTGTCTACAATTGCGACCTGTATCGTGATTACAAGAATATATGGACGGACGGACGGATAGACAGACGGACATTGCTAAATCGACTCAGAAAGTGATTCTAAGCCGATCGGTATAATTAACAATGGGTCTATCTCGTTTCCTTTTGGGTGTTACAAACAAATGCACAAAGACATAATACTCTCGTGGAGTGTATAAATATATATTTTTTTCTACGAATTTGGAAAAAATACTTTTATATTATGTATCTACTCAATTAGAGGAATGTTCACACCGAATGCACGTTTTTGCTATAAGGGGAATGCGCATACTAAATATCAAGCAAATATAAACAGACATATTCAAAAACAAGTAAGGAAAGGCTAAAGTCGGGCGGGGCCGACTCTATGATACACTCCACTTTCTATCCGAATACAATTTAATTCGGTGAAAATGTGTAAATGTAAATGTGTGTGTTTGACAAAAAATGTTAAATCGTAAAGGACATTTGTATGGGGGTATATTGAAATCTGGAAAAAAATAGGTGAAATAAAGGGTGATTTTTTAAGAGCTTGATAACTTTTTTTTTAAAAAAAAACGCATAAAATTTGCAAAATCTCATCGGTTCTTTATTTGAAACGTTAGATTGGTCCATGACATTTACTTTTTGAAGATAATTTCATTTAAATGTTGACCGCGGCTGCGTCTTAGGTGGTCCATCCGCTTAGTCCAATTTTGGCATTTCCACGTTTTTGAGTAACAGAGACCCAATTGGTGCGAACGGCGACGAATCGAAAATTGGTGGTCATCATTAACACTGTCCGATACAGCTGCGATATTTTCTTCAGTTCGCACTCTACGTAAGCGTGTTGGTGGTTTAATGTCCAACAATGTAAATTTGGTGCGAAATTTAGTCACAATAGCCCGAATAGCCGCTTCAGTGGGTCGATTAAACTGACCATAAAATGGAAGCGCGCAATGAACTTTCTTAACAGAGCACGCATTTTGATAATAAAATTCAATAATTTGCAAGCGTTGTTCGTTTGTAAGACGATTCACGATGAAATGTCAAAGCATACTGAGCATCTTTCTCTTTGACACCATGTCTGAAATCCCACGTGATCTGTCAAATACTAATGCATGAAAATCCTAACCTCAAAAAAATCACTCTTTATAATATGTATAGTTTGGCCAAAATTGGTTAAACATTTGGGAACAACATTTGTATTTGCGCTATATCTAAATCTGAACCGATCTTAGCCACTTTCACCATAGGTTTTTTACTTGGATTATAAGCTGTCGTGCAAATTTAAAGAAAATCGAGTACAATATGTGGTTTCTAAAGCGGCAAAAGTCAAATCGGGAGCTACATATGTTTGGGGGCTATATCTAAATCTGAACCGATCTTACCCAATTTTTGCATAGGTGTTTCTAGTTGGATTATAAGATGTTGTGCCAAATTTAAAGAAAATTGGATACAATATGTGGTTTCTAGAGCGGAAAATGTCAAATCGGGAGCGACATTTGTATGGGGGCTATATCTAAATCTGAACCGATCTTACCCAATTTTTGCATAGGTGTTTCTAGTTGGATTATAAGATGTTGTGTCAATTTTAAAGAAAATCGGGTACAATATGTGGTTTCTAGAGCGGAAAATGTCAAATCGGGAGCGACATTTGTATGGGAGCTGTATCTAAATCTGAACCGATCTTACCCAATTTTTGCATAGGTGTTTCTAGTTGGATTATAAGATGCTGTGTCAATTTTAAAGAAAATCGGGTGCAATATGTGGTTTCTAGAGCGGAAAATGTCAAATCGGGAGCGACATTTGTATGGGAGCTATATCTAAATCTGAACCGATTTTACCCAATTTTTGCTTAGGTGTTTATAGTTGGATTATAAGATGTTGTGCCAAATTTAAAGCAAATCGAGTACAATATGTGGTTTCTAGAGCGGAAAATGTCAAATCGGGAGCGACATTTGTATGGGGACTATATCTAAATCTGAACCGATTTGTCTCAAATTAAATAGCGTTCGTCCTTGATCCACAAAACTTACTTGTGCCAATTTTTGTTAAGATCGGACTATAATTGCGACCTGTAGTTTGATTACAACAATAGATGGACAGACAGACAGACGGACAGACAGACAGACAGACAGACAGACAAACAGACAGACAGACAGACAGACAGACAGACAGACAGACAGACAGACAGACAGACAGACAGACAGACAGACAGACAGACAGACAGACAGACAGACAGACAGACAGACAGACAGACAGACAGACAGACAGACAGACAGACAGACAGACAGACAGACAGACAGACAGACAGACAGACAGACAGACAGACAGACAGACAGACAGACAGACAGACAGACAGACAGACAGACAGACAGACAGACAGACAGACAGACAGACAGACAGACAGACAGACAGACAGACAGACAGACAGACAGACAGACAGACAGACAGACAGACAGACAGACAGACAGACAGACAGACAGACAGACAGACAGACAGACAGACAGACAGACAGACAGACAGACAGACAGACAGACAGACAGACAGACAGACAGACAGACAGACAGACAGACAGACAGACAGACAGACAGACAGACAGACAGACAGACAGACAGACAGACAGACAGACAGACAGACAGACAGACAGACAGACAGACAGACAGACAGACAGACAGACAGACAGACAGACAGACAGACAGAAAGACAGACGGACAGACGGACATTGCTAAATCGACTCAGAAAGTGATTCTAAGTCGATCGGTATACTTAACAATGGGTCTATCCCGCTTCCTTTTGGGTGTTACAAACAAATGCACAAAGCCATAATACTCTCGTGGAGTGTATAAACATGCTTAAATACACTAAAATATTAGGGATTATTATGGGTATTTTTAGTCCTTGTGAGGGAAAAATTTCCCTTTGGGCCGATTTCGCTCCGTTGCAATCCCAACCGATCTACGACTATAAGACGCATTTATGGAAAATTTGAACGTTCTAGCTCCGTTCGTTTAGATGCTACCGTGCTTACAACAGACGGACAGACTGACGGACGGACATGGCTAGATCGTTTTCGAATTTTATGACGATCAAGAATATATCTACTTTATAGGGTCTCAGGTCGATATTTCAAGGTGTTACAAATGGAATGACAAAGTTAGTATACCCCCATCCTGGAGGTGGAGGGTATAAAAAGAGACATAATGGATGGACATGGATTAATGTATTCATTTCGAAAACCAAAATAAAAGAATTAAAATTGCAAAAACTTTTAAAAATCTTACCCGGCTGCAACATTTCACATCAATATTTTAAAAGTGGTTGAAATTACCTTCAAAACATAGTATAACACATTAAAATCGGTCAGTATTTCAGGTCAGTATTTTTTTTAGTATTTCAAGTATTTTTGAAAAAGTAGTATTATTTCCGCTGTTAAATTGGTCATAACTCGTAAAAAAAAATTCTATTTTTTCCAAAAAAAATTTATACAATAGTTTTATGAGAAGAATATATACGCAAACTTTCAAAAACTATCGAGGTCAAAAACCGTACCGTCTGTTAAAAGCATGCTATCATCTAAACGACATCCAAATTCGACATAAGTGTGTCTTATAGTTGTAGGTAGGCTGGGATTCAAATTGGGCAAAAACTATCAACAGGGAAAAACATTTAACTCACAAGGACTGAAACTACCCCCAATAACCCATAATAATTAGAATATTTAAACATGTTTTTTGAATATGTCTGCTGATATTTACTTGATATTTGGAATGTACATTCCTCTGATAGCATAAACGTTTACCATAAAGTGTTTCTTATTTGTTGGGGGTGGAATGGGGCAAATATGGATAAAAACCTACAAAATGACAAAAGCATAAAGTCACATTCCTCTAATTTAGTATATACATAATATAAAATGGGTGTTTCCAAATTCGTACTTTTAAGGGGTATAATAGATATAGAGGGATATAAATAGTACCAAACAAATTCTGTTTTAAATAGTACAATAATGAAATTCTGTTTTAACCCCCCACATTATTTTGCTAAAAAATTAGCATATAAAAAGTCAGTTAACGAATTTCAATGTTCCAAAATATGGACCTAACAAAATGCTCATTAATTTATCATTATTTGATAAGGAACCTGAGTAAGAGTTACAGCAAAAACTATGTTTTTTTTTTTTAGATTAGTTAGTTTGTCCAAATTTACCATTTCTAAGAATAGCATGCAAATTTCAACTGAGAAGGACATATAACCATTCCTATAAATTCAATTAATTTCTATATGTACCTCAAAAGTAGGTCAAGTTTTTGTTACGTTTTAGATTTTGTTTTTCATAAAATAACGCGTTTCCCCATCCTAGGTAATACTAAATCGTTCATTACTTAACATAACATAAGCTGTAACACGAACCACACAAACTATCCTGCCCTACGTAACATTCAATTCCTTATAACTTCCGTATATATGTTCTCTGAGAGTGGAGGTATATATACAACAACTAAAAACCCTTCCCGTTTATAATTTTTTACCGAATTGAATTGTAATCGGACCCGCCCGACTTTAGACTTTCCTTACTGGTTAGAAATGGTGTAGTTTCTACTTGTCAAATGTCAAAAGATAAAAGCTTCAAAAGTGACAGCTTCCGAAATACCGGGTGATTATACAATTTTTCAAAAAATATTTTAAACACTTATTCTGACTACTATTAAAAATACTTTAAATATCATGCTTATATTTGTACAACATTAAAAACTATTTCAAGTTCTTAGTTGTTCTAGTTTATTCATATCTTGCTTTTTAAGAGGCAAAACTTGAAATATTTGTTAATGCTAACTAATGCAGATAGAAGCTTACAATTTATAGCATTTTTGGCACATATTCTCTTCTTCTTATACCGGTACCATAGGGTGAGACTACGTATTTAATACAATTTTTGAAAAATTTTATCCGTTGGAACTTTGAAGTCCTTTAAAGGGGCAACAGGATGAGGAAATGAAAAACTAAACATGCCAAGTAACACAATTAATATGGACTGTCGGACAGTGTATTACTCAAAAATTAAATATTTGAAGTACATTAATATAGTAATAATTTTTTTTTTTAAGTAAAAATATTTATTTTGTTTACATTATACATTATTGTTTATTTACAAAAGTAATAATAAAAAAATTCCCGAGCCACGATTCTGAATGTAAAGCGGACATCTTATCTAACATATAATCGATTCTAGTTGTTTAAAAGAACTTCCTCATAAGCGGGAAAAATACTCATTTGGATTTTGAAATGCGATTAAAATATGCTTCCTACGGAAGCACTACTTTCGAATGAAGGCGATACTTGTAGCAGTTTCCACCCCTAAACCTAAAAATAAAAGTATTCCAAGGCTGTCTTTATCCGAGAATTCATAGCGAACTTAATCCCCAATACGGAATATGGTAACTCTGTCTAAAACAACTACAAAAGATCTGCTGTACTATTACTTCTTTCGTTGCGGCATACACCTCATCTTGTATTTGTTTTTACAGAAATTCTTATTGTGGTAAAAGTACAAATTGAATTGAGATTGTTGTCCACTGAAGTTTTTAATATTATGCCGAAACATGTTTAAGATCTACAGATGATGAGGTTGATTGCTTTATTGCATAATGTAATGGCAGTGTTTATATCATGGTTATGTTAAAGAATCATGTATTTAAAGTCTAGACTCACAAACAAACACAAAGTTCGCTAATATTTTAAACAAAAATGTGACCATAAGCTATAATGCTTCTAATGCTGTCATTGAACTGTAAATATTACCATTCCACATTTCATCACTTTATTGCAATCTTTAAAGTCCATGGGATCGACATTTGCACGCGGACATGTTATCTCGATTCGACCCTGCCGAAAATAACGCCCTTTTAATTGTTTTCTCCCGTTTGGCATGAAATGTTACTTATACAGGATATCTGCATTACTTCACATTCCGTGTTACATCTTGGGGTATACATCGCTTTTATTTTTGTCAGATTCTCCTGTCTAAATCTGACACATATACTGTCACTCTGGTCACATCATTGTCACGGTCAGCGTATAGTTCAACTTGCACACCCTTGATATGCTAAACTTCGAGTAATTGCATTTCCATGTAAAACTTGTATTTTAAGACATTTTGTTAAGCTTTGTTTGGCATGCATTGACATATTCAGATATTGTCCAAAATAAATTCTTTAATACTTTTTGTGTTCGCTGAAAAACGTATACATTTCCATTATACCCAATAACATTCTGTGGATCTGGGTATGTTTAATAAGTTGCGTGCGAAATGTTTGTAAAATCAAAATGTATAACTATTGCCACAAGTAAGTCATTTCAAATGGAATTAAAAATATGATATGGTTACAGCTGCTTAAATCAAAGCCCAATTATATACGGAGCTACTGGAAGTGAAAAAAAGACGAGAAATACACTTGGGTCTCTTTGTTTTGAAAGTTGTACTACGTATTGAAATCAACAAATATTTTTTACAGGGATATATGTTGTTTTTGCAGATATTGGGACGCATCCCCAGTTTTTGTATGTTTTTTATGCTAGTTTCCCAAGTATATTCTTCTCGTACGTCTGGTATTTCCTAAAATCATGGGTATATAGCTAGTGATAACCGTTCAGTCGGTATTCCGCATGCGACGCCATGAACAAAGCCAAAATCCGACATCTACATCATGCTGTGGAAAATTGGGCAACCTCATAATCGACAAATAATATCGTAATATGAGCATGCTAACACATCCATACATTTTTATACACTCCACGAGAGTATTATGTCTTTGTGCATTTGTTTGTAACACCCAAAAGGAAACGATATAGACCCATTGTTAAGTATACCGATCGACTTAGAATCACTTTCTGAGTCGATTTAGCAATGTCCGTCTGTCCTTCTGTCCGTCTGTCTGTCCATCTATTGTTGTAATCAAACTACAGGTCGCAACTACAGTCCGATCTTAACAAAAATTGGCACAAGTAAATTTTGTGGATCAAGGACGAACGCTATTTAATTTGAGGCAAATCGGTTCAGATTTAGATATAGCCCCCATACAAAAATCGCTCCCGATTTGACATTTACGGCTCTAGAAACCACATATTGTACCCGATTTTCTTTAAATTTGGCACAACATCTTATAATCCACACCTATGCTGAAAGTGGGTAATATCGGTTCAGATTTAGATATAGCCCCCATACAAATGTCGCTCCCGATTTGACATTTTCCGCTCTAGAAACCACATATTGTACCCAATTTTCTTTAAATTTGGCACAACATCTTATAATCCAACTAGAAACACCTACGCAAAAATTTGATAAGATCGGTTCAGATTTAGATATAGCCCCCATACAAATGTCGCTCCCGATTTGACATTTTCCGCTCTAGAAACGACATATTGTACCCGATTTTCTTTAAATTTGGCACAACATCTTATAATCCAACTAGAAACACCTATGCTGAAAGTGGGTAATATCGGTTCAGATTTAGATATAGCCCCCATACAAATGTCGCTCCCGATTTGACATTTTCCGCTCTAGAAACCACATATTGTACCCAATTTTCTTTAAATTTGGCACAACATCTTATAATCCAACTAGAAACACCTATGCAAAAATTTGATAAGATCGGTTCAGATTTAGATATAGCCCCCATACAAATGTCGCTCCCGATTTTACATTTTCCGCTCTAGAAACGACATATTGTACCCGATTTTCTTTAAATTTGGCACAACATCTTATAATCCAACTAGAAACACCTATGCTGAAAGTGGGTAATATCGGTTCAGATTTATATATAGCCCACATACAAATGTCGCTCCCGATTTGACATTTTCCGCTCTAGAAACGACATATTGTACCCGATTTTCTTTAAATTTGGCACAACATCTTATAATCCAACTAGAAACACCTATGCAGAAAGTGGGTAAGATCGGTTCAGATTTAGATATAGCCCCATACAAATGTCGCTCCCGATATGACATTTTCCGCTCTAGAAACGACATATTGTACCCGATTTTCTTTAAATTTGGCACAACATCTTATAATCTAACTAGAAACAACTGTGTCTAAAGCGGGCTTGATCGGTTCAGATTTAGATATAGCCCCCATACAAATGTCGCTCCCTATTTGACTCTTTCCGCTCTAGGAACCACCCAATTTTCTTTAAAATTGGCACAACATCTTATAATCCAACTAAAAGCTCTTATGGTGAAAGTGGGTAAGATCGGTCCAGATTTAAATATAGCCCAAATACAAATGTTGCTCCCAAAAGTTTAACCGATTTTGGCCAAACTATACATTTTATATTTCACCTATTTCGTTCCAGGTTTCAATATATCCTCATACAAATGTTCTTTCCGATTTAACATTTTTTGTCAAACACATACATTTACAGGATACAAAAAACCTTCCCGTTTTCACTTTTTCTCCGAATTGAATTGTATTCGGATATGAAGTGGAGTGTATCATAGAGTCGGCACCGCCCGACTTTAGCCTTTCCTTGCTTGTTCTAACTGCGAGTGTGTGGTCAGATATGTAGGTACATACATGGCAAATGTCCAGGTCAAAACCTGATCATTTGGAATTTTACAGTCGTAGCTGATTTATATGTCTTTAAATGGGTCACATTGCTTCAAACTCGATTTTTTAATTAATTCTGTAACTTTTGAACGGAAAGAGATGTCGTGACGACACGTACATAGAGTAGAGATGTGTTCCAGATAATGTGCAAAGTTTTGGTGCTCTAGTGGGTGTGGGGGCTACTGGGCGACCATGTCATTGTGGTCAAAACTACAATTATGAACGGATTGTAAATATAAAGGGTGATTTTTTAAAAGCTATATGAAAGTTTTTCAAAAAAAAAAAAAAAACACATAAAATTCAGAAAAATGCATGAAATCTTTATTTTAATCGATAGTACGGTCGATATAATTTAATGTTTGAAGATTATTTCATGCAAATGTTGACCTTGACTGCGCCTCAGATGGTCCATCCGCTTAGTCCAATTTTGGCATTTCCACGTTTTTGAGTAACATTGGCCCAATTGCTGCGAACGGCGACGAATCGATAATTGATGGTCATCATTAACACTGGCCGATACAGCTGCGATATTTTCTTCAGTTCGCACTCTACGTAAGCGTGTTGGTGGTTTAATGTACAACAATGTAAATTTGGTTCGAAATTTAGTCACAATAGCCCGAATAGCCGCTTCAGTGGGTCGATTAAACTGACCATAAAAGGGAAGGGCGCGATGAACTTTCTTAACAAAATCAAAATTCCTTCTTATCAAAATATAAAATTCAATAATTTGCAAGCGTTGTTTGTTTGTAAGACGATTCATGGTTAAATTATAGACCAAACTGAAGATGTTTGACAGTGAAACAAAACACGAAACGTGCGTCAGCTGTTTAAACCAGTGTTGCCAAAAAGATAATAGCTAAAAAATCACCCTTTATTTTGCACAGCGATAATGCTCGTGTACCTCATTTATTTTAAGAGATATCTGTGTTACATAATTCCAAAATTTCTTTATGATATCTCAATTTTTGATCTTACGTAATGTTCAATATGTCATCCGTAGGAATGTGTTATGTATGGAACACCATGTGGCACAGTGGTTCAGAATCAAATTCCGTTCAATAACTTTTGACCCAGTAAACATTTTTGAGTTTTCGACTATAATGTTGTGATGCCCAACATTATAGTCAAATATATTAACTACGTCAATAAGTGTTATCGAACTGTAAAATCTGTTACTCTTTACTTTAGCCATTCTACATTTACTGAATTTGCAAAATTGTGCATCTTTGTATCAAATACCGAAAAAATTGCTGCTGTGGGTCATATGTGCCAGTTAGAATGAGATAGGCAATGGTTTATGTTTGATTCAATTGAAAAATATTTTTCCGCCGAAGCACAACATTTTTTTCTTAGAATATCATACTACTACTATCAAAATAGCTTTTACTGGAAAAATACCGATAAGAAAATGCAACACACAACGAACAAAAATATATAATAATGGAAACAAACAAAATCGGAAAAATTGTGTGAAGGCTATATGAAAGCATGGACTCATATGGTCTTTTTTAATGGTAGGTCTTCCTAGGTAAAATATGTTAAGGTTTGTAAGTTAAAACCAAAAATGTTAAAAACTTCTTTTTATTGTTCCTTTTTTGGGAGAGTATGAATGTATATTGATAAATACGGCTGTTTTTCTTAAGCAATCTGCTTTAATAAAATTTAAATTTTTTGCTCAAAATAATTTTTTTTCACATTTTCGCCAACTACAATATAAATATATGTATCAAAAGAAATTTTCAAAAAAATAATTTGTGTTGACTTTATTGAACTTAATTATCAAGACCTCTCCAACTAGCCCCTAAAAACATAAATCGAACTACAAATGTAGAAATTATTGTGGTTTTTATAAAAATTGCAACAAAAATTGCACAAAAATGATAAAATTCCACCCTCTATTCTGGGTTAAAATGCAAGTTTTTGATATGGTTTGATAAGGCTTTTAATTTCTAGCAGGTTTTATCTAAATACCATTCTCACCGTGAATTTTATTCAAGAAAAACCTGATTTATAGAGGTTATGTTGAACGCGTCCAGCTCACGAACGGACACTGATAAAAGCGAAATATTTTGGGAGTACACATAAAACAAACCAATCTTTCATTTTAGTCGGGAACATCCACAACTTTTATTTTGAAGCCATTCTAATGTACATAGTTCTTGATAAGTATTATTATATACGCTAGAAATTATTTAATTAAAATCACTTAAATAAAAATATTAGTCGTAAGAGTATATTCAAATCTTTAAGTTTATCAATAAAACAAAATTATGAATGTGAATCTCAATGACTTTGCTCACACATACGCTCGCTTTTCTTTTTAAATTCTATTGACTCTTTGGAAGAAAGTGACCAATGCTGATCACCGAAACTACAGAATATACGATAATTAAATATCGAATACATACTGTACTTGATTTATTTCAAGTTGTGTATTCCATGTTGCATTCATTGTCTTGTTGAAATCGACGAAATGAAGTAAGACCCCAAATATTATACCCTTAAGATAATTAATTTACACCTACAGGACACAAGAACACTACATTTAAAGTTGGGGTTTCATTCTTTGTGCCATTTTTAGATATCTTAATTCTTGCATTAGAAAACAAGTAAAGAAAGGCAAAAGTCGGGCGGGGCCGACTATGTGATACACTCCACTTTCTATCCGAATACAATTCAATTCGTTAAAAAATTGAAAACGGGAAGGATTTTTGTATGCTTCCTAATCGAGAAGAATATTTGTATCGGGGCTATATCCAAACATGGAATGATGTACACAATAGGTTATTCCAGTTCAAGTATAACGTGTTATGCTCAATATGAAGATATTCTCTGAAAATACGTGGTTTCTGGAGGGAAAAGTCAAGCTGTGAGCGAATATAAATATAAAGCTAAATATAAATCTTAACCGATCTGACCCATTTTCACCATGGGTGTTTCTAGTGGAAACATTAGATATTTTGCCAAATTTGAAGCAGATCTGTTAAAATATGTGGTATCTAGAGCACTAAAAGTCAAATCGGGAGCAAAATTTTAATGGGAGCTATAACAAATCTGTACCGATCTTACCTATATTCACCAGAGGTATTCCTAGTTTAAATATAAGATGTTTTGCCATTCGAAAACAATCTGATAAAATATATGGTTTCTAGAACGGAAAAGGTGATATTGAGAGCTAAATTTGTATTGGAGCTATATATAAATCTGAACCGATCTGACCCATTTTCACCACAGGTGTTTCTAGTGGAAACATAAGATATTTTACCAATTTTGAAGAAAATCTGTTAAAAAATTTCGTATCTAGAGCGGAAAAAGTCGAATTGGGAGCGAAATATATAAATCTGAACCGACCCATTTTTATAATGGGTGTTTATATTGGGAAAATAAGATGTTCTACCAAATTTGAACCAAATTTGTTAAAATATGTGGTATCCAGCGTGAAAAGAGTCAAATCGGGGGTGAAATTCGTATGGAGGGTATATCTAAATCTGAACCGATTTTCTTCAAATTAAATAGCGTTCGACCTTATCCCGAAAAACTTCGTTGTACAAAGTGTAGTTTGGTTCTGGCTACAATTGCGACCTGAATCGTGATTACAAGAACAGATGGACGGACAGACGGACATTGCTAAATCGATTCAAAAAGTCATTCTAAGTCAATCGGTATACTTAACAATGGGTCTATCACGCTTCCTTTTGGGTGTTACAAACAAATACATAAAGACATAATACTCTCGTGGAGTGTATAATGAGATCTCAATGTCGATATGAAATTTTGTCTCAAATAAGATTTTCTATACTTTTAACCCTACAAAGAGAATCTGTATCTTTGAAAATACCTCAGACGAATTAGGGAAGACAAGTGGAAGGCTAATCATACTGCAGATCCTTATTAGACGGATTTAGAAATAACCCTGTGGACAGTATCACTATGGTCGGGCATATTAGCTTTTTAGGGTATTTGAGGCACGTCTTAGACATCGGGTCATTTATTTTTACACACTAGTTTTCTTGCTTGTTAAAATTATTGAACAAAATAAATGTTTTTCTACAAAACTTGCATTCAGACCGTTGCAAAGAAAAATTTACTTCCCGCAATGAAATAAAATCGTCAATGAAATATGCCATTTTTAAATACTTTTAATTGTTTTAATGTAAATACCTGCAATACCATCATTAAACATATCGAGCGTCCTTCTGAGCCATTAATAAAAATTATGTTCCAAAAATCAAAAGTATATTTTTCGTTTATAAAATAAATAATAAAACATTTATTAAAGATTTGACAATTTTCTATAAAACTGGAAGAAATTTAAAATTAGAAAAAATTATATTTGTATATCATACCACAAAAAATTTAAAAAAAATCTAAAATTATGTTATGACAAGAATAAATCTTTTTCGATCCACCCAGGGTCTACAATATTTTGAAAATAGTGAAAATCATGTTTATTCGCCATATAGAAAATGCATATTTTGAAAATTTCACCAAAATCAGAGAGAGGAGACAAAATTTATGTGATCGCTTCACATGAAATTACTCATATATAGTCAATATTAAGAGCTATTTTGACCTGAACATTTCTAAAGTTTCCTTCCACATATCCACTTCATACTTCCGCTTAACATAACAATATTCAGTGATGTGAAACTTTATGTTTTTCTTTACTTAAAAAACATGCCCATCATATGTAATATACACACATGCACACACACCGAAATGGAAAATGATTGACCCTAGTCAACGGATTTCATATTTGGGGCCTTTTTATGGAAAACTAAAATGTGCAGTATTTGAGTTTTAAAGAGGTTTGATTTCAAGGTCGATAAGTTACTTGCATAAAGGCCATATCTGAATATGAAACGTTTGTTCTAGGCTGAAACAAAATACTCCTGCCATATTTCATGCCAATGGGATAACAATTGCGACTCGAGCTTTAAATTTATAGCAGACTTACAGACATCGCTACTCAGCTGGCGATTATGAGGCGATGGGTATAACTAAAGGTGAGTCTAGCTCGATTATGTCTTGCCGTGAAACTAAATGACATAAAATTCCTTATTTCACAAGTGGGGCAGGTTATAATGGGTTTCTGGGATCAGTAATTATTATCAGTTTCCTTTGTAGGCTATTGGCTGGAGCCCTATGAATTAGACGCCTCTTCCTTTCGGCCGGCACACATACACACGTCTTACATATAGACATACTTCAAAAATCATATTGTCCAGATGTTTTGATTCCATATCATTTCATTCGAGTGTTTTAAGGTCTTTTACGAAAAACACAAAAAATAACATCTCATGTATGTGTGTGTCCGTCCGCCTGTCCGTCTGTAAGTATGTTTTTTAAACAAGATGTAAGTAACATGAGACAGGAAACATTTAAGAAAAATGCCTCAAGAACTTAAAAAGGATAAACGAAGGATGAAACCCAAAACAATACATATGACCACACGGAAACAGTGCTGAAACAATAATAAAACGGAATATGATTGTATTTTCGCATGAATTGTTTTCATTTTCTGATGTTCATTGTTTCTTGGGGGGACGAACGATGCCATGCCATCCATGCATAATATCAGGACCATGGATGGCATCGTAGTGCTCATTTGGGCTGTAGCCAAACAATACGGACAACAGCTGCTTCCGTTTTGGCCTATGGGAATGGGGCGGTACGGGGCGGAATGGCGTCATGTACGGCCGTGGAAAGGTAACGTGGGGGAATTTTGGGATATGATAATATTGCCCTTTTTGGTTAAATTGTTTTGCGGTTAACGAGAAGAAATTGACCTGAAAAGAAACCCCAAAAATCGTTTAACAGTTTAAATGTTGCCTGAGCACACACACGCACATACATACATAAAAATAATAGCAATTATTACCGTGTCAAATTTGAGTGGAAACAGGGATTGATTGTTGGAAATTACTTTGAACTGTTTGAAGTATCAAAATATGTAGTCAAATTGTGTTATTTAATAAATTAAAAGCGTTTTTGACTCAACGCTGGATAAGGATTGCATATCTTATGGAAGTTGTAATTTCCAAGACTTCTTAGTGCAAATACGTCTATAAACAACTTATGTAAATATTAACACTAAAGGTCTTACTTATAATCACAATCACATATTTAACTCATAGAGAGATACACTTTTTTTGACTTGATTAAAATAGATTGTGAAATAATACCACTGTCCAACAAAATCAGACTTTATGATTGGAACAGAATAGCAACCCTATAATTCAGAAAGGCCATATACTCAAAATGAACATACATATATGTTATATATATGACATTTTTGCAGAATAAATTTATATTTCTGCTGTTCTGAGTTTATTTTTCATTGGGTCAAAGTTTTCATTTTTTGGTCGAGTGGAGCATTATATTAGGTGAAAAATGTTGTAAGTTAATGTCTGAGAGAATTTTATTGTCAGAATTTTATAGAATTTTGTGAGGTTAATTTTTGCGAAATATCTTAACCCTCTAAGTCCTCCATTTATCGTTCAACTTGACCCCCTTTTCGAGAAAATCAACAAAGTCTTTCCGAATTCTTCAAATTTGGAGGAAAATTTCAGTGGGAATCACCAAAGATGTAACTAAAGCTCTTCACGCTTAAATAGCAAAATTACACGCCAACTTATACAACAAAATTAATAAATTAAATTTCGTTCATGTTTATTGGAAGATCGCACTTTTTAGACAAAGCATGTGGGTATTTCGGCAGAGCACTGTAAATAAAAATTTTAATTTTCGCGGGAGATATGGATAAAATGATTTTTATGCATGTGTATTGAGAAGCAATGTCGGTTGTAACATGTATGCAGTCAATAGCGAAAAAAGCTGCAATTGTTGCAAATATCCAAAATTCGATATAATGTAAATTTATGTATTTGACAAAAAATGCTAAATCATAATGGACATTTGTATAGGGGTATATTAAAACCTGGAACGATGTGACCCGCTTTCACCATGTATGTTTATAGGTGAAATATAATATGTGAACATTTGTAGGCTATATCTAAATCTGATCTTACCAACTTTAACAAAAGATATTGCTAGCTGGACTATAATGAACCGATCTTATCCAATTTCACCACAGGTGTTTCTAGTTGGATTATAAGATGTTGTACCAAATTTAACGAAAATTGGGTAATTAAAATATGTGATTTCTCGACCGGAAAAAGTCAAATTCGGAGTGACATTTGTATGAAGGCTATATCTAAATCTGAACCGATCTTACCCGCTTTCACCACAGGTGTTCATAGTAGGATTATAAGACGTTGTGCCAAATTTAAAGAAAATCGGGAAAAATATGTGATTTCTAGAGCGGAAAAAGTTAAATCGGGAGCGACATTTGAAAGTGGGCTATATCTAAATCTGAACTGATTTGGTTGAAATTAAATAGCGTTCGTCCTTGCTCCACAAAACTTAGTTGTGCCAATTTTTGTTGAGATCGGCAATAATTGCGACCTGTACATTGATTACAACAATAGACGGACAGACGGACATTGCTAAATCGACTCAAAAAGTAATTCTAAGTCGTACTTATAGTAAACGATGGGTCTAACTCGTTTCCTTTTGGATGTTACAAACAAATACACAAAGACATTATACCCTAGTGGAGGGTATAAAAAGTAACGCGAATTTTTCTAAAGGTGTTTCTTACATTTTTTGAATTTACAGGCAACATTTATCATATTTCACTCTTTTATAGCTGTGTTTAAAAAGTTTTCTAGATTTAGGGTATATGGTGTTATCAAATTCCATCATATCACGGTTTATAACATTTTGCATCCCTAGATATCAGGCAGGATAAATGTTGGCTGTACAGTCAAAAATTGTGAAAAGCGTCTTTGACAAAACCTGCGAAACTTTTTATCATATCAGAATCTTTTAGTTATCTTTTAGTATTCAAAAATGTTTTAGTTTTTTCGTTTGCATTTTTTTGGTCTTTAATCAATATTTGATTTGAACTGGGATATTGTCCTGGCTCAAGACCATTTTGCTTCTATATTTAATAGAATGCAAATTTATTTACAAATGGCATTGTGACATTTATTATTTGGCTGCAGACTACCACGATTATGATTTCGACCATGTCAGAAGTCTTTTCAAGTGGCTTCGCAGCGACTTTTTTAACACTAGTATTTTTATACCCTTCACCTAAGGATATATTCATTTTGTCATTTCGTTTGTAACACCTTGCAATATTAGTCGGAGACTCCATAAAGTATATATATTCTGGGTAGTGGCTAAATTCTAAGACGATCTAGCCATCTGTCTGAACGTCCGTCTGTTGAAAAAATTCCCTAAATATGTTTTATGGTTGCAGATCGGTTGGGATTGAAAGTAGGCGAAATCAGACTGAAAATACCCCCTAATATTTAGACTATTGAAGGAATTTTTTAAATTTCTGCTTTATATGCAATTGAAATTTGTTGCGTACATTCCTCTTATAGCTTGAAAGCACCAAAAAGAAAATAAAAGGTTTTGCGGGTGAAATGGGACAAAAAAGGGATAAGAATGGTACGACAAAAGCTAGAATCTTGAAATTCGTTGTGTACATCCCTCTAATTGCGTAGACACGTAAAAAATTAGGATTTTTCGAAATTCGTACTTTTACAATTGAAAACAAGTAAGGAAAGGCTAAAGTCGGGCGCGGCCGACTATATGATACACTCCACTTTCTATCCGAACACAATTCAATTCGGTAAAAAAGTGAAAACGGGAAGGCTTTTTGTATGTTTCCTAATCATAGGCTAATATGACCTGACCCAATTTGTCAAATCGAGAGGAATATTTGTATCGGGGCTATATCCACACATGGAATAGTGACTAACTTTCACAATAAGTTTTTTCAGTTTCGGTGAAAGTACGTGGTTTCTGGGGTGTCAATCGGGGAGCGAAATTTGTATGGGAGCTATATGTAACTCTGAACCGATCTAACACATTTTCACCACAGGTGTTTCCAGTTGAAATATAAGGTGTTTTTTCCAATTTTGTAGAAAATCTGTTAAAATATATGGATTTTAGAGCGGAAAAATTTGGGAACGAAATTTGTATGGGATCTATATATAAATCTGAACCGATCTGACCCATTTTCGCCATGGGTGTTTCTAATGGAAACATAAGATATTTTGCCAAGTGGCTTCGCAGCGACTTTTCAACTTTTCAAACCCGGCCTCTATAAGGAGAAAAGTCGCTGCGAAGCCACTTGAAAAGACTTTTGACATGGTCGAAATCATGATCGTGGTAGTCTGCAGCCAAGTAATAAATGTCACCATGCCATTTGTAAATAAATTTGCACTCTATTAAATATAGATGCAAAATGGTCTTGAGCCAGGACAATATCCCAGTTCAAATCAAATATTGATTACAGACCAAAAAACACAAGCGAAAAAACTAAATCAATTTCCAGTAAGTGGAAAACGTATTTGACTATATTGGAACTAGAGATGTGCGCCTGAGTGATTATTGGCTCACGTTCACGCACGCTCACGAAGGAAAAAAATTGAATCACGCACGTTCACGCACGAAGATTTTTTCTTTACTCACGTTCACGCACGCTCACGTGAGTAAAATGAATTTTGCTCACGATCACGCGTGATTCACGTAAATCACGCAAACAATTTCCACAAAGATATACATTTTAAATCGAAATGAGTAACGCCCCGCAAATCCGAAAATTATTTAAATTACTCTACGTTTGCGATGTTTGTTTTTAATTCATATTTGTAAAATACAATACAATATTACAGTGTGGTATACCATTTAGTTTAACGCAAAATAAGTTAGAAATCGGACACTGACATAAAATCCAAGTAGAAAACACAGCATATACCCGATACCAGTTATGTGTTTTTAATTGGATTAACGCTAAGGATATAAATTCAGTGCCTAGTGTTGGTGCAGGGAATGCTTACTTATATAATAGAAAAAATAGATATTATACCTACACTGCAGCACTCTGTTTTAGAAATGCATATGTATATGAATGGAAAATTTTGAATATTTTGAATGGAAAATTTCACTTTTTTAATTGAAAATAAAAGAATTAATAATGTGCGACTCACGAAAAAATCACGTGATTCACGCAGAAATTACACTCACGCACGAACATTTTTTCGATCCTCACGTTCACGCACGCTCACGTGAGTAAAATAAATTTTGCTCACGTTCACGCGTGAATCACGTGATTCACGCAATTCACGTGAGTGGCGCCCATCTCTAATTGGAACTTTATTCTTGTTAAAAAATCAAAAAGAAAATAAACTTTGAACTTACCAAGTTACACAGCAAACCTAACCATATCAGCTGAACTATCAGATCATTTGTGTTGTTTGTATTGATGTTATTGTTCTGCAGTTACAATAATGTTCGTTCTCTCTTGTCAAACCTATACTTATTAACAAGTCCATCAGACATGTCCGACAAGAAAAATAAAAATTTAACACAAACGAACTACCCACGAATAATATTAAACCGAATGAACGACGGCTACGTCTGTATTCCAATGTAAAAATCTTTCTGTTTCTCTCTTCCTCTCCCTCTACACGTAGTAATATCGTGGTGCCTTTTTCGGCGAATAACAAAATTAATTTACACCGAAACACACACGCGGGATGAATTTCGCTTTGTTATTTTTTGTTTCTTTTTAATACACTCCTTTTAATCACATCATCACTTTTTCTAAAACGCACGATATGTTTAAAATATAAAACGATACGAATAACTATTTACTTATGCAAAATTCTAGACACGGCCGATCACTATACAAATTGGTAAAAAACTAAAGAAAGGAAAACAATAAAAACATAGCAAGCATAGCACCTTCTGCATGTAGCGAATTGAGAGTTGGTGGCTGAGATGACGTGAGAGAGTGGGCAAGAAAACTCGAGAAATTAGAACAAGTTGGAACAGGAAAACAACAATGAAGCAAAGGCAAAAGCAGAAAATATTGGCGAACTACGGCGAATTTGAGAAGAAATGAGAAAAACTAAATTAAAGAGGCTTAAACTTCAAGGATATAGCTTTATAAGCGGTAATGCCAACTCAAAGGAACCAAAACACGCAAAATGTTTCAAAATTGGGCTAAAAAGGACTGAATTCTGAAAATGGTGGTTTCAGGGTGTGAATCAAACAAAATATGTTATTAAATTATAAAAAGTTTGTTATCTATATGATATTTTAAATTATTTTTCATTTATTAGAAATGATTTGATTATTCATTAGTTATATAAATTGAAACAAAATAGTGTTTTTAATGTTAAAATTTAAAGAAATTATATGAATATATTTGTCGAATACAATCACAATAGATCGTTCGTAAGTAAAACTATATATACGTATTTTGTCCACAGACTTAACTACTATTAACATCTGATCACAATGGAAAAGCAGATACTGTAGTCATTTTTCTAAAAAATAACATTATTTAAATAAACTGGCAACATTTTACGTTGTCAATTTGTATACCTTCCACTTTGTCATTGTGTTTGTAACACCTTGAAATATTCATCGGAGACTCCATAAAGTATATATATTCTGGGTAGTGGTAAATTTCTAAGACGATCTAGCCATGTCCGCCAGCCTGTTGAAAGCATGCCAGCCGCGAAAGAAATCAGCTAGGAGATTAAAATATTTCCTAAAATATGTTTTATGGTTGCAGATCGATTGGGATTGAAAGTGGGCGAAATCGGCCCAGAGGGAAAAACTTTTCTCTAACAAGGACCGAAAATACCCCTTAATATTTAGACTATTTAAGGAATTTTTTGAAAATTTCTGTTTTAAATGCACTTGAAATTTGTTGCGTATATTTCTCTTGCAGCTTGAAAGCACCAAAAAATAAATAACTATTTTTGGCGGGCCAAATGCGATAACATTGAAGTTGGAATGTACATCCCTCTAATTGCGTAGACATGTAAAATAGATGGATCTTTTAAAACTCGTACTTTTAAGGGATACAATTGCAAAAGAGGGATTAAAATGGTACCACCCAAACCACTGAAGTTGTAATCATGACATTCGGTATATGCATAAATTCGTCTAAATTTGTACTTTTAAGGGGAAACAGAATAGAGAAATTCGGTGTGTGTTTTGCTCTAACTGAGTAGACGCCATAAGTAAAGATATTTTTCAATATTCGGGATTGAATTGGTACCAAGCAAACGGATGTAGTTAGAATCATGAAATCATGACAAGCAAAATAAGAGTACTTATCCATATTCGTACTTTTATGTTCGAAATGAAAAAATAAAAAAGCTACATGCATGCATTTGGTCTGCAGCTGGAATCAAAAAATTGCAAATAGGGGAAATAGGGCCTGAGGGAGAATATTTCTGACGACTGATAATAACCAAATATTTTAGCCACATTTATGAAAATTGCTGCCTCATATTCACATTTTGATTACACTTGAAGTACTTGTATATAGTAATAATATAATAATGTAACATCAGAATTTGAAATTGTAAAAAAACACAATGTACAAAAAAATATCACAATATTCCTAATATGGCGCCGCACTTCTATGTAAAGTCGACAGCCTCCTCAGTCGGTAATACGGTGGAATGCACTCCGTAACGGAGGGTAGTTAGTTCGCCCCGGCCGAAATTAACGCCTTTTTACTATGAGTTTAGCTATATTTAATAAAGGGTGATTTTTTAAGAGCTTGATAACTTTTTTTAAAAAAAAAACGCATAAAATTTGCAAAATCTCATCGGTTCTTTATTTCAAACGTTAGATTGGTCCATGACATTTACTTTTTGAAGATAATTTCATTTAAATGTTGACCGCGGCTGCGTCTTAGGTGGTCCATCCGCTTAGTCCAATTTTGGCATTTCCACGTTTTTGAGTAACAGAGACCCAATTGGTGCGAACGGCGACGAATCGAAAATTGGTGGTCATCATTAACACTGGCCGATACAGCTGCGATATTTTCTTCAGTTCGCACTCTACGTAAGCGTGTTGGTGGTTTAATGTCCAACAATGTAAATTTGGTGCGAAATTTAGTCACAATAGCCCGAATAGCCGCTTCAGTGGGTCGATTAAACTGACCATAAAATGGAAGCGCGCAATGAACTTTCTTAACAGAGCACGCATTTTGATAATAAAATTCAATAATTTGCAAGCGTTGTTCGTTTGTAAGACGATTCATGATGAAATGTCAAAGCATACTGAGCATCTTTCTCTTTGACACCATGTCTGAAATCCCACGTGATCTGTCAAATACTAATGCATGAAAATCCTAACCTCAAAAAAATCACTCTTTATTATTAATATTTTTAATTGAAATATTAATAACAGAAAAAGGCTACACTTGCTATAAAAATACAATCTGTAATATATTAATGCGAACGAACAAAGTGAATGTGGACAAACTATCTTGACGTAGAGGGTAAAATTTCAATTTCTTAATGGAAATTTAATCAAAAAATTTTAAAAGAAATCATAAAGTAATATTTGCAGATTTTTCCAAATTGAATATCCGATAATAACGATTTGGCTGAACTAACCATTAGTCAGTGCTTTTCAATTGTTTCTAAGTGTTTCTTTGGTAGACTTCATTCTTAAAAACGCATGATTTCCAGTTGCGTTATTCTCAATGAAAACTGTTAAAAAAATCACAGAAAATAATGCGAGCTTTTACGTTTTACAAAATGTGTGAGTTAGTTTCAAAAAGGGAAAATTACTCGCTCTTTTTAAAACACTGCGAATTCACTCCCTCTACCTCTTTACATACAAATTATGTTACATTATTAGTTCTTTCAAAAGCCAAAAACCTGCTCACCTACTAGTGAGTTTTGTTTCAATTCGCCCATTTGTTGTCTTTCTCTTTAGTTAGTTAGGTTAGTATTGGTTTTACAAAATAATAAAGCTCTGCTCAAATTTGTTCTAATTTTTTCGTTCTCTTGTGGTCTTTTTCTCCCTCTCTCTCTCTCTTTAACACAATATCAGCAAACAACTCTCAATTCGCCGCATGTAAAAGGAGCTTTCTTTGTTTTCTTTTCCAAGTTGCATAGTGATCGCCCAACAACTTTGTGAAACAAAATAAATAAAAGTAATAGAAAATTTTGATTATTTGTATCGTTTAATAAAGTTTGTGCGTAATCAAGATTTGTTGTGATTGATAGCGAAATCATCAGTTTTGTTTTTGTACTATTTTGAAGGAAATTCATCGAAATTCATCGTGTGTGTGCCGGAAAATGAAGTTCGCTACAAGGAATCCAACAAGTGTTCGATATCACTACGAAGAGAGCTACTCCATCATGTGTTGTGTTAAACTTTTTCTGGGCGGACATGTATGATGGATTTGTATGACAGGAAAAACGAACATTAGTGAATCTGAACAACAATGACGTCAATACAAGGCTACTGATGTGGTTCGAATTGTTGTGTAAATTGGTAAGTTAAAACCTTACTTTCTGTTGGAACTTTCAAAAAAGAATACATTTGGAAAATATATTCCACTTAATGGGGATTGTTTTAGAGCCTTTTGGGCAAAAATGTCTTTGTGCATTTGTTTGTAACACCCAAAAGGAGACGAGTTAGACCCATTGTTTTTATACAGATCGGCTTAGAATCACTTTCTGAGTCGATGTAGCAATGTCCGTCTGTCCATCTAGTGTTGTAATCAAATTACAGGTCGCAAATATAGTTCGATCTTAACAAAAATTTGCACAAGTAAGTTTTGTAGATCCAGGAGAATCGCTGTTTAATTCGAGGCAAATCGGTTCAGATTTAGATATAGCCCCCATACAAATGTCGCTCCCGATTTGACTTTTCCCGCTCTAGAAACCACATATTGTATCACATTTTCTTTAAATTCTGCACAACATCTTATAATCTAGCTAGAAACACTTATAATGAAAGCGCGTAAGATCGGTTCAGATTTAGCCATAGCCCCCATACAAATCTCGCTCCCGATTTGACATTTTTTCCTCTATAAAGCACCTTATAATCTAACTAGAATCACCTGTGGCGAAACTAGAAACACCTATGGTGAAAGTGGGTAAGATCGGTTCAGATTTAGATATAGCCCCAATACAAATGTTGCTCCCAAAGGTTTATCGGTTAAACTATACATTAGAGTGGCTTCTTTTTTGAGGAAGGAAAAATATCTAAATCTGAACCGATCTTACTCATTTTCTGCATTGATGTTTCTAGTTATACCCTCCACCTCCAGGATGGGGGTATATTCACTTTGTCATTCCGTTTGTAACACCTTGAAATATTCATCGGAGACCCCATAAAGTATATATATTCTGGGTCGTGGTAAAATTCTAAGACGATATAGCCATGTCCGTCTGTCCGTCTGTCCGTCTGTCTGTCTGTCTGTTGAAAGCACGATAGCGGCCGAACGAAATGAGCTAGGAGGTTCAAATTTTTCCTAAATGTGTCTTATGGTTGTAGATCGGTTGGGATTGAAAGTGGACGAAATCGGCCCAGAGGGAAAAATTTTTCCCTTACAAGGACTGAAAATACCCCTAATATTTCGAGTATTTCAGCATGTTTCTTGAACATATTAGCTTGTATTTACTTGATATTTGCAATGCGCATTCCCTTTATAGCATAAAAAGGGCACCATAGAGTGATTTTTATTTGTAGGGGCCGAAATGGGACAAAAAGGGATAAAAATGGTACCTATCAAACGACAACAGATAGAAACACGAAATTTGGCGTGTACATTCCTCTAATAGAGTAGATACATAATATACAAGTATTTTTTCTAAATTCGTACTTTTAAGGGGTTAAATGGGGATAGAGGGATAAAAATAGTACCAACTTAACGGCTGCACCTAGAATAATGAAATTCGATCTATACATTCCTCTGATTGCGTAGACACGTAAAATAAAAGAAATTCCCAAAATTCGTACTTTTTGGGGTTCAAATGGAAAAAGGGGATAAAAATAGTACCTTCCAAATGACAACAGCTAGAATCATGAAATTCGGAGTATACATTCCTCTGACTGCGTAGACACGAAAAATAAAACGTTTTTTCCAAATTCGTACTTTCAATGGATACAATGGCTACAGGGGATAAAAATAGTACCAACTAAATGAATACAGCTAGAATGATGAAATTCAGTGAGTACGTCCCTCTAATTGTGTAGATTCGTAAAATAAAGAGATTTTAGATAGTCGTACTCTTGAGGAGGCAAAATTGGAAAAAGGGGATAAAAATGGTACAAACAGAATGGCCGCCGATAGAATCATGGAATTCGGTTTAACTCATTTCCTTTTGTGTTATAAACAAATGTACAAAGACATAATATTGTCGTGGAGTGTATAAATATTAGTTCATTAAAAAATATATATGGGCATTTCTCCGAAAAGGTCCATCACGCCAAAAAATAAGAAGTTGAAAACAAGTAAGGAAAGGCTAAAGTCGGGCGGGGCCGACTATATAATAACCCACACCACTCCCTGCGTATATACCCCGCTATTATTACTAAACCCAGGTGTTTCATGGGAGCAATTTTATGCAGTTCATATAAATTATACAGTATAGAAATATGGTAAATAATAGACACAATTTTCCGGCAGACAAATGCAAATTATACAGTAGTAATAGGATGAATCGGACCGACATTTGAAAGATGGCCTGTAACAACACTTGGGGCCTGGTCCAAAACATGGGCCTATATATTTGACATTCACAGTTGGTATTCAAAGTTAAAATATATCATGATCCGATGTAAGACGTAGTTTCTAGAGCTGTATTAGAGTAGAATGGGGGCCCCATTTGGGTTTTTCCAAAGTATGGACACATATATTTGACTTTGTATTCTTAGTTGAAATATAATATAATCTACAAAATTTGAAAAAAAAAATTCCGATGTAAAATTTGTTCTTGAGGGGTAAAAATTAAAATGGGCCATTTGTAAGGGATCTACATTAAAAAGTATATCCATATCACTTTCAAAGTAGGTATACTTAGTTGAAATATGACATGATATGCAAAATTGTATCGAAATCTAATGTACGATGTGGGTTCTAGAGATGTAATAGAGTAGAATGGGGGCCCAATTTGTATGGGGCTTATATCAAAATATGGACCCATATATTTGACTTTCATAATATGTCTTCTTAGTTGAAATATAATACAAAATGCAAAATTTGATAAACTTTCAATGTAAATTGTGGGTCCTACAGGGGTAATAATAAAAAAGGGGGCCATTTGTAAGGGCGCTACATTAAAAAATGGGCCCATATAGATCACTTTTATAGTAGGTATTCTTAGTATGAAATATAAATATAATATAATTTGCAAAATTTGTAAAACTTCCGATATAAAATGTCGGTCCGGTAAAAAAGTGAAATCGGGAAGGATTTTTGCATCCTGTAAATGTATGTATTTCACAAAAAATGTTAAATCGGAAAGGACATTTGTATGAGGGTATATTGATACCTGGAACGATGTGACCCCCTTTCACCATGTATGTTTATTGGTGAAATATAATATGTAAAGTTTGACCAAAATCGGTTAAACATTCGGGAGCAACATTTGTATGAGGGCTATATCTAAATCTGAACCGATCTTACCCACTTTCACCATAGTTTTTTTAGTTGGATTTTTAGATGTTGTGCCAATTTTAAAGAAAATCGGGTACAATATGTGGTTTCTAAAGCGGAAAAAGTGATATCGGGAGCGACATTTGTATGGGGGTTATATCTAAATCTGAACCGATCATGCCCACTTTCAGCATAAGTGTTTTTAATTCGATTATAAAATGTTGTGTCAAATTTAAAGAAAATCGAGTACAATATGGGGTTTCTAGAGCGGAAAAAGTCAAATCGGGAGCGACATTTGTATGGGGGCTATATCTAAATCTGAACCTATTTCCTCCAAATTCAATACCGACGGTCCTTGGCCAGAAAATGAAAATAATGAAGCTAAAGAGTCCAAAGCGTAGCTTAGTTACAATGATCATACGAACTGCATAGTTGCATTGAATTCGGTTCGGGAAGAATCGTGATGACTTTGCTGCTTCAAGTAGGTACAATACAGTTCCATTAGGTGCAACGAAGCAATATAAACACGTGTAGTCCAAACTTTGGTACATTCTGTCGAGATTATTCATGCTGCACAACTGAAATGTATACTATGTAATTCATGGTCATTTGTTGTTCCAGCAACCCTTTGTATGCAAGACATTTGACAAATATCAATACAGACATGCCTGGATGGACATATTTCAAAATATGTATCCATGTACGTACGTACATATGTATGAGTACAATAAATATTGTTCAAGTCTGAACATATGCAATATTACCCTCAGGTTATGTTTGTTGTAAACAATTAATATTTTTACACTTATTTCACTTAACCGACACTTGCCGCAAATGATTTTCTTCCATGCATTCTTCCAATGTTGCAGACAAAACTGTCAGTAGTGAGTTTAAGAAACCAGCCAACATGGAGAAGTGAGAAAGAAAGGACACACAGACCAGCACACGCGCACACACACAATACCAACTTGTCACATCCTTGAGGCCAGTATTTTAATTTCACATTTGCCAACAAACCAGCCGACAAACAATTGTTTGTGCAAAAATTCATAGGCAAACAGTCAAACAAAACCGAATCAAACCAAGGACCAAAGTGTTTGTTCAAGGTTTTAACAAGATGCCGGAGGAGAGCAAAGCAGACATGTCCAGGCACTTGCGATAGTGTTGACAACGTGTCCACAACAAGGGCCATAAAAGAATGTGTGGCGCTGCTTCCTTTATTTTGTTATATAGTAAACCTAGTATGTGTAAAAATTGCTTTGAGTTTTTTTTCCCGGCATCAGAAAGAGTACATTGTCGCATGTGAAAAGTGTGATGCACACTAAGCGTTTGTGAGACGACCCAAATGTCGACAGGAAAGGCTTTGGAAAGGTTGTACAAATGGATTTTTTCCAATCGATTTTCTTTTTAGCGCTGCGGAAAACATTCATTGCAATAGACTTTAGTAAAAATCACATTTATATATTTCTTATAGGAAAATTCCAGGAATTGCCACTGTGGTTAATTTATTTTAAGGTAATGAATGCAAACAAGATCATAGTCAAGATTTGATAAAGAGTACACTTCACATCAGCAATTTATTTTCTTAACTACATTATATTTGGAAAAAGATGGAACGGAATGGTCCACGGAAGAGGGAGGTTCAGATCGACGATGGGTAACTCCTTTATAACGGAGAAAAGCAGGCACCCGGATTTTATATCCTTATGCATTCATTTGCATTACAATTCAAGCCAAATGGAATAGAGATATACCCTTCACATGGAATCACTTTCTGAGTCGATTCTGGCAATCAAAGAACATGTTCTCATATCTCTATGAAGGGGAATTTTTTTTGATAAGGATATATAGTTCATCATCAACTTAAAGAAAATGGGTTCAGATTTAATTATAGCCCCCCATGCAACTATCACCTATGTTATATTTCACTCAGATATATTTAGTGTCGTTATAAACTCCACACAAATATCCTTCCCGATTTAGATTTTCCGCTTCAGAAACCACATATTTTAATCGATTCTAATGACACGTTACATTTTACTCGGTAAATATTGCTTTTGATATTAGATCTTGATCATATTTTCCAGATCATTTTACATACGTAAACGGAGTACATATTGTATCTGGAACTCAATGCTTGTCAGAAAATTCCTCATCTTAACCCATCCTGTGCTCCTCAGGTACTCTAGATTGGGTAGTATCGAACCATATAGATGGTAAGCTCTCAGCCTCGAGAAAGCAGAGCAGTTAGAAAAAATCATTTAGTTAGAAAAAGATTGTTGAATTGTCATCTGGGGATATTTAAAAATTTTCTTCATACGGAGATGAATAAACTTAAATATATAGATGCATAAAGATTCTCTTTCTATAAATATATGAGAGAAAGTTCATCACTGCACTAATGCAAGATTTCGTTAGACAGATGACAAGAAAACATTGGATAAAGAACTTTATTTAATAGTTTATATGAACATTTCTGAAATTGTATGACAGGTTTCACTGATATTTGACACTTTTCACCTAGATTAAGACAAAATCGATAATATAAATATATAAACGTATGGATCCTGTGAGATCCCAAGGCTTCGACCTTTATTATATTTACTGTTATAGTCTTATTGTTTCTAGAATAGAAATTGAAAATAGTTGTTTCTTATAAATAAAATTTTCAGAAATTTTGAGGTAGATTCTAAAAAATTCTTTGATTATGAATGAAAAATAAAATACAGAATGATATAAAACCAATAATTTTATGGAAACATATTTTTATACCCTCCAACTCCAGGATGGGGGTATATTCACTTTGTCATTCTGTTTGTAATACCATGAAATATTCCACAGAGACCCCATAAAGTATATATATTCTGTATCCTGGTAAAATTCTAAGACGACTTAGCCATGTCTGTCTTCTGTTGAAAGCACGATAGAGACCGAACGAAATGAGCTAGGAGGTTCAAATTATCCCTAAATATCGCAATTTTTCCCTAAATATGGTTGCAGATCGGTTGGGATTAAAACCGGGCAAAATCGGCCCAGAGGGAAAATTTTTTCCCTAACAAGGACTGAAAATACCCCTAATATAATTTTATACACTTGGAATTTGTTTCGTACCTTCCTCTAGTAACGTGTAATCACAAAAAAGTACAAAAAGATTTAGTGGATTAAATGGGACAAAAGGAATAAAAATAGTACCTTTGATACGACAACAGCTAGAAACATGAAATTCGGTGTGTACGTTCCTATAAGTACGTAGACAAGTAAAATATAAAGATTTTTTGAAATTTGTACTTTTAAGGGATACAATTGGTAATTGGGGATAAAAATGGTACCAACCAAACCGCTGAAGATAAAATTGAAATTCGGTGTATGCATTTATCTGACTGTGTAGACGTGAAACATAAAGGATTTGTTCGAAAATTTTACTTTTAGGCGGAAAATGGGGCGAAAGGGATAAAAATGGTACCAATTAAACGGTTGCCGTTAGAATAGTGAAATTCGGTGTGTATATTGCTGTGACTGTGTAGACGCGAAAAATAAAGATATCTTTCGATATTCGTACTATTAGAATAAAAACGGGATAAAATTGGTAGCTATAACAATGAAATTCAGTGATTATACTCGTCTGTCTTCGTAGACACGAACAATATGAGTATTTCTCCCAAATCGTACTTTAAGGTCAACATTTAAACTTACTTCACTTCTTTGTAAAGTCGACAGGCGGTAATCCACCGGTAATTCTATGGAATGCACTCCGTGGTGGAGGGTATATAAGATTCAGCCCGGCCGAACTTAACGCCTTTTTACTTGTTTAATATTCAAATATCGTTTGGAGAAATAAATTTTTGGTCAGAATATGTACGAACAATATTCAGGATGTAGAAGTGACGATTTAAATGCTAAATTACGAATTACATGAAAATATAAAATTGCACAAATTTTTATATAAAATCAGTATGGGTCTGGGCAAACGCATGTGTAAAATATGTGTAGATCACAAAATCCTTATATTTTTATACCAATATACTCCAGGAGTGGGGTATACTAACTTTGTCATTCCGTTAGTAACACCTTGAAAGTATATATATATTCTTGATCGTCATAAAATTCTAAGACGATCTAGCCATGTACGTCCGTCAATCCTTCTGTCCGTCTGTTGAAAGCACACTAGCATCTAAACGAAAGGAGCTAGGACATCCAAATTTTACATAAATGCGTCTTATAGTCGTAGATCGGTTGGGATTGAAACTGGGCGAAATCGGCCCAAAGGGAAAACATTTTCCCTCACAAGGACTAAAAGTACCAGTAATATTCCCCAATATCTTAGAGTATTTTTCATTTCATTTATTCAGTCAATGGAAGTAAAATTCCTTACAGACTATGATTATAAATATTATATAGTAAATATAAGTTTGAATAATTATAAATTATTTTATTACTGTTACAAGAAATAATTTAAAGTTATCTTTTGATGTGCGGAAATCGACTGTTAAGAGCATAATTAGTACGATGCAATGGGACATTAAAAACATCAACGAACCTCAGATTTGTTGGAGGGCCATATAACGGAATCAAAGAAACCAAATCTGGACAATTAATAATATCATTTATTAAATCAAAAATTAGTAAAGCAGCTTGAAATATCCTTCGATATTCCAAAGTCTGCAAACCCAACAATAAAAATTTCGATCTATAAAGTGTATGATCAGGAAATATTTAAGCACATTTACTTGATATTGGGTGTGCGCATTCCCCCTATAACAAAAACGTGCACCATAAAGTGATTTTTATTCGTAGGGGGTGAAATGGGTCAAAAAGGGATAAAAATGGTACTTTTCAAACGAAAACAGATAGAAACACGAAATTCGATTCCTCTAATTCCTCTAATTGAGTAGATACATAATATAAAAGTATATTTTCCAAATTCGTAGTTTTAAGGGATAAAATGGGAATAGAGGGATAAAAATGGTACAATCCAAACGGTTGCATCTAGAATTAAGAAATTCGGTGTATGCATTCCTCTGATTGCGTAGACACGAAAAATAAAAGGTTCTTTCCAAATTCGTACATTCAAGAGATACAATGGGTAGACACGTAAAATAAAGGGATTTTAGAAAGTCGTACTCTTAAGGGGGTAAAATAGGGAAAAGGGGATAATAATGGTACCAACCAAAGACCGCAGCTAGAATTATGGAATTCGGTGTAGACGTTCCTCTGACTGCATAGACACGCAAAATTAATTTTTAATTTTTAAAATTTTTCCAATCTCATACTTTTTACTTTTACGGCAAAAATTGGTTGAATCATGAAGTAAGATTATTTTGCACTATGTACGTGAGATAATGGACTTTCAAATTTTGTACCACCCAACACAAAATGTATACACCCAACTGTACCAATATTTATCTACTAATATTTATGGTATTTAAGCTTTTTTTGAAAATATATGTATAAGAATATTTATTTTTTGAATTGACTGGAAGTATAATTTCGATATATATATATAGTGTAAACGTATTGGTAGCCTTGCCTTGTAAGCGTGGCTTGAAATAATAAAAATATTATATTTATTTATAAAATTATTAAAACAAATATATTTCCCTGTAATATTACTGCACTTTTACAAAAATTGACAGCCACTGTTGAATGCAATCCATGGCGGAGGGTATATAAAGTTCAGTCCGGCCGAACATAACGCCGTTTTTACTTGTTTGTGTAATGTTTATCGTCCTGATTTGTTCATAGGTCGATAACTAAAGTAGTTAACGTAACTACGTGATATTTCAAGTTGCGCAATTTGAAATATGTGTTAATTTCAGCTAAAATAGAAAAAGGTCTGGCCAGACTCATGCGCCCAACGTAGGGTTAAGTTACTCGGCGAGCTTCAGTAAATGGTATTAATATAGAATATTTACCTTTGTGATATATAAATATCATAATGCTAATATAACTTACATTGGTCATTAGTTTTTTATAATATTTACCAAAAAATAAATTTTTATTTTCAACTTGACTATTTGGAGGCAGATAATGTAATCCATCTCAAATAACTTATTTTGTGTTGTTTTTGAATGTAATACATTCGAATTCCAGCTATTTCGATCGAGCTTTTCTTCCCTCGAAGGATTATTTCTGTTTACCACTTTCTTTACCAAAAACGTAAAAGTCGCAATAAAATTTTTAAGATATAGAAAATTGATAATATTTGGCCCGTTAGTTTAATTGATTTTGGTTCTACTATAATTCCACGAAGTTGAAAAATATGTAATCGGGTGGGAAAACAATTTTTAAAAAATAGTCGTTACACTTGAACCGGATGATATACATATACTATAGGCCAAATGGAGTTACTTGTCGTTTTTCATTTCCTCATCCTGCTGCCCCTTCACAGTACTACAAAGTTCCAAAGCTTCTTCAAAAATAAAAACTTAACTAACTATAAAACTTAAATCTAAAACAAAGGTCATGTCATCGCAACAGTATAAGAAATAAAAAGAAAAAATATTACCCGTTAGGGTAGCAGGTACTTCATGCACATAAACAATATTAAAACAAGTAAAAACGTCGTTAAGTTCGGCCGGGCCGAACTTTAGATACCCTCCACCATGGATTGCATTCCACAGAGGTTGTCGGTTTTCGTAGAAGTGCAGTAATATTACAGGAAAATATAATTTTTTTAATATAGCCAAACCAAAACGAATACAAATATTGAAAAATTAATTTTATAAATAAATATAATATTTTAATTATTTCAAACCACGCTTATAAGGTAATGATTGGTAGCATTACCTTATACGTGAATTCAAAAAATAAATATTGTTATATTTATATTTTCAAAAATATTTTCAAAGCCATAAATATTGGTAGATAGTGGGTGCTCAAGTTGGTTGTATTTCCATTCTATTTTAATTCCAAAAGTACAAATTTTAAAAATCCATTATCAGACGTGCATAGTGCAAAATAACCTAACTTCATGATTCAACTAATTTTTGCCGTAAAAGAAAAAGTACGAATTTGGAAAAAACTTTTTATTTTGCGTGTCTATGCAGTCAGAAGAATGTATACACCGAATTCCATGATTCCAGCTGCGCCCATTTGGTTGGTACCATTTTTACCCCCTTGACGTTTCTACGCAATTAGAATTGCATCATTCTAGCTGTAGTCGTTTAGTGGGTACTATTTTTATCCCTCTGTACCATTGTATCCCTTGAAAGTACTAATTTCGAAAAATTCGTCTATTTTCCGTGTCTACGCAGTCGGAGGAATGTATACTCCGAATTTCATGACTCTAGCTGCGGTCATTAGATTGGTACTATTTTTATCCCCTTTTTTTAATTTCGAAAAATTCGTCTATTTTCCGTGTCTACGCAGTCGGAGGAATGTATACTCCGAATTTCATGACTCTAGCTGCGGTCATTAGATTGGTACTATTTTTATCCCCTTTTTTCATTTTAACCCCAAAAAGTACGAATTTTGAAAAATCCGTGTATTTTACTTATCTATGTAATCAGAGGAACGTATACACCGAATTTCATTATTCTAGGTACAGCCGATTGGTTGGTACCATTTTTATCCCTCTATTTTCTATTTTCTAGCTATTGTCGTTTAATAAGTACCATTTTTATCCCTTTTTTGCCCCATTTCACCCCCTACAAATAAGAATCACTTTATGGTGCACGTTTTTGCTATAAGGGGAATGCGCATACCAAATATCAAGCAAATATGAACAGTCATATCCAAAAAACATGCTTATATACGCTAATATTAGGGATTATTATGGGTATTTTTAGTCCTTGTGGGGGAAAAATTTTTCCCTTTGGGCCGATTTCGCCCCATTTCAATCCCAACCGATCTACGACTATAAGACGCATTTATGGAAAATTTGAAAGGTCTAGCTCCTTTCGTTTAGATGCTAGCGTGCTTTCAACAGACGGACGGACATGGCTAGATCGTCTTAGAATTTTATGACGATCAAGAATATATATACTTTATAGGGTCTCAGGTCGATATTTCAAGGTGTTACAAACAGAATGACAAAGTTAGTATACCCCCATCCTGGAGGTGGAGGGTATAAAAATAACACTTCGTGAGTGTGAAATGGTAATTCATTTGAGTGACGAAAACCACTTAGAGAAATTCGAGGGAAATGATTCCCCATAAACATCTGTTGAACTAAGCTATTCAACATACTTTTTCACACCCTATAATAACTGCATTAGTCTAAAATTAAAGAGGAGAATATTTGTTTAATGACTGTTAATACTAAAGTAATACAGATAGAAGCTTGAAATTTAAATTTTTAGCACATATTCTCTTGCTTGATTTGGCATTTATACCGGTGTCATAGGGTGCGAATAAATATTAAAAATAATTTTTGAAAATTGTATCCTAGGGCAACAGGATGAGAAAATGGACAACTAAAAACGCCAATTAACTTTATTTCACCTGTAGTTTCAGATGTATATCATCTGGTTCAAGTGTAATATGGACTGTCGGACAGTGTAACATCTCAGATTCTTTACACTAATACTGTTTGCCATTGCCTTTCAATGTAAATAGCTACCTAAAATTTTAAATATTAATATTAAATGACCGAGACCTACCTCTTCGAACGAGGACACCCCCAAACCCTGAGCAAAAGTGGAGTAAAGGTTAACATTGACCTTGAAGTGGTAGGGTCTGTTGATCTAATCTTTACAATTCAAGCATCCATGCAATGAGGGAAATGCTAATTTTGACACTTTTATCAGCTGGCGCTGAATTACTAACGTGATAACATTAGCAACACTTTTCCGAGGAGCAAATAGTAATAAAAAAATGGCAAACCATGTCATTGCACCTATGCATATGTGCGTGGGTTGTTGTTGGCTGTTTGCACACATGATTACAATGCATTTTGCACTTGATTTTGTCGTTGCATACTCGTAGGCGGAAAAACATTGAAAATAGGGAAGATTTTTCATATGGCTGTGCAACACAAACAGAGAAAAAAGAACTGTTGCAAAAACATGGACATAGTCCTGTTACCAGAGGCTTCTGTTTACTTACACACACACATAGTCGTGTTTCTACTCCTGTGTTGATTTTCCCTTTTTCTCCGTTCCCGTTTCAGATTTTTATAATGTTACAAATAAGTGCAGGAATGCATATATTTCATCATCCCGGAGCTGTTATTTGTCGTTGACTGTATTTTGTGGGGGTGTACACCAGAACCCCAACATGATCGGTGTACATGTACGATGCCATGCCTGGATGGAGAAAAGCTGGAACAAAAAAACCATAACGAAATGAAACTACGTGTGTGTGAGTGAGTGTAGGAACAGGCACAGGAGCTGGAACCAAACACTAGAGTCTGTGTACATTTTTCAAGTACAAACACAGGAAAATGTGTAAAAACCGCAGACATGAAGTGTAACTACAACAACAGATTCCCTCAAGCATGTCAGTTGAGGTTTTTCAGATGCTGTTTTCTTTTTCAACTCCTCTTTTTCTAGCCGGCCAGCCACCAACCCACTTTAAACGGATTTTTTCTCGAGTTTTAAATGTTTTTCTTTATAAATGTTAACAACAAACAGTTCATGTGTGAAATGCGTTTATTTAAAAGATAAATTGCGAAAGCGTTACTATTATTCCATGTTTATTATCAGATTATCTATACCATGCATTGTACTATTGCGAAATTGGAAAGACAAGTCAGGTCAGGTTAGTAGGATATTAGCTAGGCGGCATTAGTATTTTGTTGACACCTCAATGTGGATGTGGTCAATATTTCACACTGGTCCGCGTGTTCTTAGATGTATTCGTTTTCAAATGAACTTACTTAGACTTTTTACTGGATCTTTGCATTATTTTTCCTCTATTACATACGTATAATCCCTAGCGACACTAATTTTAGGTCAGGAAAAAGTCTATGTATATATTTCTGAAAGTAGACACAAAACATAACACAACTGTATACTCAGTTTTTGATTTTTGGTTGATTTTTCATTTTGGAAGGTCATAATTATTCAAAATCAATTTGCAATTTTTCTGTTGGTAATAATAAGGATATATGGGTACCAATTAAACAATGACACTTTGGCTAATCCACATATTTTTGTGGTTATAGGAAGTGGAACAATAAAGTCGAAGAAGACCCTTTCAAATATGAACTACTTGGACTTTGAAAGGCATTAATTTTTATTTGCAAGTTTATATTTGATATTGGTAAGTGTGACGCTCGAACAAAATCGATAGGTATACTTAAAGGTGGGTTTAGCTCGAGTATTTCTGGGTGTTACAAACATTTGCGGAAAACTAACTTATAATACCCTATTCCACGAAGTGGCTTAGGTTATAATTACGTAAAATCCACAAACATTGCTTTATAATGGCTAACTAGTTTTTGCATTTTTTTTTCAAAACCCAAATTCCATAGGTAGTGAAAATATTTTTCAAAATTTTGTATTTGTATATTTATTATCGATGTTATAGAACTGAATATATTTGATAACAGGTTTTAATTTTGTATGGGAGGTCCCACGCCCACTTTTCCAATAGTGTCCATTTTCTGAATATCTGAACTATTTAATACTGAATGAGATCTCATAAATTTACAGGATTCAGAATTTAAGGTTTCACCTTCGTAACGCCCACTTTTCCCAGTGCCCTGTCGTAAAGCCGAAAAAAGTACACACCTCATTTTAAAAACGCTGCCCAGTAGTATTTTTAAATAATTTTCTCTAAAAAAATATTTACTGTTAATAATATGTATAATAAATGTACTTAGTAAAAAACAGATTTATTTTACCTTTAATTTAAATTTAATTTCTACATCGCAGAGAAATATTTGTGAAACTTTGAGGAGAGAATACCAATTTTTTGTTTTTTTTTACACCTATACAATGTAAAGGATTTTTGCCAATTTAGGGATCAGTTTATTTACTATCAGAAATTTCCCTACCCGGCTACTACATTGTAGCCATACATACATACGAATACATATCGTATGTATTAATATATGTGAACGATAAATATCCATTTATGCCTTTCTTACGATGTGACGATTTGAATATTCAATTAGTTCCAACAAGTCATCAATCTTATAAATTGACTTAAAACTCATATGTCAGTCATGCATAAATGCATACATCGACGTAAGAGAATTGTATGCATACCCACCCATACATATTCATATTCATACATATGCATACTCAAAATTCATATGTAGATGCCTTGTCCTGTTGGCTGTCCTTAAATTGTAATAATATTACGGTGTGACATATAATATATATGTATGCATATATGCAAGTACATACTATGGTGTATAAGTAAAGCATGAGCGCCCTTAATATCGTTTACTTGTCATCCCCACATACTCTTACTCAAGCATGTACCAGAGCATACAGAAATTCAATTAACAATTTAAGAGTGTACGACCATGTATACGGCTACGTATTTGAGTCGAGCGAGGTATAAGGTAACTTTCCGATCATATTCAATATTCATTGGACATCAATGACCAGAAGGTACAAAAATAAGGTAAATGTCTGCCATACGTACAGGAAACGTTCTTTTAAAGATATTATCCAAAACTGAACGGAGTAACTTAAGTAAGACAGATTGGAGAAAGGAAACTGGAAAACTGGTTACAATTGTGGTACCCTATAACACAAAATGAGGTGTTATGAGAAATTGTTGGGCCACTGCAGGGCTGATTTCAATGAAATGAAATAGGTAAGGTTAGTTCTGAAGGAATTGTGATTGATTCAAGACTCAGCTCAAATACTCGGAGATATTGGGTATAAACGGTAGGTCTCTTTCAGTGAGTACAACAATTATCTCTCTAATGGCTTGCTTGATTTTTGCCTTAAGGACATAATTTTTAATGGATTGTTGCTGTAACACGATATTCCATGAAAGGTTTTAACGGTGTCAATTCGCATCTTTAAGGTTGTCTATTAACATAAACAAGACTGCTTATAACACGATAACTCTTGGCTCGCAAAAGATTGATTGCGACCTGAACTGTGTGGTATGAGAAGTCATCGTTCTGAAACTAAATATATTACTATATATTGGATGGGTCATTATTTATTATTATATTATTGGATGGATCATATCTATTATTTTTTGAAATTTCTGGTTTTATTGGAAAGTTTGAACATTGTCATTTAATAATATAACTAGGGATGTCAAAAACCAAACCTTTTCGGGAAACCGGTTTTCGATTTGTTCAAAAATTCGCCTTTTCAAAAAAACAGTTTTTCGCTTTTTATATTTTTACAAAACCGTTGAAACCTCTCAAACCGGTATTTTATAAAGGCAAAAATGTACTATTTTACACTCGCACCTGCATAAGTGAAACCTGCATAATTGGGAATCCTCTTTTAGTGGAACATTTTTTGTGGTCCATGCACACAAACTTTTTAACCGAGAATTTTAACTTCTTTAAGTGGGATTGGGATTTTCTGAAATTACCTCTATAAGTGGGATATGTTACTAGTTTACCTCTATGAGTCGGATTTTGCATTCATTATATAAGTGGGATTTTTTTCCAATTGCTTTACCTCTGTTAGTGGGATTTCCTACTAGGAGACCTATTTCATTGTCATGACAATGTATTGTGGTCGTTTTTTCTTTTTCATTTTTTTTTTTTACTATGGGCATTTTTCATGTGCTCCTTAAATAAAATACACCTTCGAATAATTATTACTTAAATAATTGAATATCAACTATAAGTTGACAATTCTTAAAGAATTTTAAAAAGGAAAGATTCAAATAGAACTTCAAAAAGGCATCGACGTTTGATGATCACAAATATCACGTATACTGCAAAAGAGTAACTTGATATATGATGCTTCATTTAAAAGACAAGGTAAAGTGAAAAAATATAAAAATGGTCTTCCCAGAAGTGAAAGATCGTTTAGCTTTACATATTGCTACATATCTGGGTATCTCTCAATGGAAACTGGGATAGTGGGAAACCTGTAAAGCTTATTGAATAAGAATTTATATTATAACCTTCTATACTATAATTATACCCTCCACCTCCAGGATGGGGTATACTAACTTTGTCATTCCGTGTGTAACACCTGGAAATATCGACCTGAGACCCTATAAAGTATATATATTCTTGATCGTCATAAAATTCTAAGACGATCTAGCCATGTCCGTCCGTCCGTCTGTCCGTCTGTTGAAAGCACGCTAGCTTCTAACGTCCCAAATTTCCATAAATGCGTCTTATAGTCGTAGATCGGTTGGGATTGAAACGGGGCGAAATCGGCCCAAAGGGAAAAATTTTTCCCTAACAAGGACTAAAAATACCCATAATAATCCCTAATTTTTTAGAGTATTTACGCATATTTTTCAATATGTCTGCTTGTATTTACTCGATATTGGGTATGCGCATTCCCGCTATAACAAAAACGTGCACCATAAAGTTATTTTTATTCGTAGTGGGTTAAATAGGGCAAACAGGGATAAAAATGGTACATATCAAATGTAGATACATAATATAAAATTATTTTTTCCAAATTCGTACTTTTATGGGTTAAAATGGGAATAGTGATAAAAATAATGTGATAAAAATGGTACCAACCAAACCTAAAATAATGAAATTCGGTGAAATTCTGAATGCGTAGACACGTAAAATAAGGGGATTTTGCTAAATTCTTACTTTTTTGGGTTAAAATGGAAAAAGGGGATAAAAATAGTACCAACCAAATGACCGCACAGCTAGAATAATGCAATTCGGTGTATACATTCCATTCACTGCATAGACAAGCAAAATAAAAGATTGGTTGAATCATGAAGTTAGGTTATTTTGCACTATAACGATAATGGATTTTCAAAATTTGTTCTTTTGAAATTAAAATGGAATGGAAATACATCCAACTGTAGCACCCACTGTCTACCAATATTTATGGTAACTTTTCGAAATCCGTACTTTTTGGGGTTAAAATGGAAAAAGGGGATAAAAATAGTACCAATCAAATGACCGCAGCTAGAGTCATGAAATTCGGAGTATACATTCCTCTGACTGCGTAGACACGGGAAATAAACTGATTTTTCGAAATTCGTACGCTTTGGGGTAAAATGTAAAAAGGGTATACAAATAGTACCACCAAAATGACCGCAGCTAGAGTCATGAAATTCGGAGTATACTGCGTTGAATCATGAAGTTAGGTTATATTGCACTACGTACGTCTGATAATAGACTTTCAAATTTTGTACTTTTGGAATTAAAATTGAATGGAAATACAACCAACTGTAGCACCCACTATCTACCAATATTTATGGTATTTAAGCTTTTTGAAAATATAAATAGAAGAATATTTATTTTTTGATTTGAAATAACTAATGGTTTGAAATAATTAAAATATTATATTTATTTATAAAATTATTTTTTCAATATTTGTATTTGTTTTGTATTAAAAAATTTATATTTTCCTGTAATATTACTGCACTTCTACGAAAACCGACAACCTCTGTGGAATGCAATCCATGGTGGAGGGTATATAAAGTTCGGCCCGGCCGAACTTAACGCTGTTTTTACTTGTTTTTAATTTAATATTATTGGTCAATTTTTACATTTTTATTTATATTCAAAATGATATGCGAAGATAGAAATAATATTTTCAACGGAAACTGAGTTCAACTTAAATTGTTAAACCCTTGTGCCAATATTTGTGATCGTGTTCGATAAATTTTTGCAATTTAAAATGGGGATGACAAGATAACGTGATAAAGTTTTGTTCCATCAATAATCTCAAACGCCGTTTACACACTTTTTAGAAAGGAAGGTCTAAATAACCCGGAGGATTTTCAAATATACGATTAAAATAGAAAAGTTGTAAAATAAAATTTTAGTTTTATTAATTCAGCTTGTAACTAGGTCATTAATAGCCACATTAATATTTATTATGTCTGATCAACTCAGTTGTCAGAATGGAATATGCAACAAATGTGTACTTTAATTCCCTTTTAGAAGATTTATACCAGACCATAAGTACAATATCAGAGTCTTCATATATAATTCCGGTCCTTTAATACACATTTATGTATGGCTAATATTCCAAATTTCGTTAGGCGTGAATAGAAAAAACCTACATCTTAACTCATAATCCCCATAGGCATAACCTCATTAAAACTAACCAACGGCGTTTCACTTCAACTTCCGAACGAAGCTATTTGACGTCCTATTTCTCTATATAATACTGCTTCTTCGTTCGTTTTTCCGTTGATTTGTTAAAAGTTGCAATTTTGTAATCAGTTCTCTGATTTCATATCGCAAATCAATGTGTTGCCTCAATCTAGTCACCCTAGTTCATTTGCTAGTAAATAAAATTCACTATTTACATTTTATTGTGCAAGGATCCTAATATTTCTAAGTACAATATATCCAACAAGTTCAAATGTTTATGCATTTCAAAAAACCGGTTAACCGACATGAAAACACCGGTTTCCCCGGTTTTTCGAAATTAACATTTTTCCACAAACCGGTGGCGGTGCCGAACACCGTTTAACCGGTTTTCGGCTTTGACATCCCTAAATGGAACACAATATCATTCATACGACTAACACGACTGGCTCGGCAGTACGTCATCCGATGAACCCAATTTTTTAGTACAGCCAAAAATCTACACCAAACAGTGACTCGTTATGCATTGGCTTCTCAATAGTCACGAGTGGGTTCTCTGAACCCCATATGCGGCAATTTTGCTTATTGACATAGCCACCGAGATGAAAATTAGCTTCGTTCGTTTTTCCGTTGATTTGTTAAAAGTTGCAATTTTGTAATCAGTTCTCTGATTTCATATCGCAAATCAATGTGTTGCCTCAATCTAGTCACCCTAGTTCATTTGCTAGTAAATAAAATTCACTATTTACATTTTATTGTGCAAGGATCCTAATATTTCTAAGTACAATATATCCAACAAGTTCAAATGTTTATGCATTTCAAAAAACCGGTTAACCGACATGAAAACACCGGTTTCCCCGGTTTTTCGAAATTAACATTTTTCCACAAACCGGTGGCGGTGCCGAACACCGTTTAACCGGTTTTCGGCTTTGACATCCCTAAATGGAACACAATATCATTCATACGACTAACACGACTGGCTCGGCAGTACGTCATCCGATGAACCCAATTTTTTAGTACAGCCAAAAATCTACACCAAACAGTGACTCGTTATGCATTGGCTTCTCAATAGTCACGAGTGGGTTCTCTGAACCCCATATGCGGCAATTTTGCTTATTGACATAGCCACCGAGATGAAAATTAGCTTCATGAAGGCTGAACTGAAGATCGATCTCTTCTCCAAAATTTTCCACGTACATTTCTTACAGTTTGTGTTAAATACTCACTACTTTGGAAGTAAGTTCCTAATATTTCCCAATTTTGTTCGAGCGTATATCATCCCATTTTGCAAATGTCTAACATAAACTTAAATAAAAATCAATGTTATTCTACATTTCAAATAGAGTATAAAGGGTTTTCGGGTTTTTCGAAATCTTCTAAAAGGGAATTTCGTGATTTTGAAAAAACCGGTTTTCTTTTTTCGATCCGACCGGTTTCATTCGGGTTTTTCTTAATTTTTTAATTTATTATTTTACCTTTGCAAAGCAATTACAAATATTTCATTTAAAAAAATATATTTGGTGTTTTTAAATTTTATAGAACTTTCGAACTGTCATACATGTTGTTTCACATTTATGATCAGTATACTGTCGCAAATCTTTATGAATAGATTTACGCGCAAACAACGCTACCAAACAATACAAATTTACTTTGAAAAATAAGTCATCAATTCGTGAAATTTACACGTAATCCAGTCCAGAAAGTGGAAAATTTTGCGCAAAGATCTTGGCGTACACCCATATAACATCCAATTGGTGCAGAAATTAAGAGCACGAAACCATCATATGGTTTACAGCAGTGCGAATAGGGCGGCCATCGGTCAATGCCATTAATGTTTATACATCTTATAGCCTTGTCACACTGCATGCAAAAGCTAGTTTAAATGACATAAGGTCGATTTTCAAATGTGAAATTTGTATGACATCTGACATTTGAAAAATCACATTTTGTCATTTAAACTAGATTTCGCATGCAGTGTGACTCGACTACAAGGCATTTCGATTTCATACAATCGAAAAAAATGTAGACATACGTCACACGGAACGGATTTTGATTATGTAGCAACTTTGTCAACTTTGGAACGACTTCGGTTAAAATATATGGTCAAATCGGGAGAGACTTTTTTTGAAACCTATATCATAATGTTTTCAGTCAAAATACAAGTTGATATGGCAATCGATAAAAATATGTGGTTTCTAGAGCCCAAAAATTTAAATGGATATCTGTATGGGAGATATATCAGAATGTGAACCGATCTGACTCACTTTCACCAAATATAAGGTTTGTGACAAATTTGATGAAAATCTGTTAAAATATGTGGTTTCCAGAGGGGAAAAATTCAAATCGGGATCGGAATTTGTATGGGTGCTATATTTAAATCTGAACCTATCTAGCCCGATTTAGGTGTTTCTAGTTGGATTATAAGATGTTGTGGCAAATTTAAAGAAAATCAGGTACACTCTGTGGTTTCTAGAGCGGAAAATGACAAATCGGGAGCGACCGATATGCCTCAAATTAAATGTCGTTATTGCGACCTGTAATTTGATTACAACAATAGATGGAAAGACGGACATTGCTAAATCGATTCAAAAAGTGATTCTAAGTCGATCGGTATAATTAACAATGTCTATCTCGCTTCCTTTTGGGTGTTACAAACAAATGCACAAAGCCATAATACTCTCCTGGAGTTTATAACAATGGGTCTATATTGCTTCCTTTTGGATGCTGCAAACAAATGCACAAAGACAGTGGAGGGTATAAACAGGAATATTTCCAATAATGGAAAACCGGTCGAGACCGACTTAAAATATCCGGTTTACCCGGTTTTCCGAAAACCGTGATTTTAAAAAACCCGACGGTCGGTCTCAGTTGAAAAAACCGGTTAGCCCGGTTTTCGGTTTCGGCTTCGATCACTCTACTTTCGAAGTCAAAGTAATCGGTAGTTAAAATTTAAAGTTTTGAATGGGCCACCCTATACAATCTGCAGTTACTAAAATTATTTCATAATGACTGTTTAGCGCTCACCATTAACCAGCATAAATTTGAAAGACATAGGCCAATGATGTATCTGCTGCAAACTGCCGCTCTCAGAGGATGCATTGATAAGTTCAAAAAATGACATCTTCCTCCAGGCAACGAAAGTTAATTTACATTCATAGTTTCCTTATGAATTTCCATATAAAGCTTTCCGAACAGTTCAAACAACTGAAAACTAAATACCAAATAAATCTACACTTTGTTATGCATTTATGTTCCTGCCTGTCATTAAACTGATTGTACCTTACACAATTTCCAACATTTATTTCACAGCAGAAAAAAATAGTTCAGGTCCTTCTTTGATGGCCATTTTTCTACGGCGCTAGCCTGCACCTAAGTGTCGGTTTACACTGGTACATAGTGTCGGCAGTGTAGGAGTGGTGGGCTGTCCTTTACACCTGCCTGCACACTGGCACAACATTTTCAACTTTGTGCAAAGTTTGCATTTATGGTGTTTTAATTTAATTTGTATGCATTCGTACACATTTAAATGCCAGCAAAAGCAATGCAGTGCCTTTTTTCCATAGAGCCAGTGTCAAAGTGTGTGTGTGTGTGTGGACGTACATATGTTTGGTATCTCAAAAGTAGGTACTTCTGTTGTAGTAACAAATTTTGTGTTTTTACTTTGTTCAAAAAGTGCAAAAGTGTTGCTAGGCATGGCCTGGATGCAACATTATGTGAAAACAAACAGCATAAACTACGTACAAAGTTGTTCGACAAATTGTTATTACCTTAGCATGGAAAAAATGATAACGAAAATAGATACGATTTGTATAAACCCGGTTTCTTGTCCAAATCGAAATATAAAATTAATATGCCCCTTTCTACAATAAAATATGTAAGGATGATGTAAATAATTCGAAATCCTTTGGCTATATTAGTGAACCTCTGTGAAAACATGATCCAGTTTACTACGAGTATGTGGTTGCTAAAATTTCTTTAGAATGGCTTGAAATCTCTGATTTCTATGCTTTATCAAAGTTGTGGTCAGAACAGAATTGGTCAAATCATAAAACCAATTTTTTTCCTACTTGAAATATAATGATAACACTGCGCGCCAGTCTGAAACACCTGCGTAGGTATTTTCGAGGAAACAGGAAAGTGGCCATGAAATTTCCCGGACACATCCAATTTTTTTACTTACGGATAAAAATTCTGAAAGACCATTTTTACAGAATAAACTTATAGTTCAGCTGGTCTGAGTTTCTTTTACTGTGGGTCTAAGTTTTTTTGGTCGAATGAAGCATTATACTAAATGATAAAAAATGTCTAAGAGAATTCTTATCGTCAGAAGTATATTGTGATATTTTATGAGGATCTTAACCACCTAGCTCCCCTCTTCATGGGTCAAAAAAACAAGGGGAAATTTTAACCATAGCACTTTTTTGTGGGTGTGTAATTTTACTGTTTAAGCGTAGAACTTTATTTACAACTTTGGTGTCTTTGGTAACCCCACTTAAATTTTCCATCAAATTCGTAAAGCATTTTAATCCTTAAATGTTATTTTTGAAAGAACTTTTTTCACTTTCTCGAAAAAGGGATAAATTGACCCATAAAAGAGACCCTCATAAAATTCTGTAGAAATTCAGACCAGCTGGACTATAAGTTTATTCTACGAAAATGATCTACTCAACACGCCTATTCAGAATTACTCTGTTCCAATCAAAAAGTTTTAATTTGTTGGACGGTGTAATTTAAGGTCCAATAAAAACACATACAATTTGTCACACAGAGGTATTTTAGTGGACCTTAAATTCGTAAAATTTGGAGAAATGTGAATAGGAACTCGTATTTTTGCAAAAAAATTGTTTTGATGAAAACTGCGATAATTACCAACGGTTTTTTAAATGCAAAATTATGTTTTAAATCTTACTAAACGTTTTTATACGTTACATATGTTTGTAACACCCAAAAGGAGGCGAGGTAGACCCATTCTTAAGTATACTGATCGACTTAGAACCACTTTCTGAATCGATTTAGCCATGTTCCTCTGTCCGTCCGTCCATCTATTCTTTCAATCAAATTACAGGTCGCAATTATAGTCCGATCGTTACAAAAATTGGCACCATTAAGTTTTGTGGTACAAGGACGGACGTCATTTAATTTGAACTAAATCGGTGCAGATTTACATATAGCCAGTGGCCATTAGCCATCCTACAAATTTCTCTCCCGATTTGACGTTTTCCGCTCTAGAAACCACACGTTTTTACAGATTTTCTTCAAAATTGGCAAAGTACTTTATATTTCAACTATAAACATCTCTGCTGAAAACGATTCAAATCGGTTCAGATTTGTATATACCTCCCATACAAATGTCGCTCCCGATTTCACTTTTTCCGCTCTAACCTTGTAACCGATTTTCTTCAAATTTATCACAACAACTCATATTTCAACTAGAAGAAACTGCAGTGAAATTGGGTCAGATCTGTTCAGATTTATATATAGCTCCCACACAATTATCGCTCCTGATTTGGGTGTTTCTGCTCTAGAAAACACACATTTTAACCGATTTTGTTTGTAATTTGGCACCTTTCATAGCTCTCATATAAATTTCGGTTCCGATTTGACGTCATCCGCTCTCGAAACCATATATTTTGACAGATTTTCTCCAAATTTAGCTAAATACTTTATATTTGATCTAGAAACATCTTTAGTAAAAATGAGTCAGATCGGTTCAGATTTATATATATCTTCATATTCCAATTTGATTTATTTCTGCTTTAGAAATCATATATACCTTATATTTTATCTAGAAACATCTATAGTAAAAATGGTTTATATCGGTTCAGATTTATATAGAGGATTTTACTTTTAACAGATTTTGACCAGTTGGAAACATAAATTGTGAAAATGGTTATCATCGGTCCATAGGACATAGGACAAATTCCATTGGCGAAGAAAGTAAAGGGTATCACATAGTCGACCCCATCCGACTTTAACCTTTCCATACTTGTTTTTATTAAATTTTTTTAATAATAAAAGTTTCCTATTAATTCAAATAGTACCGTTTAACATTAAGAGTTTACATTTAAATCAATCAAGTAATTTAGGGGTTTCAGGCGCCGGTATAGTAGTTATAAAGGATTTAAGTTTGCCTAGGATAGAGACAATTCTGTGGGAGGTACTTCAAGGGGGCTGGCAAAAGCATAAATATTTGAAATGTTTTAAGTGATTGCAAAAACGATTTCTCCTTCCTATTTTGTACACTCAAGGTGATTATTATATTTATCCAATATCAAAATATTACAGTTTCTGAATATTCATGTGCCAGTAACATTTAGCCCACATCCGAACTTAAACTATGTTTGGGTGCAAAGTTTGAATAAATTCCATAACTCCTTTGGAAAGTTATCCAGACAGACGGCATAAACAGCTTAAAAAGTAGAGAAAGTCCCGGAAATGCTGAATCGAATGCATTTAAAGCATTTCTTTATCGCGCCGAAATTTTGAGATTTTTAGCCACAATATTTGCAGGGTTAGTAATTTTCGTATCAAAATCGTGCAGACATTTGGTCTGTAGCTGGAATCAAGAAATTGCAGCTGGAGCAAGTCTACCCTATGGAAATGAATGAATAATGAAGCATCACAACTCAAAAAGTATACGCTAAAACCTTTGGGCTTGAGAAGGTTAAAAGGCTAGCTAGAGATTGAATTAATACTTTGGAATATATTTTTGACGTCTGAGAACGAAATGTAGAAGGCCCTTAAACGAAGTGCCCGTCTCCTCATTAAGTTACGCCTAAAATATAATTACCATTTACAATACACAAAAATACAAGAAATGGTACTCTAAAAAATACATTAAAATTTCGATAATTTGCAACATAGCTTCGATTTTAACGACATTTAACACTTATATTCCAGGGGCTAGCGGCAAAGCCAAAAATATTTTATATTACATATATTAGCTCTAAAACTCTCTAACCCTGCAAAATATTAAATTTTAAATCAAATATTTTATTTTTATATTTTATTCAAAAGTGTGATATATTCTACCTGAAAATAACTACCGTGAAAGTGTATCACATGAATCACGCAGGATTCCCAGTAACCCCACTTCAAACCAATTATTTATACCTTGATCGCCCAGACCAAACGGCTGAAACAAGGGTAGTTCCCAAATATGACGGGGACGCGGACTAAGAAAGGGTATTACGAAATTCGTACCTTTAGGGGGTGAAATGGGACAAAAAGGAATAAACATCGTAGCTTCGTCCTGACTGAACGGCAGTAGCTAGAAAATGGAATTCGATGTGTGCCTTGCACTTACCATGCAGACGAGCTACAGAAAGAGATTCTTCGACATTTATACTTTTAAGGGAGGAAAGAAACAAAAAGGGATACAAATTTAAATAATGCAGCTATTTTCGAGAAAATCGGTATTTACATCGTATTTATCGAAATTTTTAGTTCTAAGCGGCGAGCGGGGAAAAAAGGGATAAACATGGTACCAACTAAAGTATTACAGCTAGATTCGTGAAATTTGATATGCAAATTCTTTTGACCGTGTAGAAGCACAGTAAAATGGGATTTTTTGTACTTTTTAGGGGTGTGCGGGACAAAAAGTGATAAATATGGTACCAATTAAAGTATTACTGCAATAGTCGTGAAATTTGGTGTGTAAATTCCTCTGGCAACGTAAAATCACAACGTAAGAGGATTTTTCGAAACTTTTACCTTTAAGGGGTAAGCGGTACAAAAAGGAATAGAAATGGTACCAACTAAAGTACTACAGCTAGAATAGTGAAATTCGGCGTGTACATTAGGGCGTACCTCAAAAAAAAAGTTCGCCGTACACCTTCGAATATGAAGTATTATTGAAAGGTAGTTTCAAAAAAAAAATTTTATTTTTTTATGCCGAACGTAGGGGTCGCGCTTTTACATTTTTCTATATAACTTGTATTTATAAACGGATTTTAAAGTGTGATACATCGATGTTTTTGTCTCGACGAGGCCGATTTTTTTGTCTTTGAAGTCATTGAGCTCAAGCACCCCCTTCTGGTACTTACCCATCATTTCTCAGTTGCTACTACCCTAATGTACCACTCTAATAATCGAAAATTAAAGCTCGCATAAAATCATGAATCATGTTTGAGCTCAATGACTTCAAAGACAAAAAAATCGGACAAAAACATCGATGTATCACACTTTAAAATCCGTTTATAAATGCAGAAGTTATATAGAAAAATGTAAAAGCGCGACCCCTACGTTCGGCATAAAAAAATAAAAAAAAATTTTTTGAAACTACCTTTCAATAATACTTCATATTCGAAGGTGTACGGCGAACTTTTTTTTTTTACTTGTAACCTGGTACGCTCTAGTGTACATTCCTCTGGCCACAAAGACGCCCAACACAAATGGACTCTTCGAAATTTGTACTTCAAAGAGATGAGCAGGACAAAATGGGCTAAAAATGGGACAAATTAATGTATCGGAGCTATAGTCATGAAATTCGGTATGTACATATCTCTGACAACGTAGACTCGCAAGATAAATGGAATTTTTGAAATGCGCAGTAAAATTGGATTTTTCAAAATTTGTATTTTTAAGGGGTGTGCGGGACAAAAAGGTATAAATATGGTACCAATTTAAATTGCAGTATAGTCGTGCAATTTGGTGTGTAAATTCCTCTGGCAACGTAGACTTACAACATAAATGGATTTTTCGAAATTTGTACTTCAAAGGGATGAGCGGGGCAAAATGGGATATAAATGGGACCAATTAAAGTATTGGAGCTATAGTCATGAAATTCGGTATGTACATATCTCTGACAACGTAGACTCGCAAGATAAATGGATTTTTCGAAATTTACACTTTAGAGGAAAAAAACGACACATGTTACTTATAGTGATTTTTGAACATGTGTACTTTTTGGGAAAGAGGAACAAAAAGTGATGAAACGGCCAGTTTTTTTTTCACTGAACCAACACTCAGGGGATGTTCCCTATAAATGCAGTGCATTGCGTTGGCGAAAGAAAGAAAAGGTGCTGGAAGGAGGAAAGAGGGAGTAGTGTCTGTTGACATCTGTTTTGAATTTCTGAATATCGTAATTGGAGGGAAAGGTATTTTCCGGAAGTCAATTCAACATACGGATAGTACGGGCGAAGGACGAATTCATTCTGTAATATGAAGTGCGGCCGGTTGTCCAATCGACAACAAATGGGTGAAAGTTCCTGGAGAGTCGCGTATGTCTACCGAACGTTCTGACGGACGGTATAAGATCACGAATATCCGAAGAACAAACACCATGAAAATACACACATTACGACGGTGTTCAAGGGAAACAATAGAATTGGATATCCTACCGTCACCTATCAACACCATCGCCCTCCTCTGGACACGATCAAGTAGCTCCAGTGATGAAGCTAGAGCACCCGACCATATATGGGAGTTGTATTCCATCTTTCGTCTGATGTAGGTAGTATAGATATTGAGAAGATCAGAGGGTGTGAAATATTTCTTACATCGCTAAAAATTGAATAAGTACTATCCAAATATAGAGATGGATAAAACTGATAAAAATAACTTTATCTTTTCGCGTGTGAAGTAGCTGGCACTGCTAGTATATTTATATACACGTCTTTTTGTGTTAGGTTGTTTATGATTGTATGGACGTGGCTGTTAGTAGACGTAGCAAAATCTTATAAAGGGTGATTTTTTAAGAGCTTGATAACTTTTTTTTAAAAAAAAACGCATAAAATTTGCAAAATCTCATCGGTTCTTTATTTGAAACGTTAGATTGGTCCATGACATTTACTTTTTGAAGATAATTGCATTTAAATGTTGACCGCGGCTGCGTCTTAGGTGGTCCATCCGCTTAGTCCAATTTTGGCATTTCCACGTTTTTGAGTAACAGAGACCCAATTGGTGCGAACGGCGACGAATCGAAAATTGGTGGTCATCATTAACACTGGCCGATACAGCTGCGATATTTTCTTCAGTTCGCACTCTACGTAAGCGTGTTGGTGGTTTAATGTCCAACAATGTAAATTTGGTGCGAAATTTAGTCACAATAGCCCGAATAGCCGCTTCAGTGGGTCGATTAAACTGACCATAAAATGGAAGCGCGCAATGAACTTTCTTAACAGAGCACGCATTTTGATAATAAAATTCAATAATTTGCAAGCGTTGTTCGTTTGTAAGACGATTCATGATGAAATGTCAAAGCATACTGAGCATCTTTCTCTTTGACACCATGTCTGAAATCCCACGTGATCTGTCAAATACTAATGCATGAAAATCCTAACCTCAAAAAAATCACTCTTTATTTTTGATAATATGGTGCTGCACGCCGGAAATACTGTAGAATGCACTCCATGGAGAAGGGTATATAAGAATTTAACGCTGTCTTTACTGTTTGTTTACTACAGATTATAACATACGAATTCATTAGAAAACCAAAGGTAACGAAATAATTTTGAAAATGTTTTTACGTGCACATAAGACTTCATTTTACTTTTTAGGATAAAATTTTGACGCTTTTTCTTTCAGTTTCGCGAAAAGATTTTTCTTTTATTTTTCGCTAGGTGGCCTAAAAATAACACAACCCACATTCTATCTATTTGCTTTTTATCAAAAACTTCCCAGGAGTACGTTAAGACTTAAAAAGTATCTCCTGAAAATAAGTAAAACGAACAATAATATAATCGACAGAAGAAAGAACCGGTTATGCGATTTTCTTATTTGACATCGCAAACTTGTACAGCAGCATAGACTGAAGGATGAAAATGTCTTTAAACAAATATCATGTCAGAAGTAATGGTAATTAGTGAGCACAAGTACAAGCTAATATTTAAATAGAATGCTTAGCGAGTGCACTTCAATGGAATATTTGCTTGGCATGAATGTGCAAAAAAATAAAGTTTCGATTTTTCGTATCTACGAAATAACTGCCAATGAAATAAAACCAGATGATACAAAGCCAGCAAAAAATAATTACCCTTAATAAAGTCTCATAAAATTGGAACTCGAGTGGGAATGTTTGTGATGTCTTGCATTTGGCTTTGCTTTTGTTTAGATCCTATTGCTCACAATTTTTCACAGTTTTTTCGAAACGAAATTTTACTTAATCTATATATATATAAATCAATGTGTGTCTGTATGTCTGTATGTTGCGTATAGGACGCCAAACCGGTGGACCGATTCGCCTGAAAATTTTACTGTATCTATCTTTTGGACAGAGGATGGTTCCTGGATAGTCTAGGTCACGATAGGACAAAGGGGGGTGGTACCTCCCACACAAAAAATATTTTAAAACTATCACAACAGGCATACCGATGGGTGGATTCGCTCTATAATTTTAATGCCGCTAACTTCTGGGCAATGGATGGTTCCAGGATATACTAGGTCATTATACAAAAAAGAGGCGTGGCACCGCCCACACAAACTATATTTTACAACTATCATAAAACACGTTCCGAAGTGCGGATTCTCTTGAAAATTGTATTGTGACTACCTTATGAACTGAGGATAGTTTCTGAATGGTGACTATACAATGGTCATGATACAAATGGACGTGAGACTGCCCACACGAACTATATATTAAAATTATCACAAAACAAGTAACGAATAACGGATTCTCTTAAAAATTTTACTGTATCTAGCTTGTGGAAAGGGGACGTTTTCTGGCTATAATAGGGGAAGACACGACAAATGGGCATCACTAAAACTATATTTTAAAACTATAACAAAATACATTGATTCACTTCAATATTTTTTTGTAACGAACAGAGGATGACCCTTGACTATAAAAAGGCCATGCTACAAAAAGGGACTATAAAGTAACACGTGTCGACTTTTTTCTGCCGCTACGTTCAGGTAAGGGTTTGGTTGTTGAATATAAGAGGTCATGGTATGAACAATTGGCGCGTTTCCTCATACTCGAACCAAGCAAGGTGTTCCAGTAGATGGGTATCAAATTGTTTACGCTTCATATGCATTGGGCCGTGTTTATACCGTACACCCAAACAACGCAGAATGTTATTTTTTGAGAATGTTATAAGTTAACGTGAGAGGACCCACTTCAGTTTAAAATTTAAGAGCAGTTGAGAGAGGCGTGTCAGAAACTGGGGGACCACATTAATGTATGCTTCTGTCAGCTGTCATCCTCTCCAGACACGAACTTTGTTTGCGACAATATTAAGAACTTGCTCGCCATCTAACCCAAAAGACCTGTGGGAAAAATTCAAAGAGGGTATGAGTGAGGACATTTTGCATCATTATCGCACCGTTACGATTCTATATCATTTGCGATTAACATTTTCAACGATACGGTGATAAAAATTTAAGACATATTCCTAGCCATCAGCAACAAAACTCTTAATCAACTTGGATTGATGGTGCCTGAACGTTCTACCGTTGACATTACTGATTGAGATTTGCTAAGAGAACGGCAATTCAATGTTGAAGACTTGCGTTTGTTTGTCGCAACAAAAAACTCTATTAATTGCAAATTGTGGCCTTTGATAAAATTATAACTGCAGTAACAAATGATTTTTTCTCGATGCACCAGGAGGCACAGTTATAACCTTTCTCATCACTTTGGTATTAGCGCACATCCGCTCTCAAAATGGGATAGCTTTAGATATTGCTTCCCCCGGTATTGCTGCTACATTATTGGATGCAAAAGTTCAGGCATGGCGAAAATGCTGAAAACATGCAAGCTGATTATGTGGGATGACTGCACCATGGCACATAAGAAATCCCTACAAGCGCTTAATCGGTGTTTCTTCAAGATTTTAGATCAAATACACAACCATTATTTGGAACTCTTATTTTACTAGCTGGAGACTTCCGACAGACCCTTCCAGTAATTCCAAAATCAGCACCCGCATCTCTGGCGATATGTACAAAAAATTAATCTGACCACCAATATGCTTGTACATCTGCATCACAATGACTCAGCAGCTATATTTTCGAAATATCTACTGGATGTTGGTAATGGAAAAGTATCAGTTGATGCAGTGAAAAGGAGTATTACATTTTCAAAAAATGTCATTCAGGAATCAATTCAACAATTAATCGAGAAAGTCTTTCCACAAATTACCACAAACTATGGCAACAAAGAGTGGTTTTACGTCCGTGCTATATCGGCTGAAAAAAACAACGATGTTAATAATTTAAGCGACTAATGCCCAACGTCATTGATTGCTAATCAAAGTACAGGACAATCACTTGAAGTTTGTGGATTGAATCTGGAAAATCCATGTTTTTCACATGCTTGCTCTCAAACTCTAAAACTTTAATTTACTTGAAGAAGGTGGAAAAATTGTAAATATCGTGTATCCCGAAGCACTCCAATTAAATACTGACTAACTTAACTAATAGACACAAAATACATTCTTAGGAATAATTACCATACTTAATTAACTCTCTAACATTAACTGAAAAAATTATTTAAATTTTCATGAAGTTTTTACATTTTAAAAATGTAACTTATGAATTTAAATAAATAAGTATAAACTTAAACTAATTTACAGAAGTAAAAGTATACAAAACTTAAGGAAGACGAAAACCCGTGCAACGCCGGGTACAAAAAGCTAGTTCTTTATATTTATAAATTTTTATCACTGTCTCGAACAGATATAACAAATTTGTTGATTAATTTTTACCGAAAAGTTGAAGATGTAGATTCGACCCCCATGAGCAAACAAAAGTAAATAATTTTGCGAAATAGAATTTCTCACATTAAATTCAGAAGCGAAGGAAATAAGAGAAAGCACTGAAGAAAATCAAGGAAAAAGTTTATAAATTGTATGGCATATCAACTCCACCGAAAACTGTGGTTTATCTGTTTGAAGAATATAACGTTCTCACAACAAAATATCATACAATATTATTCAAATATTTCCATAACTTTCTAACCACTTCTCAAATAATTCGTAACCAAGCAAATAAATGCATCGGATTATTGTTTGTCGTAACTAATTGTCATAATAAACTTATGTAGAATATTAAATCATTATTCTAAAAATAACGTTGACTCGCCAAGAACACAATGAAATTCGACAATGGACAATTTGTCATTCTCATTTGCGTTTGTTTGGATTATTAAGAGATGTGTAGGGATAAAATTAAATTGATTATTTTGTATTTACAAATGTATGTCTGCGTAGACGTATACTTAATATGGAAAAGGCAATTTTTCTTCATCACTCATACGATATATTGAACAATTGTAGGAAATCAAAGACACAAAGGCAATAACGAAAGGCCAGCCAGCAACATATTCAAAACATGTTCCATACCGAGAACAATAACATGGCTAATTGCGGTTGTTCTGTATGGCAGGCAAGTGTTGAATACCTTTGACCAGTCTGACGGTAGATAAATCAACAATTGCAAATGTTATGAATAGAACTAATACACCGATGTATACAGAAATGCACATGCACACGCACACTTCCACACATATACAACTAAACCAATTGATAGCGAGCACGCAAACTTTGTAACACCGTACAGTTGAGAAATTTCAAAAATATTCGTGAGATCGCACACAATAGTTAATCTATAGTTTTATGGGCTTTAAAAAAAATATTTTGTAATATATTCTGCATAACATTGCGTTTGGAAATGGTATGAGATAGGATAACATGTTTCATCAGCCAAGGTTCTGTAAAAAATACTTAAAATTTCATATACAGTGAGCTGAAAAAGTCATGGTACCCCTCCCAAAATTAAGAAAGACCACAGTTTTCTCAAAAATTACGTAACAACCAATGTGATATATATTTTTAGTTTGTGTATTCACTTGTATACGGGAAATTCCACAAGATTTTGACCCAACATGGATTTCGACCATCATCGATTTTAATGAAATTTGACACATACATTCTACTAGTGGTTGCGGGTAATACACCGTTTACCGTAGCTCAAAGTAGTGCGTGGTTTAAGTTCTACAGTGGTCCAAAGTTGGTAATCTCGAGGGCTTTTTCGAAGAGATGGCTTCCTTATCGATATAATAACTTTGGATCGCGTAATCAGATTTTAACGATATTGATATCATATGAAAGACTTACACCTCCTCTTTCCGAATCTGTATAAAAACATGAATGGTGTTCAAGGATTCCAAATTAGAAATCATTTTAATCCTTGAATATCCTGAAAAACATATCTTTTTTTCTTTATTTTGTTTTGTATTTTAGCTTATGTTATTCTCAACAAAATATCAAAAAATCAGAGTGGGGTGGCCATAGGTTAAAAAATTACGGCTGTTTTTCCAAAGTATTGCGTTATTTCAGCAAACACAAAATTTTTCATTCTATCTATATAAATTAGAGTCGCATCAAAATAAAAGTTGTCAATGTTCCCGTCTAAAAAAACGTTTGTTTTACGGGTTCTCCCAAAATAGTTCTTCTTTTATCATTGTCCGTGAGCTGGACGCGTTCAAAAAAACTCTATAAAACTGTTTTTTTTTTTTCTTGAAAAAAATTCACAATGTGAATGGTATTGAGAAAAAATCCATTAGAAATTAAAATCTGGCCCTTATCAAACCGTATCAAAAACTTGCAATGTGACCCAGTTCAAAGGGCTGATTTTACGTTTTTATTGCAATTTTTAATGTTTTTTTATAAAATCCGCTAAATTTTCACGTTTTTAGTTCGACTTGTGTGAGAGGTATTGATCGTCAGTTGCAATTTTAAGGACTTCTTAACCCATTGAGGGTCGCACATATTTTTAACGGGTTAAAAAGAAATAACAACTGACATATGGAGTCATTTGCATCATAAATACATTCTACTCTTATGCAAAGCTAATTTAAAAAAATCTGAAAAAAAATTAATGGATAAAGGAAAGGAAGAATATCCGTTAAAAATGCTTCAAATTTCGTACTTCTATCTATATAAGTTTAGCATTAACAACCATTTCAAATTTCTCTCCTTATAAAATAAACATGAATAATGCAAATAAACGTTTTTAGGGGGGAAGATTTGAAATGGTTGTTAATCCTAATATAGATAGAAACATGAAATTTGAAGTGTTTTTAGAGACATTCTTCTCTTTCATTTGATGTCCAAACCGCCATTGAGTGGCACACAAAAGTAAACTAAATTATTAAAACATCTATATCCCCTGGAAAATAAAAGTCCTCTAAAAAGGACAAACGACCACGACATCAAAAACTGAGTTGCAGTCTTTCCTATAGTTTCAGTTCTTATAGTCTCGTTCTTAGGAGGGAGTTGATATGTGCAGTTTTCCTCCCAAATCGAACTAAAAACGTGAAAGTTTTAAAGAATACAATAGAATCGTAAAAATGTGTTCTTTATACTGGGATATGGTTTGATAAGGTCCTGGCAAGATTTTAATTTCCAATGGTTTTTTTTCAATACCATTCTCATCGTGAATTCTTTTCAAGATAACCCTGTTTTACACATTTTTTGAAAGCGTCCAGCTCACGGATAATGATAAAGGCGATATATTTTGGGAGTACGTACATGTGAAATAAATGAACATCGACAACTTTTGTTTTGAAGCAACTCTAATGAAAAATGTTGGGCTTGCTGAAATAACGCAATACTTTGGAAAAAAAGCCGTGATTTCTTAACCTATGGCCAACCCACTCTGAATTTTTAATATTTTATTGAGAATAACATAAGCTAAAATACAAAACAAAATAAAGAAAATTAAAGATATGTTTTCAAGGATATTCAAGGATTAAAATTATTTTTAATTTTTGCACTCCTTGAACCACAAGGACATTCACATTACATATTTGGAAAGAGGAGGTGTAAGTCTTTCATATGATATCAATATCGTTAAAATCTGATTACGCGATGCGAAGTTATGATATCGATAAGGAAGCCATCTCTTCGAAAAAAACCCTCGAGATAACCAAATTTGGAACACTGTAGAATTTAAACCACGCATTACTTTGAGCTACGGTAAACGGTGTCCAAACCTATGATTTTGGGTCGTTTTCTGTTGGAATTGCCCATACTACAACTAATCAAAAAAATATTTCTCTTATTTTACTGAATTGAAAATATAAAAATTATTAACTAATATAATCCAATATTTCAGCAGAGCATAAGTCATTGTAACCCAAAAAGTAAGTCAAGATGTTTTGTAAAAGAATTCCCAATAGAAGGACAACAAATAATAATAAATTATGACGAAGTGGGAACATTTTACTCAGAAACTGTTAAAATTATAGATAATAGAAAAGTTATAAATCGGATCACAAGAAAAAAATAATTGAAAATAAACCATGACCAAGCCGTCCTCTAAAGTTTAGTAGTAGCAAAAAAATTAAGCCAATGTTTAGAAAAAACTCGTTTGCAAGGGCCTAAAGCGTCTACAATGTCAAATAAATCATTTTGGAAAGATACTGTACGTGGGTGCATCAAGAGTGCCAGGTATAATGCTCGCTCCGTACGTAAAAAGCCGGACGTTAGGGAATCAAACAGAAAATGGGTATTGACTTCTCAAAGGAATATAAAAACAGAACAAATGAGTTTTGGGAACATGTAATTTTCTCGGGCGAATCAAAGTTTAACATTTTTGGATCGGACAGACTCGTATTGGTAGGGCGGAAAAAATTCCAAGAACTAAAACTAAAATTACTGTCATGCTGCGGTGGGAGGTATTGTTGGACCTACAGTCGTCAGCCGGTGTTGGCAATGCATTGTTCATTCACGAGATGATGAAACAAACAGTTTCCGTGAAAATTCTGAAAGAAATCTTGAACCAGATTCCCGCAAAAAATAATATTCCCAATAGTTATTACTTTCTACAAGAAATGGTCCTAAGCATTCCACTGCTGACGGTATGATGTGGATTACATACAATACTCCACACATCCCTAAAATGCTTACACAAAGCCGCGATTGGAACCTCATTGAGCATTTGTCTGGTCATTTTGAAAAACGCATCCAAAATCACACCATTTCTAGCAAAGCTCAGCTCAAAGACCCCATTCTGACTGAATAGGGTCAACTACACCGAAAAACAGGGGCGCTCAGTGCCAACACGATTGGATGAGTTTCTACGACTTCTGAGCTGTCCATCTAAGTATAGAGTAAATCGATTTGGTTAAAAAATTATGAAATTTTAATAAAGAATTTGATTTTTTCTCAGGGATAACAAGACTTATGGTGTCCCAAAATATGATGTTAGCATGATATATATTTTGTAATTTTTTTCTTTACACAAGTAAGTGAAAAATTATTTCATTTTGCTTTAGTATATAAGTGGGCACATTAAATAAAAATTGGTTTCAAATCATTTGTTGCGTATTTTTTGAGAAATTACCACATATTTTTTATTTTGGTTGGGGTACAATGACTTTTGCAGCTCACTGTATATATATGTATTAGTTTTTTTATTTCAAGTTTCACCCCTTAAAGAGTTAAAGTTTATTTATTTTTATTTTTGAAGGTGAAATTTTAATAATAATAATTAATAATCCTAAACTTATACATATAGAAGCATGAAATTTGAATGTTAACAGATATTATGTATGCCTCGAAAATGTACGAAAATAAATTATTAAATCATCTATATCCTTTAGTAATTTAAATTTCTGCAAAAGAGGATAAAAGAATACCAAATGGAAAACTGAGAGCACGACGTGGCCTAATGTGGGTCTCCACAGCTCTGGATGGCTATATTTCAAAATTTACATCGGCAGCACCGTACGACATTGTCAAATTAAAGAGGAAAATATCTATTAAAAATACTTCAAATGTCATCTGTATTAGTTCAGCATTAACATATATTTTCAAATTTTTTCTAGTTTATTCATATCTTGCTTTTTAAGAGACAAAACTATAGAAGCTTGGAATTTAAAGTATTTTTAGTACATACTTTACTTTGAAATTTATACCGGTATTATAAGGAGCGAATAAGTATTAAAAATATTTTTTAAAAATTGTATCCTTTGGTACTTTGTAGTCCTTTTAAGTTTCAACAGTATTAGAAAATGAAAAACTAAAAACGCCAAATAACTTTATTTCACATATATTTTATGATGTATATCATCTGGTTCAAGTGTAATATGGACTGTCGACAGTGTAGTACTTATGCTATGAGTATGCGAAATTTAAATATTTTTTTTGTGACTATTATTGTTACCCACTCTATAAATATAGGCAGTTACTTGCAGACAGCGTATCATTCCATAAAATACGTCAAGTTCAACCGTTCGTCAAATAGTCACTCCAACTCAGATGATTGATTATTCATTGGCATAATCGCCAAGTCAATAATACCCTTTCTCTGGAACTTTGTAGGGTGTACACGAATAGACAAATTAACATTGCGCACAGGACGCCTTCCATTTCCAAGTAGTTATTGGGAGAAATTGTATACGGACATCATTACATTGGCCGAAATGCTTGCAGTTCAATCATTCAAAGAAGTATCAGAGAAGATATTTCATTGGCAAAAGATTCAAGTCTATAATACCCTGCACGTTGAGCATTGTAGGGTGTTGAAAAACAGTAAAGTCCCCTTCCATTCTGCTAGAAAGAATTTGCATTTCAATAACCTCACCATCGCCGTCCACAAACACACATGACCATCACTAACGTTTCCATCAATAGCATCAGCGCCGTTGATGTTGACATCATCATCATCATCGTAAGTCCACGTCATTATCGTTCATTTTGTCAATGGCCCAGGTGCAATAGAATACCCCTCTCTCTCTGCCCACAACGTGAAATGCTACAGTCCAACTCATTATTTATTCGTAACACAAACAATGCGCCTCCTGATGAGAGAAAATAGCCACTGGATATGAGGTGCAACAGCAATGTCTGAACTCGGCTATGAACAGACAGACTGGCAGGCGGGCGTACATACAGACGCGTTCGGAAATAACCAAATTTGTTGTTGCCTGGCCGTGTTATGGAACATTCTGCTTATAGCACTTCATCGCCCCTAGAAGAGGGTGTGCAGCATCATACTATTGGCCATTCATTCAAGTGTAAACGAAGTGAATGAATACATCCAGTCAACCGTTTACGCAGACAAATGTACAGAAACGGCATCAATCATACATTCTTGCATAGTTATCGTCTAAATGTGAAGAGTGTACACTGGGGTTGGATTTTTTACACTTTCTCAACATTCCGTCTGACTGGTTGATACTATAATATTAAACCTTAATATCTTTCTTTTTTAGCTGAAAAAATATATGTTGTAAATGTCGAATCTAAACTCACCCTAGTGTCCACATATGTACAGTGAGAGGAAACTTAGTTATTCTTAAATGCAAGGGGTTCTTTCGAAATGATATAATTTCGGTGTCGTTCCAGTGCACTTGCACGTACCACACAACAAAAATGAATACTTTTTACGTTGAAAATGAAAAACGCGCACCAATAAACACTATCAATATAAAGTAGCATTCGGTTATATCTACCTACACAATTCTAGTTGAGGAAATTGAGAGATTTTCATTAAAGTTCAATTTCTAAGAGATTCATTAGTCCTCCAAATATATCTCAACACAATCCAGACTTTTCATTATTCCCAACCAGCAGCTCAAAGCATGCCTGCAAAGAAGCCTTATCTATGCCTTCTGAAATATTCTTTTCTCACGTCAAGAAGGAGTCAGAATCTCCACTATTAATTTGACATTCGGTTATCCGTGGAGCCATCTCTTGGTGATGGGCTATTTTGCGAATCACCCTCGTCATACACAATTTCGATCACGGACGGACGTGGATGGAGAGACGAACATCATAGGTAGTCTCAGAATTTCATGATGATTGTCACAAATTTTAATTATTGCAGTTCAACCCTTTGGTTTTGTTTTGATATTGTTGATCTGCGCTCAAAATATAGTCACAGCCTAATAATTTGGCGCCCTAGACCCCTTCCTGACCCCATTTTGATAGGCAAATATAAACGACTGTGGTCTCCAATGAAATTTTTTACTAAAAAATAAATACTTTAATGTTACAACTATTAATTTAAAAAATGGCATAACCTAAACTTTGAGACCGTAGGAGTTTCGGGATGTTTTGAAAAAGAGGAATATATTGCATGAATTATTTGGTTTCAACATGGGGAGAGGAAGAGGGGGCAGATTTAGAAATAAATAAATCACCTCTGTTCATATTTGGTCTATCACTCGCCTTGACAAATCCTCTTGGGCAAGCAAAGGGTGAAAAAAAGATTTTACTACATTCACATTACTTTGATTTAAAAAATGTATATATTTTGCATTAAATCATATTTTTGGAAAGGTTAAAAAATGAAAATTAACAAACATTGATAAAATTATAAAAATATAAATATAGAGTAATTTCATGCGATCACGTAAATATTGTCTGTTCTCTCCGATTGTGATGAAATTTTACATTTATGTACTTTTCTATAAGGAAGAAGCTTTAAAAACTTAGAAATTATATATAGTAGGTTTTAATAAAAAGAGGTATTTCTAAAAAATGTGTACAATCGAAATAAATGTTTTCTAAATACATGAAATATCCCTCTAGTTTTACAGAAAATTGTGAAATCTTAAAATATATTTTTTCAGCCCTTTCTGTTTTAAAAATAAAAATTTTATTAATAACACTGTCCTGCATCTTTTGAACACAATTCTGAAAGGGCATGTTGAGTAGATCACTCTTATTTTATCCTGAAGCAAAATTTTATAAATGGCGATATGATGGAATTTGATAACATAACATAAATCTAGAAAATGTTTTAAACACGACTAAAAAACGAAAGAATTCTAACCCTAGTAATTTCTTTGTATAATTTGGCGTGTAATTTTACTATTTAAGCATGAAACGCTTTATTTACCACTTTGGTGTCTTTGATGACCGCCACTGATTTTTTTTCGCAGACATTAACTTTTAACATTTCTTTCACTTAATATAATGCTCCCTTCGAACAAAAAATGAAAACTTTGACGCACTGTAAAAAGGAACTCAGACCAGCTGGATTGTAAGGTTTATGGGGTCGCAATTTGTCCAAACTATACACTACAAGACAACATTTTTATATAAGACATTATTATCCAGCCCAGGCTTGTCAGATGTGGGGATTTGTCACCAAACATGGAGATTTCATGATTTTATTATAAGGATAAAATTTATGGGGACAGGGGATTAATGGGGGGATTTCTTAAAATATTTCTCGGATTTTGTGTGGATATTTTGGGGGCGGTATTTTATAGAATGCAAATTCATTTATAAATGTAAGTTCACATGTGTTATTTGCAGAAGATAGGAAGATAGCAAGTGCCATGGACAAAAAAGGAGCATTGAAAAGAATTTGTAATAAAGTATTTAATATTATCAATAACAATTAATGTTATTATTTAAGCAATTGCTTCTAGGATGATTGAGGTCAATGAATGAGGCTCGGCGAATAAAGTTGTCTTGGAGCATGGTAAATCAGCCAATCTTTAACAAATTGGGCTGTGTGCTTCGGATCGTTATCTTGTTGGAAAATCCAGCGCTCTCCGAGGTTTAAATTATCGACCGATGCCTTCAGATTTTGTTCCAATATGGATTTATATTGATAGCGATCCATGTTACCCTCAATAAACGCAAAATTTCCAACTCCAGACGCCGCGACGGCACCCCAAACCATTACGTTGCCACCACCATGCTTTACCGTAGCAAGTAAATTCTTCGGATTCATTGCCGTATTCGCTTTTCTCCATACTTTGGCTCTCCCGTCACTTCCAAATATATTATACTTCGACTCGTCCGTAAATAAAACCCGCTTCCAGAAGTCTAATCCCTTGTCCAAGTGTTGCTGGGCGAATTCAAGGCGAAGCTTACGATTCTTTTCACTTATAAGAGGTTTTTTGCGTGGCGTTCTGCTTCGGAAACCATTATTATTCAGACTTCTTTGAATTGTTCTTCCGACCTTTCTGCGAGTTGTTTGGACAACATTGTAGCATTCACTTTCGGGTTTTCATTAATTTCTTTTAAAATAAGGCTTTCATCTCGTCGACTAAGTTTTTTTAGCCCACTTCTGGGCTTATTTTCAACAGTACCCGTATTTTCGAAGTTTTTGCATATAGTTTGGACAGTTGATTTACTTAAATTAACCATTTTAGCTATTTCGCTTAAAGATTTCCTTTCGTCTCTGCATTTTATTACTAAATTTCGAATATCAGTTGCAATTTCTTAACGAGAAGCCATTTTCGCGGACTAATGTTTCTTGAATTATATTTATTTAAAGAAGCTGAAGACAAGTGACAATACAAATTTCGTCAATTCTCCTATAAAGTACATTATAAAAAATGACGTAAAGCATGGGATGCTATGTCGTATGTAGACTTTTGTCAAGGTGTTTTTTGTTTATTTTGCCAATATCTTTTAAGTTTATATTGAAGTACAGCATTTTGTTATTGTTATATGAATAAAAAACGATTTCAAACAAAACCGCATCATTACTTTTTTCAAATATTTTTTGGAACTCGCTAAAACGCAAAAATGTGGGTCGAATGTTGACTTTTGTTGGCCACTGTATGTAGTCAGTCGCGAAAATCGCTGCACTTGTTGAAAAATCCAAAATTCGTGGATGCAATTGCTTATACATATTTGAACTTTCTCTAACTAGGATTCTAAAACTTTGTGACACAAATATTCCCCATAAAGCCAGTAAACATATGCCAAAATATATTTAATAAAAAGTTACGCGGGTTTTTCTAAAGATATTTTTCAGAAGAGAGAATTACAACCTTCGGATTTATGATGCACCATTTTTGAATCATTTTATTTATTTTATTTTTATGACTATAGCCACTTTTGCAGTCACAAACTAACGTGTGAGTGTATAGCCAAATCAGAAATATTTGAAAAAAATGGTTTTAAAAAAATAGTCTCCAAATTTATATGACAGACGACAACCAAATCAGAGAATAGCCATCAAAAACTCATTTTCGATAAAATGGTTCATAGCCACGTTACTATAAGCCCTGGAAATATAGATTATAAATATAGATTATAATATAGCATGAAATGCGAGCACTCAAATATTGTCTCCATAAAGAGAATAAAGCTGCAAATACATTATTCAATTAAGTTTTAAATTAAGAAAAAAACATGTAAGGAAAGGCTAAAGTCGGACGGAGCCGACTATATGATATACTCCACTTTCTATCCAATTACAATTCAATTATGTAAAAAAGTGAAATAGGTAAGGATTTTTGTACCCTGTAAATGTATGTGTTTGACAAAAAATATTAAATAGAAAAGGACATCTGTACGGAAGGTGTTAAGCCAAATTTGAAGCAAATCGAGTAAAATATGTGGTTTCTAGAGCAGAAGAAGTCAAATCGGGAGCGACATTTGTATGTGGGCTAAATCAAAATCTGAACCGATCTGACCGATTTTCACCATGGGTGTTCCTAGTTTTTTAAATATAAGATGTTTTGCCAAATCTGAAGACAATCTGATACTAATTGTGGTTTCTAGAGCGGAAAAAATCAAATCGGGAGCGAAATTTGTATGGGAGCTGTATATAAATCTGAACCGATCTAACACATTTTTACCGCAGGTGTTTCTAGTTTAAATATAAGATGTTTTGCCAAATATGAAGTCAACCTGATACAATTTGTGGTTTCTAGAGCGGAAAAAATCAAATCGGGATCGAAATTTGTATGGGGGCTATATATAAATCCGTACCGATCTAACACATTTTTACCACAGGTGTTTCTAGTTGAAACATAAGATGTTTTGCCAATTTTAAAGAAAATCTGTTGTAATATGTGGTATCTAGAGTATAAAGAGTCAAAACGGGAGTGAAAACTTCGTTGTGCAAAGTTTCGTTTGGTTCTGGCTACAATTGCGACCTGAAAGTGATTCTAAGCCGATCGGTATAATTAACAATGGGTCTATCTTCCTTCCTTTTGGGTGTTACAAACAAATACACAAAGACATAATACTCTCGTGGAGTGTATAAAAACTGTTTAACTAAAATTTAGTATGCTCCAGAATGATGAATGATTTTTGACGAATCAACAAATCACTCATATTTGTTTGGTCGAATTCTTTGAAATAAAAACAATTTGTGTACCCTTTACTAGGGTATTATTTCTTTGTGCATTTGTTTGTAACATCCAAGCGGAAACGCTTATTATACAGATCGCCTTACAATCACTTTCTTAGTGCATTTAGCAATGTCCGTCCGTCCATCTATTTTTATAATAAAAGTACAGGTCTAAATTGTTGTCCGATCTTAACAAAAATTGGCGCAAGTAAATTTTGTGGATCAAGGGCGAACTCTATTTACTTTGAAGCAAATCGGTTCAGATTTATATATAGCCCCCATACAGATATTGCTCCCGATTTGACTGTTACTGCTCTAAAAAGCAAACATTTTAACCGACTTTGTTTAAATTTACCACAACACCTTATATTGCAACTAAAATCATCTGCGGTGAAAATGGGTTAGATCAGTTCAGATATATATATATATATAGCTCCCATACAAATTTTGCTCTTGATTTGACTTTTTTGCTCTAGAATCCTCATAATGCAACCAATTTTGAGCAAATTTGGCACAATAGATTATATTGCAACTAGAAACATCTATGGTGAAAGTATATAGCTCATATTTATATTTCGCTCCCGATCTGACGTTTGCCACTCTAGAAACCACTCTATTTTGACAGATTTTCTTCAAATTTGGCACAACACCTTATATTTGAACTAGAAATATCTCTGGTGAAATTGAGTCAAAACGGTTCAGATTTATATGTAGCTCCTATAGAAATATAACTCCCCATTTGACTTTTTCTGCTCTAAAAACTAGATAAATTAACAAATTTGGCATTATCTTACATTGCAACTAGAAACATCAATGGTGAAAGTGTGTGGGATTGATTCAGATTTAGTATAGCTACCATACAAATTTCGATTTAAATTTTATTTTTTTTTCGCTCAACTTTGGCACAACATCTTATATTATAAATAGAAATACATATCTATATTGAAAAGGGGTCAAATCGGCTCAGATTTATTTATAGGTTACATACAAATGTTGCCGATTTTATTTTTTTTGCTCGCATATTTTAAACCGATTTTGATCAGAACAGAACTGGAAACATACATTGTGAACGATGGTATCGTCGGTCCATGATATAGGATACTTTCCAAAATCCTCATCAAATTTAATTGTAATACTATGAAATTTGATATATGGGAATGCTTTTATATATCACTGTGCAACATTTTTGAAGTCATTTCAAAATAACCATATACGGACACCGCTACATGATAAAAGACCAAAAAAAAAGACCCGTGTTTTTTTCCCCCCAAAGTCATGCACTTTTTTTTTATGGGCCCCCAGAGATTTGACGCCTCGGTGTAATTTTTGGAAAAAAGTGATCATATTCTCAGGCTCATATCTTGCAATCCGTTCGGAATTTTGATTTACTCTCTGAGGCAAAGTTCTAGCTCTTGTCATAAAGAACAAAAACATATAAAATCAAAAAAACTTCATCTTCAAGGTCAAAATCGCAAAAAACTTAAAAAATGTTTGCACAGTGAAATACTGGAATAAACAATTTTTCACTTTTGCGGCTACCTAAGCGCTACCTAAACGGTGTTAAGAATGATTCCTAGGAAGTTCATATGTTCTAGAAAGTTGTTTATTGAAATCTTAAGTACATTTTTGTTGTGGATTGTTTCCTTGAATTTTTAACGGTTTGCTACCTATGGACCTGAACAGGGGAAAAAAGGTTAAAAAAGGTTAAAAAAAAATCGAATTTTTTTAAGTTTTGTAATTTTGACCTTGAAGATGAAGTTTTTTGATTTTATATGTTCACAATTTTTGTTCTTTATGACAAGAGCTAGAACTTTGCCTCAGAGAGTAAATCAAAATTCCGAACGGTTTGCAAGATATGAGCCTGAGAATATGATCACTTTTTTCCAAAAATTACACCGAGGCCTCAAATCTCTGGGGGCCCATAAAAAAAAAGTGCATGACTTTGGGGAAAAAAAAAAAACACGGGTCTTTTTTTTTGGTCTTTTATCATGTAGCGGTGTCCGTATATGGTTATTTTTTTTCGTGTTGCACTGTGTATGTTGCATTCGTGCGGAAATGTGGGCGATATTGCCACACCCCTTATTGTACTTCCCACACAAAGTTGCATAAGCCTTGGTTAAAATAGAACCGATATAACTTACATACGGGTAGTCAAAATCATTTGAAATTTGATATTTGAAAATATTTTTATAATCACTTAAAACCAAAAAAATATTTAGGGTTTGGTCACTTTCCTTCCTGTACCTCCCAAACAATTGTCTACATCCTAGGTAAATCCACTATGACTTGATATTTGATCATGTTTTTGCAATTGTTTTATAACTGTGGAAGTTAGGACCAAAGTCCATAAACCTTCTATTACCTTCCACACAAATCTTCCGGTCCTACGTAATTATTATAATTTTCATAGATATGTTCTCTGAGAGTAAGGGTATATATAAGTCGGTTTAGCCGACTGACGTTTTCTTACTTGTTTATATCTAAACGAAATTACGAAAATTTTCAAAACTTCAAACAAATTTCTTCCGGAAAATTATTTGACGTCAGAAAAACCAAGCTAGATTTTAAAGGATTTTCCATTGCTTATTCGATTTTGCTAAAATCGATTGTGAATTTTGAAAAGGTGTAAAAAACCTCAACCTACGTATACATTATACATATTTAATGTATACAGGCTCTGAGCGATATTTCAGGGTTATATCCGTGCGACAAATAGTAACATTCTCCCCTTTCGAAAATCCTTTGGAAATTTAAAGTTTTGTAAAAAGCTCAAACGAGCTCGAAATAAAATAACTGAGTATGACGTTTTTCTAGTGGTGGCCGATAGTATAACTTCTATATGGTCTTGTTCTTAGGAGGATCGTGTCGCACGGTTTATTCCGAAAAATAAACTGAGTATAGAATCCATTCTATGATGGAGATTCCTGTTCATATAATTGATTCTAATTATGTTCCCATCGTTCGCAAATAGCTTTGATATAGAATCTTTATAGAATCTGAAAGTTTATAAAAAACTGATTTTACTTTTTCCACCACACGAACATTGATCAAATTTTGCATCTCCGAAAATCCTATAACAGCTTTTATTAAATAATGGAAAAATATATAAATATTGTTAAAAAATTTAAGTACTTGATTAATTGTGAAAAGTGGAATTATATATCATTTGTTTTGTAATATGGTAATGGCTGTTTTCAATATGAATCATAATGAATGGTTTTGAATCAAGATCATACTCAATAATGAGACTCACTTTCTACTCGATTACTTCCTTTGCCCGAAAAATGTTAGGGTTTGCCGGTTCAGAAAATCGAGGATCGATGATCATCCACCATTCATGTCACACAGAACTTTAAAATACAAAAGCCTGGGATTCTGAATCTTTACTTACAAGAATCAATTATTGGTTGCAAGATTTTAAGAGCAGAGGATGAACATCACTGTAGTCAAGTAATCAATGTGACCAAACCCAATATCGTCAAGGAAATCCTCAGGGTGGTATTGGACGAGCGCTCACTAAAAGTTTTCGAGTGGAAATGTTGATCGAAGTTTGGGTGATGCGTACAAGCATTTTACATAAAATAAAAATATCTTTACTTGTAATTGAAATATATTCTTACGTAAGTAAATTGATATGTTTCAAATAATTATTTTTCCAGGTGCTTAATATTTATAACAAGCCCACAATTAAAAAAATTCTGAAACAATATATCGTACAAATTGACTTTTTATACAGTAATTAATACATATTAAAATATTCAATATTTGTATCTAATGTTCACACGCTTATAATTGCCCACATGTGCATACGTACAACAATCACTGACCACTGAATTACGAACAGTACGAGTTTTTTTATTAGATTAAGTTATGTTAGGCTGCGACGTGTGCGACCCACTAAACGCGTTATATTACCGATGTCTATTTGGCCAAGTCATCCAAGCAATACAAAAAGCTAACCAGTGTCACTAAACTTCTTCTAGCCAATATCCGGTCAGAGACAGAGAAAGTGTTCGACGTTTTCAATCTCCCCTTCTCTCAAAGAAATCATATGACTCGATGACCTATTTAGTATCTGTCAATACTGACAGCGCAGACAATTGAATTATTTCCATTGAAATCTGGTAGCTCGACCTCTTCATATCATACCTTTGTCAAACCATATTCACTATAATGTACATCTTAGGTCTTCTATTCTTCAGTACCAGTGCCTTCTGCCTAAGCTGTAGCCTATTAAGCATCAACTTGTGCTGTCGTTTCTAATCCAGCAGGCTTATCAGCTTTACAGTTCCCTAGAAAGTCCTTACATTCAAGCAGCAAATTAAAGCGAATGTAGAATATCTCGGTCCATTACAAAAAATCAATTGATGTATTTTTTAAATATTTTTAAGGCTATCAAACCAAAGTATTTCTTTAAAAATTTAAATTAAAAACATCAAAACAACTTTGTACCACTGTATTACACGAACCACGTTCTACTTTGATCTAAGGTGACCGTCAATAATAAGAAGAATACATGTGGAAAATTTCATGAAAATCCAAAGCCGTAGTTTTTGGGTCGGTGTAAGTAAAACAAGTAAGTAAGTTTCAATCAGTTAAACCTCACTCTCAGTATCTTATATTACTTAGGGTCGAACTATTTATAACAGGGATGAATTTCAGATGCCGGTATAGAAATTAAAAAGGATTTAGTTTTACATATGAGTGGGACAATTGAGTGCCAGGTACTAGAAGGGGCGTGACAAAAAACAAGTAAAAAAGGCGTTAAGTTCGGCCGGGCCGAACTTTATATACCCTCCACCATGGATTGTATTCCACAGAGGTTGTCGATTTTCGTAGAAGTGCAGTAATATTACAGGGAAATATAATTTTTTTAGTATAGCCAAACCAAAACAAATACAAATATTGAAAATTTAATTTTATAAATAAATATAATATTTTAATTATTTCAAACCATGCTTATAAGGTAATGTTACCAATACGTCAACTCAAAAAATAAATATTCTTATATTTACATATATCTTCAAAAATATTTTCAAAGCAATAAATATTGGTAGATAGTGGGTGCTACAGTTGGTTGTATTTCCATTCTATTTTAATTTCAAAAGTACAAATTTTGAAAATCCATTATCAGACGTACATAGTGCAAAATAACCTAACTTCATTTCAACCAATTTTTGCCGTAAAAACTACGAATTTTGAAAAAAAACTTTTTATTTTGCGTGCCTATGCAGTCAGAGGAATGTATACACCAAATTCCATGATTCCAGCTGCGCCCATTTGGTTGGTACCATTTTTACCCCCTTGACGTTTCCACACAATTAAAATTTCATCATTCTAGCTGTAGTCGTTTAGTTGGTACTATTTTTATCCCTCTGTACCATTGTATCCCTTGAAAGTACTACTTTCGAAAAAATCGTCTATTTTCCGTGTCTACGCATTCAGAGGAATGTATACTCCGAATTTTATGACTCTAGCTGCGGTCATTTGATTGGTACTATTTTTATCCCCTTTTTTCATTTTAACCCCAAAAGGTACGAATTTCGAAAAATCTGTTTATTTTCCGTGTCTACACACTCAGAGGAATGTATACCCCGAATTTCATGACTCTAGCTGCGGTCATTAGATTGGTGCTATTTTTATCCCCGTTTTTTATTTTAACCCCAAAAAGTACGAATTTTGAAAAATCCCTGTATTTTACTTATCTATGCAATCAGAGGAATGTGTACACCGAATTTCATTATTCTAGGTACAGCAGTTTGGTTGGTACCATTTTTATCCCTCAATTCCTAGTTTACCCCTTAAAAGTTCGAATTTGGAAAAAATACTTTTATATTATGTATCTACTCAATTAGAGGAATGTACATACCGAATTTCGTGTTTCTAGCTGTTGTCGTTTAATATGTACCATTTTTATCCCGTTTTGCCCCATTTCACCCCCTACAAATAAGAATCACTTTATGGTGCACGTTTTTGCTATAAGGGGAATGTGTATACCAAATATCAATCAAATATAAACAGACATATTCAAAAATCATGCTTAAATTAGCTATTAGGGATTATTATGGGTATTTTTAGTCATTGTGAGGGAAAATTTTTTCCCTTTGGGCCGATTTCGCCCCATTTCAATCCAAACCGATCTACGACTATAAGACGCATTTATTGAAAATTTGACCGTTCTAGCTCCTTTCGTTTAGATGATGATTAGATGACGATCAAGAATATATATACTTTATATGGTCTCAGGTCGATATTTGAAGGTGTTACAAACGGAATGACAAAAAATAAATATTTTATATATTTAATGTAATTACAAAAACATTTTCAGATATAATATTGCAACTGATTTCGACTATCCGTACGGAATATATTCCAATTTTTAGCTATAGTTATGTAAATTTGTGTGGGAGTTACCAGAAGGGGTGTGGCAATATCGTCAATATTCCGGGTAGGTAGAACGACTATAACAAAATTGTCAAATATCAAATTTCAGAGTATTGCGATCAATCGTATAGAAGTTATGAGAGCTTTAATTTTAGATGGGTTAGGGTGATTTCTGTGGTAGGTACTAGAAGGAGTATGGCAAAACCCGCCATTTTCTGCACACTTAAATTGATTATAGAAGGTTTAATAAATACCAAAATATAGCTGATTCCAAATATTCGTGTGGAATTTGGAATGGGTTTTAATTTAACAAGTAGTAGCCAGCCAGACAGACGGTGGACATGGCTCATACATCTTAAAAAGTCATGAAACAACTTAAAAAGTCAACTTAAATAGTCGGTCCAAACATACTATGGTTTTTTCTGTCCCAAATGATATATACCCTCTGTAGAGTGAGGGTATAATAAACTACTATTATCATACGGGGAATATTTTAGTTTCATATAGCGTATAAAACTTTGTCTCCACGCCGTGGATGGAACACATTTTCCTCATGTTGTTTTGTAGATCTCTATGCCTAGCGCAGCGTTTCCGTAATTTTATAACATCATTTTATTACTTTTATAACATTCATATTTATTACGAATTCTCGAGTCCTCTAAAATACTCATTAATTTGCCAGGCATTTTCTTCATTTGACTAGAAACTATTCCACAAGTTTGGGAACAGAAAGTAGTTACAGGGAGTTGAACCTAGAGATTATGACTGTTGCAGAATCATTTCGTAGCATAATTTATTCAATTTTTTCGAGTTTTGGAAGCAATTAGTCTTTGAGTTTTTGATTGGTTTTACCCATTTTGTTGACAGCTTTTTCATTTAATCTGTTCAGACTATATTTCAATACGATATGCCAGACTTTTTAGCATTTCTAAAGTTGTGCATTTCTTGTTTTGATCGATCCAACGGGGTTAATTAATTGTGCCACCTTAAAATTCTGCAAACCAATAAACCACTGATGTACTGATATATCATAATATTTATCATATTTTTTCACTGATTTTTCACGAGAAATAGTAGCCTAATACGAGTTTATATTTGACCAAAATACTTGCATTTGGTTATACGTGGAAGCGTTTCTTTGAGTTGGACTTTTAATTGATCAGACCTCGACCATACGTATCAAATTATTTTATTAAAATAAAATAGTTAAATATTTGAATTGGACTAGCATAGTTTGCTTTTATATAGAATGCAGAAAACCGTTCCAAAATTTTCGAATATAGGATTAGCTAGCCAGTTTTTTTAGATTTTAGTACTACTTTTAATTAATTTTTTATACATTTTGCTTTACTTTCACATTTTCGGTGTGATTTGTGTTTGAAAGAGCTCGCTGGAAAGGTACTAATCACTAATTAACATTTTTGGCATTTCCTAACCATTAAGGACCGCGACATTTTAATTTTTGGTCCTCAAGGTACCATCCCAATCCCATGATGATCCCATCCTAAAACTTTGATATTCAAGGATATTCCGATGATACCTAAAGTTTTATAATCCGATGACAATAATAAAACTAAAAGTATCTATTTCTAGAAATACTTTAAATTGCCAACATTGACGAATCATCAAATACAAACTACATTGAATAGTGCCCAAAATTTCAAAGTAAATTTGCATTTTATACAAATCGGAGGACCTCGGGTTCGCGACTGTATCGAAAATTTTGGAATCAATCTATATCAGTCAGTAAGTGTGAAAACTTTTAACGACACTTACACTCATTCTAAAACATTCTGCTTTGATATTTAAAAGTCTGTCCAACTCGATTCCATCCTATTCTCACTTGTCATATGAAATTCAAAACAATTATAGGTCTTAATTCAATGCCCATGAATTGTATGTATTCATAACGTCATATCCATGATTTTCTATTGAATTCAATCAATAATTACACCATTGTGGTTTACCATTGTATTCTAATTAAAGCTGCCTGTTTTACGTGTTATTCAAATACAAATCTGCTAACTTATTTATCATCCGTATTGTGTTATTTCAATAGCTGAGTTAATTATGGTATGATTGCGATGATGCGATAGAAAATTATTTCATTGGAATGGAATCTATCTAAAACCACAATGATTAAAAAATATTAGTTCATCAGTTGGAAAACGAAATTCCAATGGCTTTGCATATGGTTTGATGAATGATGTGAATTCATCAGAAATTACGTGCAGTTAGAAAAACGTAACTTTATGAAACTTAACCGCTACAGCAAAATTGGATGTGGTTATAATTTTGTACTTTTTCCATATCATCAATCTGGGAACTGATGATGGCTGATTAAGTTATGTCAATTCCATAACCGGTATTAATTTATCTTGGTCAGCTACAGATCTTGTAAAAGTTAAATTGATGATATTGACATAACTCTTTAAAAAATAAAGCAGCGCCCAGTATCACTAAACGTCTACTATAAATAATAGCAATATTTATATCAATTGTTTTTGTATTCAACTACAGCTGAGATAATGAAAAAATTGTAAAAAATATTATTATTTTAATCTATTTTATAGAAAAATATGTATGGTTGGTTGTTGGCACGATTTCGAAAAAAAAATTATATTGAATATTATCGCATTCCATCAAAAAGTCCGTTCATTTATAAATTTGTCTGTGAAATGATTGCACAGTTTCCATATTTAATTGCAATCAAATATGCGACACGATAATAGCATATTCTTACCACATTTTTGGTATAATTAAAATTACCACGATACGAGAATAAGATGAGCGTCCTACTCCGATACCACTTGACAGCAGCCAAAGAGCAATGTTCAGTAGATAGCTGATACTTGCTACATATGGTTACATTTAAATACAGGTAATTCGAATGTTGTTTACACATTCTCGCCTGTACATACGCAAATGTTATAATATTTTTCGTTTCATTGCACCCACAGACAGATTTTACAAACCGAATATAGGATGTTCGGCAAGAGAGATACTCATATGTATGTGTTTACACATACTACATACTATGATACAGAGCCATTCCATGTTAAATTTAACTGTTTTCTGAAAAAATCTAAGAAGATCTAGCCATGACTTGCTACCAGTCTGATCGTCTGCCCAAAAATATAAAGTAACCTTATTTCCAAAACTCTTTGTTACAAGTTGGACAGTAAAATTGCATTCCCGAATTTCAATATTTTTGTTAGGCTAGATTTCAATTATTTTTTAAAGATCAACGAAGTTTTCAAATGGTAAGAACTTTCTTGAGAATTTCGAAAATATGAGATAGACTATAAGGATTATGTGCACCACAAAAAAATGTTTCAATAAATGTAAGTCAAGTCACTAATTTCATAAGTTTTAACAATTTTATGTAATTATGAACTAATTTTAATTTGAAAATATAAAATAATTTAATTTTACATCCCAATAATACTACGTGCTACTGCTAAAATTCGCCATATATTACGATGCTTCATAATATAAATGTTATTTTGATAACAACGACGCTCTAGTAATATACCCGTAATTTCAACGAATTGATATTTACATAGATAACTTAACCTATGGCATGGATAACTTAAAATGGCACATATATTATATATATTATTAGAGGAACAAGACTTTTTATCATGCATTTTGAAGGATTAGTTAGGATTATCATTAGGGTTTGCATTTTCCGTACTTTTCATTTCCCGGGAATTATTTTTTCAATTTCCCGGGTTACCGGGACAGCACGGGAAATCGTCAACATACTGTTTTCCATGAGTTAAGCTTATTTTTTTCAATGAAACACTCACATTTTATTAAAGTAAAATAAATATATATTTCACAACGAACCTGTTACAAAATTCATATAATAAAGCGCAATGAGAGATGAATTCAAGCATTTTTTCGAGTTTCAAAATTAATTAAGCATCAGATATTTCTTATTTTATTGGAAAATATAGAAAGGTCGTTCACATTAATAGTGAATAGAGAATTATATGAAATGTTTGTTCTTTGTCCTGTCGCTTCATATTCTTTATTTTTGGCGTTCGGATACACGTCCAAAATCTATTTTCCCGGATTTTATTTTTTCATATGGAGCTTGACTGGAAAAATCCGAAAAAGTGAATTTTGAGTCGACATCCGATCGCAGCTTCAAAATATATGTCACCCAACTACAATATTTGACATACCTGTTTAAAAGCTATGTATTCTAAATTTTGATACAACATTTTTAATTTTATTGTGGAAATGATGGGAAAAAATATGTGAAGAAATATGTAAAATTTTCTACTGAATTCCCGTACGAATTTGAACGTTCTAGCTCCTTTCGTTTAGATGCTAGCGTGCTTTCAACAGACGGACGGACAGACGGACGGACGGACATGGCTAGATCGTCTTAGAATTTTATGACGATCAAGAATATAAATACTTTATAGGGTCTCAGGTCGATAGTTCAAGGTGTTACAAACGGAATGACAAAGTTACTATAACCCCATCCTGGAGGTGGAGGGTATAAAAATGGTACCAAAAATAGAATTTTTTGATATTAGTACTTTCAAGGGATACAATGGTACAGAGGGATAAAAATAGTACCAACTAAACGACTACAGCTAGAATGATGAAATTCTAATTGCGTAGAAACGTCAAGGGGGTAAAAATGGTACCAACCAAATGAGCGCAGCTGGAATCATGGAATTCGTTGCATACATTCCTCTGACTGCATAGACACGCAAAATTAAAATTTTTTTTTCCAAATTCGTACTTTTTCTTTTACGGCAAAAATTGGTTGAATCATGAAGTTAAGTTATATTGCACTATGTACGTCTGATAATGGATTTTCAAAATTTGTACTTTGGAAATGGAAATACAACCAACTGTAGCACCCACTATCTACCAATATTTATGGCTTTGAAAACATAAATATAAGAATATTTATTTTTTGAATTGACGTATTGGTAGCATTGTATTTATTATTAATTATATTTATTTATTAAATTAATTTTTCAATATTTGTATTTGTTTTGGTTTAGCTATATTAAAAAAATTATATTTTCCTGTAATATTACTGCACTTCTACGAAAACCGACAACCTCTGTGGAATGCAATCCATGGTGGAGGGTATATAAAGTTCGGTACGGCCGAACTTAACGCCGCTTTTACTTGTTTAAATTAATTTTGTAACTTTTGAATGGTAAAATATATCTTGTAAAAGTATCACGTGCGTAGAACAATGGTATTTTGCAGATGATTTGCGAAATGATTTTGCGTGGGTGTAGGGGCCACTGGATGACCCTCCAAAATAGATCACCTCGGCCATGTCAGATTAAGTCAACTATACTACCTAACCACAATTAACTTACAGAATATCAGTCAAAAACAAGTATGGAAAAGCTAAAAGCGGGCCGGACCGACTATATGATACTCTCCTCTTTATACTCTTTATACTTCGCTGAAAAAAGTGAAAACAGGAACGATTTTTGTGTGGATTATGAACCGCTGTAACCTACCTTCACTAAGTATTTTTCCAGCTGAAATATAACGTTTTCTACCAAATTAGATCAAAATCTTTCTCCGTAAGTGTTTCTAGTTAAAATACAAGTAAAGAAAGGCTAAAGTCGGGCGGGGCCGACAATATGATACACTCCACTTTCTTCCCCATTACATTTGAATTCGGGGAAAAAAGTTTTATCGGGAACTATTTTTGTATGGTTACTATACGTGAGGTATAGAGCGGAAGAATAATATAAGGTGCTATGGCAATTTGAAGATAATCGGTTAAATTATCTGCTTTCTAAAGCGGAAAAAGTCAAATCCGGGTCGAAATCTTTATTAGAGCTATATATAAATATGAACCGATTTGACTCACTTTCACGATAGTTGTTTCTAGTTGAAATATAAGGTGTTGTCAAAAATTTGAAAAGGATCGTTATATGTGGAAATATGTGGTGTCCAGAGCGGAAAAATTCAAATTGCGAGCAATATTTGTGTTACATCTAAATCTGAACCGATTTGAACCAATCTGACCATTTGCATCATCGATGTTTCCAGTTCAATTGTAATGTACAATGCCGAATTTGAAGCATATCGAGTGAAATATGCGGTTTTTATCGCGAAAAAAGTTAAATTCAGACCGAAATTTATATGGGAGATGTATATAAATCAGAACCGATCTGACTCACTTTCCAGTTGAAATATAAGTGTTGTGCCGAATTTGTAGTAGATGGCACAACGTGGTATCTCGAATGAAAAAGTCAAATCTAGAGCAAAATTTGTATGGGAGCAAATATAAATCTGAACCGATCTGACCACTTTCACCACATGTGTTTGTAGTTCGATTATAAGATGTTGTGCAAATTTTGTGTAATTCGGTACAATATATTGTTTCTAGAGCGGAAGAATTTAACTTGAGACATATGATTGTACTATTTATATCTCTGTCATTATGATTATTTATTATCTGCATCTGAAACTATTAGACACATATGATTTGTAACACCACCCAGAATATATATGTAATACTTTATGTGGTGTCCGATGAATATTTCATTCCTAAGGTGCAGAGTATTAAAAAGTTCATATTTTGGAGGAGGTTGATTTAATATTTAGAGTTTTTAAACAAGTTTTTGTCATATTTCTGCTTATATTCACTTGTAGGGGCTGAAACGGGGAAAATTGGGATAAAAATGGTACCTATCGAACGACAACGGCTAGAAACGGGAAATTCGATGTGGGATATTTTCCTGGCTCAACACCATCTATATATTATAAAATGAACAAGTAAGGAAAGGCTAAAGTCGGGCGGAGCCGGCTATATAATACCCTACACCACTCCCTGCGTATGTACCTCGCTTTGATTACCAAACCCATGTATTTCATGGGAGCAATTTTATGTAGTTCATATAAATTATACAGTTTACCATAAATTCATCTTTAGTCAAATTTAAAGAATATGGTAAATAAATTAATATTATTATTAAATTAATATGGCAATTGATCCAATTATCCGACAGACAATTACAAATTATACAGTAGTAATAGGACCGACATTTTAAAAGGGGGCCAATAACAACATTCTGGGCCTGGTCTAAAACATGGGCCTATATATTTCTCATTCACGGTAGGAATTCCTAGTTGAAAAATATCATGATCTACAAAATTTGATGAAGATCCGATGTAAGATGTAGTTTCTACAGCTGTAATAGATCAGAATGGGCCCCATTTGGGTTATAACAAAGTGTGGACATATGGGCATCACCCAAACAATTCTCATTGCAATTCAATTCGATAAAAAAGTGAAATCGGGAAGGATTTTTGAATCCTGTAAATGTATGTGTTTGACAAAAAAATTTAAATCGGAAAGGACATTTGCTTTCGCCATGTATGTTTATTGGTGAAATATAATATGTAAAGTTTGACCAAAATCGGTTAAACACTCGGGAGCAACATTTGTATGTGGGCTATATCAAAATCTGAACCGATCGTACCCACTTTCACCATAGGTTTTTTAGTTGAATTATAAGATGTTGTGCCAATTTTAAAGAAAAAACGGGTACAATATGTGGATTTTAGAGCGGAAAAAGTCAAATCGGGAGCGACATTTGTATGGGGGCTATATCTAAATCTGAACCGATCTTACCCAATTTCTGCATAAGTGTTTCTAGTTGGAGTATAAGATGTAGTGCCAATTTTAAAGAAAATCGGGTAAAATATGTGGTTTCTAAAGCGGAAAGAGTGAAATAGGGAGCGAGATTTGTGTGGGGGCTATATCTAAATCTGAACCGATCTTACCCAATTTCTGCATAAGTGTTTCTAGTTGGAGTATAAGATGTAGTGCCAATTTTAAAGAAAATCGGGTACAATATGTGGTTTCTAAAGCGGAAAGAGTGAAATAGGGAGCGAGATTTGTGTGGGGGCTATATCTAAATCTGAACCGATCTTACCCAATTTTTGAATAGGTGTTTCTAGTTGGATTATAAGATGTTGTGCCAATTTGAAAGAAAATCGGGTGGTGTGGTTTCTAAAGCGGAAAAATGTGAAATTCGGAGCGACATTTGTATGGGGGCTATATCTAAATCTGAACCGATCTTACCCAATATCTGCATAGGTGTTTCTAGTTGGATTATAAGATGTTGTGCCAATTTTAAAGAAAATCGGGTACTATATGTGGTTGCTAGAGCGGAAAATGTCAAATCGGGAGCCACATTTGTATGGGGGCTATATCTAAATCTGAACCGATTTCCTCCAAATATACCGATGGTCCTTGGCCAGAAAAAAATACTTCTGCCAAGTTTCATGACAATCGGTCAACAATTGCGACCTGTAGAGTGCGAACAAGCTTAGATGGACAGCAGACGGACGGACAGACAGACATCGTTAAATCGACTCAGCTGGTGATTCTAAGCCGATCGGTATACTTAAAGGTGGGTCTAGCTCGATTATTTCTTGGTGTTACAAACATTTGGCGCGAAACTAACTTAAAATACCCTAGTCCACAAAGTGGTGTAGGGTATAAAAATTGTTTATGAATGGCATGGTGACATTTATTACTTGGCTTCGTCAGGTTGCTTCGCAGCAACTTTTCAACAACATACTCTGTATAGTTACCCAGCACTACTTCTGTCATGTCAACTCTCATTTATTTTTTTGGTCTGTAATCAATATTTGATTTGAACTGGGATATTGTCCTGGCTCAAGACCATTTTGCATCTATATTTCATAGAATGCAAAATTATTTATAAATGACATAGTGACTTTTATCACTTGGCTGCTACCTAAAAACAACATAATTTAAACGATATTGTTAAATTTGAAAGAACACATTATATTTCACCTAGAAACATATGCAATAATATTTGACCACATCGGTGCATGTCTTCACTAAAGCCCCGTATAAAACTCTCTCGATTTGACTTATTAGCGATCTAGAAAACAATTATAACAGCCTGATATTTTATTTATTATCTATTGAGGAAGTAGAACATGTCAGTTATCCTCTTTACAAATGTTTGGAGCAGTTTAATCTAGCGCATAGAGAGGCACCCTTTGGTGTATGGTCTATAGAATTGGAAAACAATTTCTAATGTGTCGGACATGACATTTTCACTGGCATTTATATCTAGGATTGGATATAAAAACCTTGTAATAGGGTAATCAAAAAAATATCGACGCGCCCGATATAAGTCATCTTACTTGCTTACTTGCAATTTTTAGTTCCATTTCATATGGAACGACACATGCGTATGTAGATGTGGCGTATGTACATCTTCCACTCAAATTGTTGCACAGCAAACGAAGGACTAAAACAACTACAACTACAGCCTATTACTACTAAGAGCAGAATACCCTCACTCGAACACACTTGCATATTACATTACAATTACAAATATAAACATATGAGTGTGCAAGGTTTTAACAAACACACACGCGTGCATACACTCACGTGTGTATAGACGGAGTGGTATTTGTACATTTTCTGTACGACCGGAAGAAAAAAATTTGGTCGGCCATGTTTGGTGGCCATACATAAATGGTTATTAAGCATACGTATATGCATGTGTTTGAGTGGCTATACATACACATATACGCATATGTATACATTGGGGTGTTCCGTAAATCAACCATTTCAAAGAAATTATCCAATAATGCTTTGAATTACTCCATAAACCCCAGTACTTCATGGGTACTTTCTTGAAAGAGAAACGTTTGCCCGTGTGGACCGATTTCCACCAATATTATTTATCTATCTAGTTATCTATGACATTCATATATCTCTTATTTCTACGGGCGGACTATACAGATGGAAAGACATATACATATACAGACAGGAAGCCATAGCTAGATCCTCTAAATGTATACCGCGACACAGAAAATAGGGCCTCCATTGACTATTCCAAGAAGTTATGAACTATCAAAATGCATATTTTTTGTTCAAACATTTAGCTAGAAAACTAAACATTTGGACACCTCTTGTAACTGTAAATAGTTGAAAAATTAAAAATTAAGGAAATTCAAATTTAAGACAAATTTAAATGTATATTGTCAATATAATAATAATTAGATAATTAGATAGAAGGATTAACGTTTATTTCTACATGGACAATTTGTTGTAATAACCGTTGAAAAATTATTATAAATTTAATCGATCACTGGGGTATGATAGTCTATATTTTCTAAAATGATTCGGCTAACAATGGTGAAATGTCACGGAACTAATTGCCACTACAGTGTTTACTTCTCCATTAAATTAAATAGCAATTATGTTAGTTGTATTTATTGTTGACCTTTATATTATTTTTTGTTCGGTTATAGGTCATACAAATAAAAGATAAATAATAATAATTGCAATTCAATTCTGAATTCATTTGATAAGTAAAATATTTTGAATTAAAAATATCAAAAGGATCCACCCTTGTATACTTATGAACATAGTTTGTAACAGTAATATTCAAACTCAAATTCGAAAAAGGTAGACAAAGTAGACTTGGGCTATAAGCCGATTGTATGCGAATACATTCATATGTGTTTCATGGATGTGTGTACAAAACATACATGTAACCAAAAAGAAGAAAAAAAAATACCAACTACTGTAACCAGAACTGAATCATGATACATCTGGAAAACGGCAATATTTTGTGTTGGCTGAAACACTAACTATAACTATTGCAACCCAGAACAACTATTGGGAAGAAGTAACTATCATTGGTTTACCATTACCGGAAATGTTAATCCTTGCATCACGAAATTCTAAGTTGCTTATTCCATAGATGATTGAGCCATAATATTGTGTCCATTATTTTTTCAGCGACAACTACTTTTGTCACACATCAAGTGATTTGTGAACATTAGAAAATTTGTTTCAAATCTGTATGGTGAATTTCAAACTTAAAACTGATTTTATTTGATATATAATATTATGTCAATAGTATTTGAATATCTCAAGGCAAATGCGTGGGATGGCTCAGATTTTGGAAATTTTTGTACAATATTTTCTTCGAAGTTGTCAAAACGTTTCGTATAATCCTATGACTTCTCATCCTATTGGAAAAACTTGTCATCAGTTCATGGACACCAAATAATCGGGTCTATTGCGCTGAACGTAGATGGCACAGTGGTATTTTGCTGACAAAAAATACATTTTTCGAAAATAAGTTTTCAAAAATCTATTGATGCAGTTCTAGAAAAGTGTTTCACTGAGAATAATCCATAATTTGTTTTAGAAAAAAATAAGGGGTGATTTTTTAAGAGCTTGATAACTTTTTTTTAAAAAAAACGCATAAAATTTGCAAAATCTCATCGGTTCTTTATTTGAAACGTTAGATTGGTCCATGACATTTACTTTTTGAAGATAATTTCATTTAAATGTTGACCCCGGCTGCGTCTTAGGTGGTCCATTCGGAAAGTAAAATTTTGGGCAACTTTTTCGAGCATTTCGGCCGGAATAGCCCGAATTTCTTCGGAAATGTTGTCTTCCAAAGCTGGAATAGTTGCTGGCTTATTTCTGTAGACTTTAGACTTGACGTAGCCCCACAAAAAATAGTCTAAAGGCGTCAAATCGCATGATCTTGGTGGCCAACTTACCGGTCCATTTCTTGAGATGAATTGTTCTCCGAAGTTTTCCCTCAAAATGGCCATAGAATCGCGAGCTGTGTGGCATGTAGCGCCATCTTGTTGAAACCACATGTCAACCAAGTTCAGTTCTTCCATTTTGGGCAAAAAAAAGTTGGATGTCATCTCACGGTAGCGCTCACCATTCACAGTTACGTTACGATTCGCATCATCTTTGAAGAAGTACGGTCCAATGATGCCACCAGCCCATAAACCGCACCAAACTGTGACTTTTTCTGGATGCATTGGTAGCTCTTGCAATGCTTCTGGCTGATATTCACTCCAAAATCGACCATTCTGCCTATTTACGTACCCATTGAGCCAAAAATGAGCTTCGTCGCTGAACACAATTTCTTTCTTTCTGAACTTTCTTAACAGAGCACGCATTTTGATAATAAAATTCAATGATTTGCAAGCGTTGCTCGTTAGTAAGTCTATTCATGATGAAATGTCAAAGCATACTGAGCATCTTTCTCTTTGACACCATGTCTGAAATCCCACGTGATCTGTCAAATACTAATGCATGAAAATCCTAACCTCAAAAAAATCACTCTTTATTTTGTCTTATAAAAAATGTACTGAAGTCACTTAAATATTGTAGCACGAAAACTGCCGAACATGCATGTAAAATATTTTCGCTGCCAATATTCTAATCTATATTTTATTGAAAACCAGCAACTAATTATACACTCCACGAGAGTATTATGACTTTGTGCATTTGTTTGTAACACCCAAAAGAAAGCCAGATAGACCCATTGTTAAGAATACCGATCGACTTAGAATCACTTTCTGAGTCGATATAGCAATGTCTGTCTGTCTGTTTGTCCATCTATTGTTGTAATCAAATTACAGGTCGCAATTATAGTCCGATTTTAACAAAAAATGGCACAAGTAAGTTTTGTGGATCAAGGACAAACGCTATTTAATTCGAGGCAAATCGGTTCAGATTTAGATATAGCCCCCATACAAATGTCGCTCCCGATTTGACATTTTCCGCTCTAGAAACGACACATTGTACCCGATTTTCTTTAATTTTGACACAACATCTTACAATCCTACTAGAAACACCTATGCAGAAATTCGGTAAGATCGGTTCAGATTTAGATATAGCCCTTATACAAATGTCGCTCCCGATTTGACATTTTCCGCTCTAGAAACCACATATTGTACCCGATTTTCTTTAAATTTGGCACAACATCTTATAATCCAACTAGAAACACCTATGCAGAAATTCGGTAAGATCGGTTCAGATTTAGATATAGCCCCCATACAAATGTCGCTCCCGATTTGACATATACCGATCGACTTAGAATCACTTTCTGAGTCGATTTAGCAATGTCCGCCTGTCTGTCTGTCCATCTATTGTTGTAATCAAATTACAGGTCGCAATTATAGTCCGATTTTAACAAAAAATGGCACAAGTAAGTTTTGTGGATCAAGGACAAACGCTATTTAATTCGAGGCAAATCGGTTCAGATTTAGATATAGCCCCCATACAAATGTCGCTCCCGATTTGACATTTTCCGCTCTAGAAACGACACATTGTACCCGATTTTCTTTAATTTTGACACAACATCTTACAATCCTACTAGAAACACCTATGCAGAAATTCGGTAAGATCGGTTCAGATTTAGATATAGCCCTTATACAAATGTCGCTCCCGATTTGACATTTTCCGCTCTAGAAACCACATATTGTACCCGATTTTCTTTAAATTTGGCACAACATCTTATAATCCAACTAGAAACACCTATGTAGAAATTCGGTAAGATCGGTTCAGATTTAGATATAGCCCCCATACAAATGTCGCTCCCGATTTGACATATACCGATCGACTTAAAATCACTTTCTGAGTCGATTTAGCAATGTCCGCCTGTCTGTCTGTCCATCTATTGTTGTAATCAAATTACAGGTCGCAATTATAGTCCGATTTTAACAAAAAATGGCACAAGTAAGTTTTGTGGATCAAGGACAAACGCTATTTAATTCGAGGCAAATCGGTTCAGATTTAGATATAGCCCCCATACAAATGTCGCTCCCGATTTGACATTTTCCGCTCTAGAAACGACACATTGTACCCGATTTTCTTTAATTTTGACACAACATCTTACAATCCTACTAGAAACACCTATGCAGAAATTCGGTAAGATCGGTTCAGATTTAGATATAGCCCCCATACAAATGTCGCTCCCGATTTGACATATACCGATCGACTTAGAATCACTTTCTGAGTCGATTTAGCAATGTCCGCCTGTCTGTCTGTCCATCTATTGTTGTAATCAAATTACAGGTCGCAATTATAGTCCGATTTTAACAAAAAATGGCACAAGTAAGTTTTGTGGATCAAGGACAAACGCTATTTAATTCGAGGCAAATCGGTTCAGATTTAGATATAGCCCCCATACAAATGTCGCTCCCGATTTGACATTTTCCGCTCTAGAAACGACACATTGCACCCGATTTTCTTTAATTTTGATACAACATCTTACAATCCAACTAGAAACACCTATGCAGAAATTCGGTAAGATCGGATTTAGATTTAGATATAGCCCCCATACAAATGTCGCTCCCGATTTGACATTTTCCGCTCTAGAAACCACATATTGTACCCGATTTTCTTTAAATTTGGCACAACATCTTATAATCCAACTAGAAACACAAATGCAAAAATTGGGTAAGATCGGTTCAGATTTAGATATAGCCCCCAAACAAATGTGGCTCCCGATTTGACTATTGCCGCTTTAGAAACCACATATTGTACTCGATTTTCTTTAAAATTGGCACAACAGCTTATAATCCAAGTAAAACACCTATGGTGAAAGTGGCTAAGATCGGTTCAGATTTAGATATAGCGCAAATACAAATGTTGTTCCCAAATGTTTAACCGATTTTAACCAAACTATACATATTATATTTCGCCTATTTCGTTCCAGATTTCAATATACCCCCATACAAATGTCCTTTTCGATTTAACATTTTTGTCAAACACATTCATTTACAGGATACAAAAATCCTTCCCGTTTTCATTTTTTCACCGAATTAAATTGTGTTTGGATTGAAAGTGGAGTGTATCATAGAGTCGACCCCGCCCGACTTTAGCCTTTCCTTACTTGTTTTTAATTTAAAAACGATATTTGGATTGAATATGTAGTTTAGTAGTTATGAGCGAATTGAAATGAAATAAAATTAAATTTCAATGTTTGCAGTTAGCTCCATATACCTTCGTTTTACTACTGCAACAAAAATAAGCGTGACTGTTCATTAAATTTGAAGTTCAGGACATTCGGACCAAAACAAAGAATTTGGTATAAAAAATTGATTTTGATTAAATCTTCAGAACTTTTTCATATTGTCATTTTAAACTCAGTACAAAATTTCAAGAAAAATAATTTTTGTATGAAAAATTCTTTTTGAGTTATATGGGCGTGGCCGATTTTGATGAAACGTAATATTTCGGTGCCAAGTAGGGTTTGCATCCCGGGATTTCCATATTTTTCATTTCCCGTATCCCGAGAAATTCGTACGGGAATTCGATAGAAATTTTTACATATTTTTTCCATCATTTCCACAATGAAAATGTTTTTCAATAATTTAGCTCATATCGATTTTAATTTGGTATGTCAAATATTGCAGTTCGATGACAAATGCGTTCGGATATACACCCAAAATTCACTTTTTAGGGTAATGGAACGCCGGAAATAAATGAGGTCAGTCGTTTAAAAATATTTTAAACAGTGCTATAGAAAACGCAAGTAACAATATTGTATTAAAAAAGTCAAGATAGCTGTCTAAAAAAGAATATATAGTTTCCAAGGCGACAGGATAAAGAACAGACAATTTAAACATTTTATTTAATGCTCTACTGACTACATCTGTTGAATGTGAAAGATCGTTCTCCGTCGCGTCCACATTTCCCAATAAAATAAGAAATATCTGATGACGTCGCAAATGCATTGACTGCTCTTAATTCAAAAAGTCAAACAAAATTTTGACTGTAAACATTTAATTAATTTTTAAACTTGAAAAGATGTTTGAGTTAAATTCTGTAACAGGTACGACATTTTTATTTTACTGTACTGGGAAGCTCAAGACCATCTATATTTAAAATCTATTTACAAATGGCATGGTGACATTTATTACTTGGCTGCAGACTATCACTATCAGATGGCTTCGCAGCGACTTTTCAACAACATACCCGGCCTCTTTAAGTAAATTATTTTCACAAACGAATGAGTAGCACAGCTCACTTGCCGAATACCCGTTCGAGAAATCGCACACATCCCACCTTAATAAAATATGAATGTTTCATTGAAAAATTAAGCTTAACTCATGGTAAACGATATATTGACGATTTCCCGTGCTTTCCCGGGATCCCGGGAAATTGAAAAAATAATTCCCGTTTCCCGGGAAATAAAAATTACGGGAAAATGCGAACCCTAGTGCCAAGTATAATCAATTTACTAGTACATCCCACTGTGCCCCGACTCCTAAAACACAATTGTAAATTTTTGTGGTGTTAATTCTGTACTAATACAGATAGAAGCGTGATATTTGAAGTATTTTTAACAAATATTCTCCTCTTTAATTCGACTTATACCGTTATAATAGGGTGCGAAGAAGTATACAAAATAAGTCATGTGAAGGTGCAACAGGATGAGGAAAAGAAAAATTAAAATTCATATGTATATCATCAGGTTCATGTGTAACGACTTTCTTTAAATTGTCGTACGGTGTTATATACTCAAGTCTATCTACCATATTCAAAAATCTACCAATGGTTTAGTTTATATTTTCATTTAAAATCTGTGTGTCACATTTTATGATGTATTTTGGTGTCGTAAAGCCGAAAACAATATATTTTTTATTAAAATTACAATTTTCGTTGAAAGTATATTTAATATGTATACTATAATTTATGGCGTACAAGTCAAATCATGCCCGTATCTACGCTATAAAGGGTGCTTCATCATGAGGTTTTATTTATAATGTAAAATAAAAAACATACAGTATCCGTTAAAGGAAAAAATTATGGGATTTACTGTTCGAAAATGATGTAAATGTTGGCCACGAGTACGACTGAGGTGGTCCATTCGAAAGGTCCAATGTTGGGCGACTCATTCGAGAATAGCGAGTGGAGAACCCATTCACTGAAAATAACACGCAAATTTAAGTCGCCTGGTTTCAATTCTTGCGCAATTTGTCGAATACGACTAGCCTAGCTGCTGAGAACATCGACGAATCGAATCGCCACGGTCTTCTTTCTCACATAACGCTATTTTTGTAATACAGCTGAACAATTTGGACACGCTTTACAGCATTACGATGGCTGATGAGGGGAATGGGAATATTCTGGAAGTGAATGATTTTATAGTAGTAGTAGTCGCATATAAAGGGTGATTTTTTAGCTATTATCTTTTTGACAACACTGGTTTAAACAGCTGACGCACGTTTCGTGTTTTGTTTCACTGTCAAACATCTTCAGTTTGGTCTATAATTTAACCATGAATCGTCTTACAAACGAACAACGTTTGCAAATTATTGAATTTTATTATCAAAATGCGTGCTCTGTTAAGAAAGTTCATCGCGCGCTTCCATTTTATGGTCAGTTTAATCGACCACTGAAGAGGCTATTCGGGTTATTGTGACTAAATTTACATTGTTGGACATTAAACCACCAACACGCTTACGTAGAGTGCGAACTGAAGAAAATATCGCAGCTGTATCGGCCAGTGTTAAAGATGACCATCAATTATCGATTCGTCGCCGTTCGCAGCAATTGGGCCTCTGTTACTCAACAACGTGGAAATGCCAAAATTGGACTAAGCGGATGGACCATTTGAGGCGCAGTCAAGGTCAACATTTGCATGAAATAATCTTCAAACATTAAATTATATGGACCGTACTATCGATTCAAATAAAGATTTCATGCATTTTTCTAAATTTTATGTGTTTTTTTTTGAAAAACTTTCCTATAGCTTTTGAAAAATCACCCTTTACAAATGCTCTAATCATATATCGCAAGGTGTAAAATTGAACGAATAAAATATAAATATTATTTCTATAAGTAATATGCAGTAGTCCATTGAATTAACGATAAAATGACTTTACAACATTCGAAGCATAAGTAACACCCAATATTCGACAAGGACAGAATATACTTGCACACAGATGCTGTAGTCATTTAACTACTTTTTTAGCTTTTTAAAATATTCATAACAATCTGCGACAAAGGACTCATCCAGTGTCTCATATATAATCTGGCACTTTAGATTCGGATGTTGTGAGATTAGTGAACAAAATCGGATAAGTGAACCATCAACATACGTTATTTATTATACACTCCAGGAGAGTATTATGTCTTTGTGTAATAGTTTGTAACACCCAAAAGGAAACGAGTTAGACCCATCGTTTATTATACAGATCGGCTTAGAATCACTGTTTGAATCGATTTAGCAATGTCCGTCTGTCCATATATTGTTGTAATCAAATTACAGGTCGCAATTATAGTCCGATCTTAACAAAGTTTGGCACAAGTAAGTTTTGTGGATCAAGGACGAACCCTATTTAATTTGAGGAAAATTGGTTCAGATTTAGATATAGCCCCTATACAAAGTCGCTCCCGATTTGACATTTTCCCCTCTAGATACCACATATTGCATACGATTTTCATCAAATTTGGCACAATATCTTATAATCCAACTAGAAACACCAATGCAGAAAATGGGTAAGATCGGTTTAGATTTAGATATAGCCCCCAAACAAATGTCGCTCCCGATTTGACTTTTGCCACTCTAGAAACTACATATAGTACCCGATTTTCTTCAAATTTGGCTTTACACCTTATAATCTAACTAGAAACACCTGTGGATAAAGCGGGCTAGATCGGTTCAGGTTTAGATAAAGCCCCCATACAAATGTCGCTCTCGATTTGACTTTTTCCGCTTTAGAACCCACATATTGCATCCGATTTTCTTTAAATTGGGCACAACTTCATATAATCCTAAACCTATGGTGAAAGTGGGTAAGATTTAAATATAGCCCAAATACAAATGTTGCTCCCTTTACATATTATAGTTCACCAATAAAAATGCATGGTGAAAGCGGGTCACATCGTTCCAGGTTTGAATATAACCCGATACAAATGTCCTTTCCGATTTAACATTTTTTTGTCAAACACATACATTTACAGGATACAAAAATCCTTCTCGTTTTCTCATTTTTACCGAATTGAATTTTATTCAAACATAAAGTGGAGTGTATCATATAGTCGGCCCGCCCGACTTTAGCCTTTCCTTACTAGTTTTTATTCAATTTTATGCAATTGGTTTATATGACATCATTTGATATACATATTGCTATCCTACACCTTAGGGTGGAGTGTATATTCATGTTGTCATTCCTTTGGCAACACCTTGAAATATTCATCAGAGACCCCCTGAAGGATATATATTCTGAGTCGTGGTCAATTTTGAAGACGATCTAGGCAGGCCCGTCTGTCTGTTGAAAGCTCGCTAGCTTCCTAACTAAATGAGCTAGGAGATTAAGAATTTCCATAAATATGTATTGTGGTTGTAGATCGGTTGTGTTTGAAAGTGGGCGAAATCGGCCTAGACAGAAAAATTCTTCCCTAACAAGGAACTAAATTTGCACTTTTAGGAGGAAAATGACTCGAAAAGGAATAAAAATAGCACCAATGAAAAAAGCATAAAACGGGTACGAAACAAACGGTTGTAGCAAGAAACATAATGGAGCTCAAAAAATAGTACTCTTCCTATCAAAATGGTACATACACTTGGTCTGTAGGTGGAATCAAAAAATTGCGAATGGGGGAAATAATACACCTAATATTTTAGGAAGGAATGAAAGGCTTTGTATCCGTAGCGCTTTTTGTATAGGCTTAAGAGGAAAAACAAACGTATTATAACTCGCATATGTATGTAAATCGCTTGTTTGAATTTGTTTTCCCTATTTCGACTAATTAGCATTATTCATAAAATATGCAATTTATCGCCGAAGACTTTGCTGGGTATGAGCTTACACACATTTCACGGTATTACACACAGGAAGTATTTCATTCGCAAAATGCTCATAAGAAATTTATAATGATTTTCCGCCTCAGTGACTTTTGATGTGGTAATTGAAATGCAGTCGAGATTTTTTCATAGCCTCCCGAAAGGCTCACAAAAAAGTAACTTGTTGTAGTGGTTATTTATGGATATCTTTGGTGAGTAGTATATATAGTAAATATGAATGAATGTATGTATATTTGTATGGGTACATGCATGTATGATTTGACTGCCAACAAAACGAGCAACACAATATAGGCGTTTATACTGTCGGTAATGTTACTGCAAAAATTACAGGATTTGTAGTTGAAATTTGTGAAATATTTTTATCTTTTTTCATGGTCTGCAGTGGGAGGAAGGGAGGCTCATTTATAAGGGATGGTTTTATTTACGTATGAAATATTTTCAATTGTGGTTTTAAGCCTCTTGTGGATTAATTTCAATTTATGAATTATTAAGAATCTCATTTTGGTTTTATTTTTGTTGTGTTGTTTTACGGAAATATTTACAAATCTTGGCAATTAAAAATTTATTGGTTTTTCTTCAAAATGTGTATGTTTGTTCGACAAAAAAAGGAATTTACATGACAAACATGGGAATTTCTGTGTTTGAGATATATAAAATATTTAAACCGCAAAGAATACTTTGCACAAATTTCTAGAAGTGATAACTATGGAATTGCAATGCTAACACGAGAGATTCTACTCAAAACAGCCCAACCATTTCCACATGTTCAACATAAGGCTAAACAAGTAAAATGCCGTCAACCATGGAATACGTTGCAAAATTGCAAACGTTAAACAAACTACAAATTACACCAGTTTACAAAAATGTATTTATTTGGCCAAGCCAAGTGTGTTCCTTATTTCAATATACAATGCTCTGAACATAGTTGCTAACTACCAATTTAACTACTATATTTAAAAAATACACAAAATAATAAAATTACCACCATATGTTATACCCAAGGGGAAGCTAGATGGACGCATCGTTTATTATATTGGTCGACAAGAATCACTTTTTAAACCGATTTAACTATTATCTGTTTCAAAGAACAAGTCAAAATTATGATTCGACTTCTAGGCCAGCAAGTCAAAATATGGACCGATATGAGTCACTTTCATTACAGCCGTTACTAAGTGAATTGTAATAGCATCTGCAAAATTTGGCAAAACCCGATTGTAATATAAATTTTTAAGACTGCAATTAGGAGGGATATTTGTATGAAAACTTTATACAAAGATCCATCAAACATGTTACTTAACCCTCTCATGTCCGAATTTTCTTCTTAATAAATATATAAAATATACTTTTTGATATATAATATACTTTTTGATGATGTATGGGTCTAAATATGATTTTTATAGAGATTTGGGATTCTAATGCATACAGGACACGAGTAATAGGATTTTTCTTAAAATCATTATACTGCAGATATCGGTTAAATAAAAATCATAGTTATATTTTTTTTTCTTCATTCGAATAACAAATAGAGTTTTTCTTGTACTCGAAGAAATTCCATAAAAATAAGAACAAATTCTAAACAATTTTAATTACAAGATACATGATGATGGATGATGTGGAAAAATAAATATGTAAAAACTGGACTGATATATACCACTGCTTCGAAAAATACTTAATATGGTTTATGGTAATTGGGGGCACTATTCAAGTGAGCGGCAGTGTATGCTCCACCATGGAGTGAATCCAATAGTATTACCGGCAGATTTGAGGACGTTGACTTTGCGTAGAAGTGTTGTACATTTTTATGTTTAAATAATTCGTACATCCCTAATAAGTGGAAAGTAGCTAAGGTTATTCCTATATCAAAGAAGAAGAATGTAACTGATATCAACAATCTTCGGCCGATTTCACTGTTGTCGAATTTAGGCAAATTATTCGAAAGGGTTTTAAGAGTGAAAATTGATTTAGGATTAGATCAAAATTATATTTCAGATTTCCAATTTGAATTTAGGAAGGGTCATTCGACAGTGGATGCACTGACAAAATTTCATAGTGATGTTATTAAGAGTTTAAGAAGTAAGGAATGTACAGTTGCCATATCTTTGGACGTAGAAAAGGCGTTTGACAGTGCTTACCATGATGGAGTGATCTATAAATTAATACGAATAGGATTTGATCCTCATATAGTTAAAATTTTTAAAAGTTACTTTACAAATAGAAAATTCTACATTCAAGTAGGAAATGAATGCTCATCACTGAATACAGTGTCTTGTGGCGTTCCTCAAGGATCAATCTTAGCTCCTCATTTATTTAGTATATATATGTCCGACTTTCCTCATCAGGATTACGATTCCTTGGGTGTGTTATATGCGAACGATTGCCTTTTGTATGCTCATGCGAGAATGCCAAAAGAAGCTTTAAGAAAAGCTTCGGGTCATTTGAACGTAGTGGACAAATTTTACGCTGGTTGGGGAATCAGAATAAATACAACAAAGAGTGAGGCGGTCTGTTTGAGGAACGCGTCTGGTAAATGTGGTAGGAAGGTTGTACCGGAGAGTAAGTGTTTGAGGTTGTTGCTGAACGGAATTGAAATTCCTTTCAGGAACAGTTTCAAATACTTAGGAGATACTTTAAATAATTTCGTAAAATTTAATGATCATGATCGGGTGGGACTGAAAAAGGCCTACCAAATTAACGGTTACTTTGGAAGACTTTTCTACAATAATAGATTACCCGAACAAACAAAATTATTATTGTATAAATTGAGTATACGATCTGCATTACTTTATGCTTTCCCGATATGGTTCCAAATTTCACCGTCTGTGATGATCGATTTCGGAATAATGGAATCCTCATTGGGAAGAACTTCCAAAGTTACAATAAGCGTTTTTCAAACAAATTTATTTATGATAATGCCTCAGTCTCGCCAATCCCTGTGTACGTGATGAAACTGATGAAAGATTTCGTAAACAGAGTCTCGAATCATGAGAACCCTTTAATTCAGAACGTATTTAACGAACAATTAGCATTCAGCTGGCATAATACAAATTATCTATCACCAATTGTTATCAATATGGCAATGGACTTGTCCTCCACCTTCTGTACCCAATTTTACGTCAAATCTGACATTGGATCCCACAGGGGTTAAGTTTTTTGTTTATGTTTATGTATATGTATTTATATTTATTATTAGTTTTTTTCTTTAGTCTTAAGCACACTCTTTTGTTGAGATATTCTCTCATGTTAGAGTCGGGAGCAAATACGGATACTAAACCTCTTGAAATATTTATATGTTTTAACGATTTAAGATAAAGCAAGATGCTGAATTTTTTTAACTGTAATTAAATCAATACATTATAGTTTTAAGAAAATCCATTATATATTGTTATATTAACATACATGATTTCAAAAAAAGCCGCAATAAATTTAAAATTACAAAAAATTTTGTTTTAGTTTTTTTCGTTCGCATTTTTTTGGTCTGTAATCAATATTTGATTTGAACTGGGATATTGTCCTGGCTCAAGACCATTTTGCTTCTATATTTAATAGAATGCAAATTTATTTACAAATGGCATGGTGACATTTATTACTTGGTTGAAATCATGATCGTGGTAGTCTGCAACCAAGTAATAAATGTCACCATGCCATTTGTAAATAAATTTGCATTCTATTAAATATTGAAGCAAAATGGTCTTGAGCCAGGACAATATCCGAGTTCAAATCAAATTACAAAAAAATAAAATGATCTTTTTTTCCAAATTTAAATAAACTTAAATTTAAATAAACAAAATAATACTTTTTGCCCCGTTTCTCACCAAATTTACAAATTTCGAAAAATACCTGTGCGTTACGCGTCAACACAGACAGAGTATTTTCTAAGCCATGATTTGAACTTCAGCCATATGGTTGGTACCATTTTTATCCCTCCTTTCCCATTTTATACCTTAAAGGTACGAATTACGAAATATTCATATTTCTAGCCGTTGTGGTTGGATTGATATCATTTGTATCCCTTTCTGTCTCATTTCACCCCCTAACCAGACGCGACTACCGTACAACCTGCAAATACATCGTGGACACAAAAAATGTATACAATGGGCCAGGAGTTTGGTATATAGTAGATCTGAGCCAAATTGTACTTGAAAAAATACATCGAGGGCAAACAAATGGACGAAATGGACGGACATTTTGTCAGCGGTAAGTTGCATGTCTTTACTTTCAAGAAAACAACACATGTAGAAACATTATGTGGATGTTTAAGATAAGATGCGATATGATCGAAGTAAATGGATCCCGCTTTTCAAGGCGAAGCTCCAAACAAAGAAAATATACAGCATTTCATAGAAAATTCCCCTTGTTAAATAGTAACAATAATTTTAAATATAAAAATATCAAAAGATGAGATAATACCAATTTTAAATATAGAAGTTAATTGGCTGAATCTAGTCACATTGAATTGTAGAAAATTAAAAAAAATCTCTATTTTATTTTCTTTAATTTTAATAAATTATATTGTAAAATTAGAATCTAAGAAATTTTTGAGAAATAAAGAATTAATTTTTGCAATTTTAAATATTTTATTTTGATTTTCGAAATGAAATTTGAAAGTAGTGTGCTTAGGTCTATTTTTAAGTGACTGTGAAAGTTTGAAAGTGGTGAAATTATGGCTTCTATTTTTTACGATTTTTTTTAAATTTTTTTGCAAAATCAACCAGAATTATAATTTTTTTCGTTAGTTCGTAAACACAAGTTATAAAAATAATGATTATCCCTCTTTTCCCATTTAATACCTTAAAAGTACGAATTTCGAAATATTCATTTATTTTAAAAGCCTTCGCAATTAGAGTTAAATACAAAACGGATTTCATATTTCTAGCTGTTGTGATTGGATTGGTATCATTTGTACTCTTTTTGTCTCATTTCATCCCCTAACCAGTCGCGACTACCGTACAACCTGAAAATACATCGTGGGCAAAAAATTTAAACATTGGGCCAGAAGTTTGGTATACAGTAGACATGAGCAAAATTGTACTTGAAAAAATACATCATGGGCAAACAAATTGAATACATTGGGCAATGAGTTTGGTATACAGTGGACGACAATTTTGTCAGCGGAAAGTTGCATTTACTTTCAAGTAACATTATGTGGATGTTTAAGATAAGATGCGATCTGATCGAATTAAATGGATCTCGTTTTTCAAGGCGGAGCTCAAAACATAGAAAATAGAAAATATACAGCATTTCATCGGAAAATTCTCCGTGTTAAATAGTTTTCACATAACTAGTCTCGAAGTCCTTTGTTTTTTTATCACGATTATGAACTCATATTGGAAGTTGAAGAAAGTCGTGTTCGGTACTAAATTTGTAAATACTACGCTAAACATCATCACCATCAATTATTAAAAAAAGCTTAATGTTACAAGAGGAAAGATATAAAGCACAGAAAAGTCCAGCCTCCAAGAAATTACATCTAATATCATCAGCCGACAAACAACAAATCAAGAGCCCAAGTTGCAGTCATTGTTACATTTGGTGAACGTGTTTCATTTGTATATAATTGATATTACTTTAACTTTAATCTCTTGTTAAAAATTTCTTAAACCTAAAATATGTGTAGATTTTTAATCTCATTGATTTGAAAGGAGAAAATACTCGTATATTTCGTTAATGGTCGCTAGCTAATTGTTTTCAAACTAACGTAACTCACTTTATCTTAGTTTATCTGAATTCACTTACAGTTTTACTTTTGTAATCTAATTTCATTATCCATATGTAACACCCCACCAACCCACTCGCACATGAATAAAACCAAATTTGTTCAATAGAGTTCCTGACTACGATGCAGCGATCGCTTTATTGGATAAAGGTTTTGGAGTAAGTTTTATTATACATGTTTATTATCCCAACACTACAATTTAACCTTCATGTATGTATAACCTTCATTTCAAAACCCCAATCTGTTAAAAACTATAATTTTACTTTGTTTTATAAAGCCTAATCTGTCAGTTATAAATATACATATGTAAATCCGCTTTTTTAAATGAAAGATTAGACTTATTAATTTGGAACATGAGGAATATAGGATAATTAATGTCACAACAGGTAATTTTCTCTTAAATTCCTACTATCTATCCACATGTAATCGGTGGTCCCTTTTCCCTGAGCGAGGTCGGCAATGTTTTCAGGACTGCGTTTACGTTACAAGTTTCGGAAAGATAACATTATAAGAAGATGAGATAATACGAATATTGAGTAGAGAAGTTAATTGGCAGTACCTAGTCACATTGAATTGTAGGAAATTAGAAAAAAATCTCTCTTTTTCATTTCATTAATTTTAATAAATTATATTGTAAAATTAGAATCTAAGAAATTGTTGATAAATATAGATTTTACTACTATTGTGAATTTTTGCAAAAAATATGTATGTACCATATTTGAAAATGAGGCGGAAAGTTTAAAAATTGCCTAAATTCTCAAAATATCAGGGGGTACTATCAATTCTTGTTAAAATTTTACAATTTTATCAGATCACAGAATATTACAAATGGAATGACAAAATGAATATACCCCCATCCTATGGTGGAGGGTATAAAAATGTCCCCAATACTACAGAGAATATATGAGGCGTTTCACACTTTCATTACCATTACTATTTTGTTTATTTTTGATTGTTTTTTATGATCATAGCAACGTTTCAAGCGAATCTATTTCCAGCAAGAAAAAAATCAACAGCTTTTTATCTTGTTAATATTTTCCAGTTTCATAGTTTGAAAACTTATAGATATTAACATTCGTTATGATGACACTGTGTCCAGCCACATCCTAATTTTTTCTCATTACATCCACAATTGCACAATATTGCATGAAATATCGTAAACCAATTCCAAATTTAGATACAGCATGTTGCTTTTGGTAGCACTAATGGAGTATTATGGAATACATTATGTGCAGAACATCACATTTTATTTCTAATAAGAAATCTAATGAGATAAAATATATGATCTAAAGGATAATACAAATAAAATTATATGAACAAGAACAAAATATCATAACAATAACATAAAAACTATAAAAATGAGAAGTACTACATGTACGAGTATTTTAACATACAAATACAGATTACGAACACATGCCCATATGAACAACAGCAATGTTTGCAAAAAGAGCACAAATTATAAAAACCCACCGAAGAAAACATCTACAAACAATGTGATATCATAACTACGTTTTGGAATTATGTAAAAAATATCTCTAAAAATAATAGAATTTTTTGCATTTTTTTTTTTCAAAAATATACCGCAATTCCAAAATATGTTATACGATTTGGGATTTTTTACTAAATGGTCGCCTTTTCCTTTATTTACGTAATATCGTGATACTTTCAGAGCAATAAATCAACGTATAGATGGTTCTTTGTTATTTGCTAATCCATAACATTTGTTCTATAAAGTATAATGAGACAATTTTTTGCAGGGAATAGTTGGATTTGAGCGCAAAAAATCGCAAAAGAAAAAAAATATGTTTTTGTGATTTTTTTTTTAAATAAAAATTGAAATTAATTTGTTGAAAAAGAAAAATCTCAATTTATGTCTTCGATTTTTTTCATTAAACTGCTACACATGTGTTCTAAATACTACTATGTGTTTATCAGTAGTGAGATATAGTCACAAATGTAGAAGTACTCCTACTACCCTTTCACACGTCCATAGAGAGTTTAGAATCAGATTGACAACAATGAGGTTCGTAACCAATGTTTCCGAGTATGAAAGATTCGCAAGAAGGACTTATCATCGATCCTGCAGTTTCGAGAAGAAGCTTATCTGCTCGAATGGGTGTCAGCAGAAGTCACCACAGACATTTGCATTTATGTCCTTATAAAATTCAAATAATAAGCAAACTGAACGCTGCAGATCATTCAAATGGTGGTTGAGGACGAAAACATGTCAAACATCATTTTTGGTCTGACGAGGCCCATTTTGATCTAAACGACAATGTTAGCAAACAAAATTGTCGAATATGGAGTGGCTATAATCCACAGATGAGACAGAATTACATCCAGTTTGAGTAACAGTGTGGTGTGCAGTTTGATCAAGTTGCTTTGTTAGACCTTACTTTTTCGAAGAAAGCCGTTGTATTGTTATGAATATGGGTCTCTTTTCACGATAGTTGCGTGTTCTGCCCAATGCACTACAGTCAACGATATTTTCGTCAAAAGCACGATGTAGCCTCTACACTCGAAACATTCAAAGTTTCAGCTATGTTTACTGTATTGCACCCTTTGTAGATATACAACGGGTATACTGCTTTAAAGTCGATATAATTTTTGTGTACCTTAAATTTTAATACTTGTGGCCAAACAATGTGGTGCTGAGGACAATAGTGCATCCGTAGGATATTGACATATCAATTAAGAAATTACATTTATGGCGGCATTATCAATGCTGAAGTTATTTTGCTTGAATTTTTTGAGGAAAACGGACCCTCAAAATTAAAAAATTTATCATTTTTCATACAACACTGCTATTCGTCTGCGCACATCTGCATTTATGTACTGCGTACACATCTTAGAGGCGGACATGCATGCGGATACTATGACAATAGATAAATGTCTGTAATAAACTGAAAAATACTACTTGGCAGCATAACTTTTACAGGCTTAATTAAATTACACTTTAATGTTCGATAATATTCATAAACTTTTTCGAGGCTAAACATTGGAAAACATTACAAATGCCAGTTACGCATCAACCTTTGTATCGTACGGTCGAAAAAAAATCGTTCTGTAGCTAAAGTCTGTGTAATACATATCACCATAACATTATATCGTCTACATTTATTCGTTTGAATTACCGTGCGTATAATAAATCCAATATTGGAGAATAGAACAAACAAATTCAACATGGCCCGAGGGCCCAAGTCTGCAGCTCGTCCCAAGAGCAAGACAAGTGTTTTTAAACACCTTAAACCACCTCTTGTAATTGGAGGTAGCATTGGTTCTGATCGACCATCAACATCTCGCCATAACAGGTATAGCATTTTATCAGATCCAGGAGACATGGATACAACACAAGAGTCAAATATTGTGGAAACAGAGAGACAACCGAAACCACCACCAATTGTTGCTGATAATGCTATTTCACTAAGGGAGATACAACATTTGTTGGGAAATGATTGTATCTACAAGCGCACCTCAATCGGGACGAAGGTTTTCCCTTCAAACTTCGAGAAATACGAGTTTTGCAAAAAAGCTCTGAAAGATAATGAAATTGAATTTCATTCATACAACTCGAAGGAAAATCGACTCTTCACAGCATTCCTCCATGGTCTGCCGAAGATGAATATCAATGACATTATTGATGATCTAAAGAGTTATAACCTTTCTCCCACCTCTGTGACTGAGATAAACACAAAGTTCAGCTCAATCGACGATGCTGTCTACAAAGTACAGTTTGCGCGCAAAAACTTCAGCCCACAGTATTTGCAAAATGTAAAAACAATAAACAATGTAATGGTTTCATGGAGGAAAAACAAACCAAAAAGGAATGACAAACCCACCCAATGCTGGAATTGTTTGATGTACGGGCATGGTGGGGAGCACTGTAACAGACGACCGGCATGTATGGTATGTGCAGATCAACATCATACTAATGAGTGTCCATTTAATAAAAATAATAAAAGACCTGCAGTGTTCTCTTGCTTCAACTGCAAGAAGTTCGGTAAAGAAAGAACCGATCACTCTGCAAATGACATAAACTGTCCCCTTCGTGCGCACTATCTTGAAGTACGAGAGAAAGCAACGCATAAACAAATTAGGAGAGCACCAGTTTTACGCAAGAACCCCCACACCACTAACGTACAACAACAACAACCAACTCTACACACCTTGAGTGGAGACATCCCTCACAACTTTAGTCATGAAAGAGACAATCGGCACTCTTATGCTTCACAAGTAAGAAACGAACATAGTAATGATCTCTTTAGCATTGACGAATTGTTTACTATATTCACATCTGCTCTTGAAGAGCTTAGTAAATGCACATCAAAGGTGCAACAAATGTATGTAGTCATGTCTATGGTAAAACATGCTTATGACATTAAATAACCAAATACAATTTAAAATTCTTCACTGGAATTCAAATGGAATTTCAAATTATGCTCTTGTTAAACAATTCGAACTCCTACTAGAAAGAGAAAATATTAACGTAGCTTCACTAAACGAAACATTCCTAAACGAAAAACACAAAATATATTTCAATAATTACATTGTCTACCGTAATGATAGATCCGGAGCAAGAGGGGGAGGGGTAGCTCTCTTGGTCCACAGATCTCTTAAGCATACTCTGCTTCATTTAACAAAAACATCATCCATAGAAAATTTATCCGTTGAAGTTTGGATAAACCTAAGACGAGTTATAATAACAACAGCATATTCCCCCAGATTCACAACAAATTTTTGCAATGATATAATAGCGCTAACACCAGACAACAGAGAATATATTATCCTTGGAGATCTTAATGCAAAACATCATACATGGAATTGCCATACAGACAATACTGCTGGTAATGCTCTAAATAGATTGCAACAATCTTGTAGTTTTTTCATCTATAATCCTGATAACCCTACCTTGTATCCTCATCAAAGACACTACAGACCATCTACAATAGATTTGGTGTTAAGTAATACATCATTGAACATGAGACTAAAAACTTTGGACTACGAAATTCCATCAGATCACCGACCAATTTTATGTACTGTTGATTGTTCATCGTTCAGCTCAGTAGATACCACCAAACATATATATAAACGCTGCGATTGGAGTAAGTTTAAAAACGAAATAAACAGAAACATTAGAGTATCTTTTGAAATATACAGCACCAAGGCTGCTATCGACAAAGAAATAGAAGCTTTTGTGAAACTTATTTTATCAGCCAGAGATGTTGCAACTCCCAGAAGTATGCAACCAAAAGATAGTCCTCTGCCAAGAGATATATTAACATATATAGCTGAACGGAATAAATTCAAGAGAAAACAGCAACGCGCAACAAACAATCAAAGTGCAATATTTTATGGACAGTGCACAAAATTCCTTAACAAAATAATAAATAAAAGGATAAATTCTGAAAAAAATACAAAATGGTCAAATCTTTTAAGCAAGTTAAAGCCAGGTGACAAACATTTTTGGAAACTTAGCAGAAATTTGAGGGGAAAACGTGGTAACCAAATACCTCATCTCGATGTCGGGCACAACAAGTTGATCTCTGGTGAAGAAAAAGCCGAAATATTAGCGAGCACATTTGCAAACTCCCATGTTCTGACGCTGAACTATCATCACCCATCTGAAGCAAAAATCAATCGTACAGTCGAAAAATTGAAACTTGAACCCCCAAATTTAGATGGTGTCGAATTTATCACAGAAAGTGAGTTGACAAACGTCTTATCGCAACTAAAAATATCCAAATCTCCCGGATTAGACAGCGTCCCAAATATTTTACTAAAAAATCTACCAGAAAGTTCTGTCAAAATACTTACGTCTATATTTAATAGCTGCATAAGACTAAATTACTTCCCAACAGCTTTTAGAAAAGCCAAAGTTGTGCCAGTACATAAGCCTTTAAAACCTAGAAACAGTGCGAGCAGCTACAGACCAATTAGCCTTTTGAGTAATCTAGGGAAGCTATTCGAAAAACTCCTCCATTATCGGATCACTGAATTTGTTTCTTCTCACGATTTGTTAGCTAAAGAACAATTCGGTTTCAAAAAAGAGCATAGTACCATTCACCAAATGAGCAGAATAAAAAATAAAATTATGTCTAACAAACGCAACAAAAGATCGACTGGTGTTATACTTCTAGACATCGAGAAGGCATTTGACACCATTTGGCACCAAGGACTAATTTTTAAGCTTATCTCCATGAATCTTCCCAAGTACCTATGCAAAATCATTTCAGATTTCCTTGATCACCGGACTTTCTCTGTGTCAGTAAACAATTCTATTTCCTCTACCAAAAATATTCCAGCTGGTTTACCACAAGGCTCAGTACTTTCTCCGCTATTGTATGCCCTTTATACATCAGATTTTAAGGTGCCAGAATTTATTGATGTAGCTTATTACGCGGATGACACGGCATTGATCACAAAAAGCAAACTTACAAGCGCTCTTTTAAAAAAAATGGAGAAAAGTCTTTTGGCTTGCAATAGATATTTCACGAAATGGAAAATAAAAATCAATAACCATAAAACACAGGCCATAATCTTTCCATATAATAAATCGCCCAAAAGGACACCAAGTAGACAGCTTGTTATCAATGGAAACCATATAGATACACAAAACCAAATCAAATATCTAGGAGTTATATTTGATCAAAAACTATTATTTCGCCAGCATATTGAGTTTGCCTGTGAAAAGGCTGTTAAAGCATTTAGAGCTTTATGGCCCCTCCTAAATAGACGCTCAAAACTCAATGTTAAAAACAAAAATCTATTATTCAAGAGTGTTATAAGGCCAATTTTATCCTATGCATCTCCTGTCTGGTATAAGGCTGCCAAATGTCACTTAAATAAAATGCAAATTCTACAAAACAAATGTTTAAAGATGATACACAACAAGAACTGGAGATATTCCACTCAAGCTCTACATAATGAAACAGGATATGAAATGTATAAAGAATTCATCAAAAGACAAAATTTTAATTATTTTACTAAAATTAGAAACTCTTCTTATGCTATAATAAGAGATTGTTTAGAATTAACATAACTATGTAAATACTTAACTCTGAAATTTATCAAATTGAAAAGTTTACGCTATATGGCCGATTATTTCTTCAAAATAATCTAACTATATGCGTTTACATTTTCAAAAAATATTTGAATTTTTGTTTAACTCAAATAAAGGTTTTTTATCCCATTTTTGCCTTTAATATCACATAATGTCTTTAATTTAAATATTATTGTTATATAAATACTCTGCTGTTAATCTTGTTAGATATAAGTATAATTTGTTGTAATATCTTATAGATAAATCTCATAACATGATTGTACGTACACTGTATAAAAATGAAATCTTGGAAGAATAAATTGAATTGAAAAAAAAAAAAATCATTACAAATGCCAACCAACACCACATACATACGAACACATCCACATGCAATCACACACAAACATAAGCAGTGGTGGAGAGAAGAGATAGAGAGAGTAGGAAAGACAAAGAAACAAAAGAAATGCGCGCATTTACAACGTACGAGTACTAACTTGAGGCTTAAATGTTTGGCATTAAAGTTTTTTTGATGTTGTTGCTGCTGTTATTACCATAAAGGCGCACTAACCGTTAAAAATGGCAACAACAGCAGCAACAAAAGTACCGAACGAAGCGGGCGAAAAAATGATGATGATACGAAAGGCAACACTCGGTATACTCATTGTGTAAAGTTTACAACAGGAAAGAATTCATAAATACACCACCAACACATTCATACAGAAAATCGCATACACGCCCAGTAGCGGAAGTGGGGAGGCCTGGAAGCTTGACTTCTATGAGATATACAGGGTTTTCCAACAAGAGGTGTTATTTTGGTATTGAAAGAAAAATGAATTTTTTTATATAAATGATCGGATGTTTATTTCATAATAAAGAGGAAGGTATGCCGTTAATAATGAAAAACAACATCAGCCAAATGGCCACGCTTACAGGACCATATCCTTTTCATGAAATTTTCCATAACCAAATCGCAAAGTGGCTGCCCTATGTCCTCGATAGCCTCACGAATTCTATATTTGAGGTCTTGAATCGAAGCTGGGCTGTTGGCGTAGACCACATCTTTCACGTGGCCCCAAAGGAAGAAATCGCAAGGCGTTAAATCACAAGATCTCGGTGGCCAATTGTGATCACCTCTTCGAGAGATAACACGGCCCGGAAACTTTTCGCGTAAAAGAGCAATGGTTTCGTTGCTTGTGTGGCATGTAGCGCCGTCTTGTTAAAAGTAAACGTTGTCCAGATCAATACCGTCCAACTCCGACCATAAAAAATCATTAATTCTCTCGATAGCGCAATCCATTCACTGTAACTGTTGACCCAACCTCATTTTCGAAAAAGTAAGGTCCAATGACCACGCCGGACCATAAACCGCACCAAACAGTCACACGATGATGATGGAGAGGCTTCTCAAAAATAACTCTTGGGTTTTCCGAGACCCAGATGCGACTATTTTGCTTGTTGACGTAGCCACCGAGGTGGAAATGGGCCTCATCAAATCAAGATGATTTTTCGATGGAATTCCGGATCATGTTCATTCATCTCAAGGACCCAATCAGCAAAGACACGACGTTGTTGATGATCGACCGGCTTGAGTTCTTGTGTTAACTGAACTTTATTAGCCTCAAGACCCAAGTCTTTATGCAAAATACGGTGTAATGACGTTTATGGAATACCAAATTCCAAAGAACGACGAGGAATGGACAAACCTGGGTTTTATTCAATACTTTGGGCTACAGCAGCAATATTCTCAGTTGCACGGGCTTTATTCTTCACATCACTAACTTGTCCCAACAGCTCGAATTTTTCCACCAATTTCTGTATTGCGGTCCGACAAGGTGCTTCACGACGACCCAAAAACGCTTTAGTTTTGCGAACTGTGACTGCAGGACTTTCACCATTTTTGTAGTGAATTTTAATAATTTCAATGCGTTGTTGAAGCGTGTATCGTTCCATTTTTAGTAATGGCGTAGATTCTACTTGTCAAATGTCAAATAATAAAAGCTTCAAAAGTGACAGCTACCGAAATACCGGGTGATTTAAAATAACACCTCTTTTTGGAAAACCCTGTACTACGCATTCCCCAAGAAGGCATACTAGAGGGCCCACTTCTGGCCTATTCCAAGTGTAAGGTAAACTTTCTTCTCTACACCTTCTAAAAGTTCCAAAGATATTATTTGTCCACTTCTTTAAAGAAACATGCCTCCAGTATGTTTGCTAAATGATTTTACATACAGAAGAATGAGAGCTGACAGGTCAGTAAACTCAAGCCTCCAAGAAGGTCTGTAAACTCCGGCCTTCAAGCAGCCCATAAAACCCAGGCCTCGAAAAGTCATTCTTCAAAAATGGATATGTACAGGCCTACTTTCCACACAATTTGCAATGGTGTTTGTATTTCTAGCGTAGGCCAACTGACTACCTTTAAAGGCCTGTTAGTAGGCATGCAGCGTCCCTCTTTCCGCTGCTGGGCAGCCATGCATGTATGTTAGTGGGTACAAGTATGTTTGAGTGTGTGTATTTATGCTTATAGAGGATACTCTCCACACTCAGTGTTCCGTTCACTGTGTTTATACATATTTTGCATTACAATTTAATGCGCTTCATAAATTTTTAATGCATTTTATGGCAAAATGACGACGCACTTACTGCTCGCACTGCTTTGAGAGAGTACAAAAAACACAACACACACACACACATACCCTCAGTCACAGACACTTGCTCTTTTAAGTCCCGTAAACAATTGTCTATGCTCTTATTGCAGTTCCTGTCCATATCACAGTGATTGTGTAAACATTTTCAGAGGTGACTTCTCCCACATCTGCAAATGTGTTCTGTACATGAGTGTGAAATGTAGAAAAGACAATTCTTTCAATTTTGATAATGGACATTATAGGGTTTAGATTTAGACACGCCGAGTTGTCCCACAAAGGTAAAATTCTGTGCAAATATCAGAAATATGGAATATGCTCGAAATTTTTGCATCACCGGTTGAGTATGAATATTGCCCACTTCTCATTTGGTCAAAAACTAAACCGAAAACACAGTTTTTGAAAAAAAAATTTCATCAGATAGTCGTGCCGAATTTGGCGAAAGTCCAAATTTCAACCATTATTCAAACTATAAATTATTCACAGAAAATAATTTACAGGCCAACTCCCCCTGGCGTTATCCTGACAATCCCACGATCGTAGAATGGTTTCAGGCACTGTGGAAACTGTATCCTGATTAAAAAAACGTGTTCCTGCAGTATCACCGCAGATTACGTGCAGGACTGATAGGTCGGACTACAAAAAAAAAACATTATCATCAAAACCCGAAACACAACAACTCATAAGAAACGAACTGTATAATTCGGCATTTAATTAGCTATCGCACAAGGACAAGATTTTGATCATGAAATGTATGGAACATGCAAGTATGTACAAAAATAGACAGATATCTGTTTAATTTCCTAGGACTTATTGAAGCCAGATGAAGAGATAGAGGAGACTTGGACACCATTTTATTTATTGTCGTAATTAAATTTCTCATATTAACAGAGTTGGATTTCTGATAATGAATAATATGAAGGAAGCTCTGACGAAGTACAAATCCACATAAAAAAGGTTGATTAGTGGCTCACGCAGATTGAAGACAAGTAAAGAAAGCATAAAGCCTACACCATTACAATTGAATTCGGCGAGAAAAGTGAAAGTGGGGACGGTTTTTGTATGGGTATCATATCATTTGACCCACTTTCACAACTGAAATATAAAAGACAACTGAAAAGAGAGCACCCGAAGAATTGAAAACAAATTTCATCTAGTGATTCGGAATTAGTAAAAATAGGTATCTTCACCAATGAATTTAACATGGAGTTCTCATAAAAGGGATGTCCTTAATTTTGAAAGACTTAAAAAGTTATTTTGAAGTGTTGCGAAGGAACCACTTCTTCACTAGATTTCATATCTGTTTTAAAGAATCCGCCGCTACCGGGGATAGAACAGCGGACCTTCTGATTGTTACTACGTAACTCTAACCATCTCAGCTATCCTCTGTTGTGAGTGGTGAATAACTAAAGCAAACCATTTTGTTCGTTTAGAACTGACAACAGGAAACTTAACAACATATTTATTTGGTGTGCATTATATATTACTAGCTGAACCCCGCCCGCTTCGCCAGGCAAAAAAAAAAACAAATGGTTAAATAGCTCTCAATAACACTTTTGCCACGCCCACTCCACCCACAAAATGAAAATCCAAATTTCTACATCATATTTATCATTCTCGTGGTCAGTAGTATATATGTACCAATTTTCAGCCTTCTAGCTCCCAAAAACACTATTGCCACGCCCACTCCGCCCACAAAATGAAAATCCAAATTTCGGCATCATATTTATCATTCTCGTGTTCAGTAATATATACGCTACAATTTTCAGCCTTCTAGCTCAAAAAACACTTTTGCCACGCCCACTCCGCCCACAAAATGAAAATCCAAATTTCTACATCATATTTATCATTCTCGTGGTCAGTAGTATATATGTACCAATTTTCAGCCTTCTAGCTCCCAAAAACACTATTGCCACGCCCACTCCGCCCACAAAACGAAATTCCAAATATTGGCATCAAATTGATGTTTCTCGTGGTCAGTAATATATGTACCAATATTCAGCCTTCTAGCTCCCAAAAACACTATTGCCACGCCCACTCCGCCCACAAAATGAAAATCCAAATTTCGGCATCATATTTATCATTCTCGTGTTCAGTAATATATACGTTCCAATTTTCTGTCTTTTGGCTCAAAAACACTATTGCCACGCACACTCCGCCCACAAAATGAAAATCCAAATTTCGGCATCATATTTATCATTCTCGTGTTCAGTAATATATACGCTACAATTTTCAGCCTTCTAGCTCAAAAAACACTTTTGCCACGCCCACTCCGCCCACAAAATGAAAATCCAAATTTCTACATCATATTTATAATTTTCGTGGTCAGTAGTATATATGTACCAATTTTCAGCCTTCTAGCTCCCAAAAACACTATTGCCACGCCCACTCCGCCCACAAAATGAAAATCCAAATTTCGGCATCATATTTATCATTTTCGTGGTCAGTAGTATATATGTACCAATTTTCAGCCTTCTAGCTCCCAAAAACACTATTGCCACGCCCACTCCGCCCACAAAATGAAAATCCAAATTTCCATTTTTTTTAAACCAGTGCTGAGAAAATACCTTTCCAACAAAGTACAAATCATCAAAATCGGTTTGGCCAATCTCGAGTTATGGGATTACATCGCTTCGGACACTTTCTTTTATATATATAGATTGTATTATATATTATAATTATTATTATATATTATATATTACTATTAATTTAAATTATAATTAAATAAATTAGCACTACAAACTTTTACTGGTATTATGTAGTATTATTAATTAATAAAAATTGAAGTATTTGAAGTACATTAATAAAGCTATGAATTTGTATTTTTTAAGCAAAAATGCTTAAATTGTTAAAATTATACAAAATTAAACATTGTATATTTATAAAAATAATAAAGAAACAAAAAGTTTTTCCCCGATCCACGATTCGAACCCGAGACCTTCTGTGCGCAAAGCGGACACCTTACCTCTGGGACCCCATACTACAAATTCGTTCCCATTCACTTGTGAAAATGATATTCGTAAATTGTTACGTGGTATTAACATATTATCAAAATTTTTGGAAGTTTTTTAAAGGAACTTCCTCAAAGCGGGGAAATTGCACATTGAGATGCGATTAACATGTGCTTCCTACGGAAGTACTTGCATTTTTTTTTGCTGGGAACATGTTCTGTCAAATTAGATCGAAACCTATAAAGGTATGTGTCTTAGAGAAAACAGTTAAATCGGGAAGAATATATATCAAAATCTGGAAACATCTGGCCTACTTTCACCATAGGCGTTTCTAGTAAAAACATAATGTGTTTTGCCAAATTTTAAGAACATCGGTTAAAATATATGGTTTGTAGAGCAGAAAAAGTCAAATAGGGAGCGACATTTTTATGGGGCATCTATCTAAATCTGAACCGAGCTGACCCACTTTCACCGTAGACATCTCTAGTTGAAATATAAGTTGTTGTGCCAAATTTGATGAAAATCGGTTAAAATATGTGGTCTCTAGAGCAGAAAAGGTCTAATCGAGAGTGAAATTTGTATGGGAGCTATATCTAAATCTAACCCGATCTGACTAACTTTCATAGATATTTCTACTTGAAGGTACTGTGCTAAATTTTAAGCAAAAAATATGTGCTTTCTAGAGGGAAAAAGACAAATCGGGAGCGATATTTGTATGAGGCATATATCTACATCTGAACCGATTGGCCCGTAAAACTTACTTGTGCCAATCTTTGGTAGGATTCTGTACTTTGACTACATGCATAGATTGACAAACGGACAGACTTTATCACTTTACCTTTTGGGTGTTACAATCTAATGCACAAATATATAATACCCTAGTGGAGGGTATAGACATACCTAGATCGGCCGATAGATCAGCCTTTCATGACAATACCCGTTAAACATACAAAACTATAAAACAGATAAGCGGTACCAACCTCTCCACGACACCAAACATCAGGGACAAAGAACTCATTGTGTTTGTGAACTTTAAATAGAATTGATATCATTAGAAGAGAAGCACTGGATAATATTTGTATACCAGATCATCTTACATCCCTTATAAAGGGCGTACTTTCCTTTCCTTTATATAAAGTATTGACAAATTCACATATCTCGATAGCGTTATACGTAAGAATGGCGTTGGTAGATGGATATGTAAAATACCAGATAAAAAGAGCAAGAAACGCATATCACAGCCTTACCAAAGTCATCTTAAATATCAAAACAATACAAATCAACGAAATCATATCTAAAGTTAAAATTCGATTTAATTGTTAATTGTCTTCACTGCAAATACTTAAATTTTACTTACTTACTGATCATATTATTTATTAAAATAGTGGATAAATTTCCAGTTGTTTTTGTGCCCATTGACAAATGATAATCTGATCCCGGTTCTCTTATCTGATCTCTAATCTGGCCCGGTTCTGCCGAGTCTCATTACCATTCCAATTCTTTGTGGGCTAATATTGATTGGTGGTCTGGACCCAAATGGTGTCAACGAGAGAAATGTTACTTACATCATCTAGTAAAGTTTTCGTATGTCTTCGTGCATTTATTTGTAACACTAAAATTAAGCGAAATAAACCCTTCGCTTATTATTCCATCCGTCTGTCCGTTTATCTGTCTGCCAACTCCTCTTGTAATCTCTCTACAGATCGATATTATTGTCCAATCCAACAAACTTGACTCTGGCGGGCTAAGAGTTGGCATTTTGACACTGAGGAAAATCAGTTCAACAGTCACTTCTGATTTCACTTATTCTGCTAAATTAATCACACATTTTAACTATAAATACCTGTAGTAAAAGTGGTTCACATCGATCCATGTCTCGGTATAGCCCTAATACAAATGTCTCTCCCGACTTGATATCTTACCGCACCAGAGGCAAGGCACACCAATTTGTTTTATATAGCCCCCATACGAATGTCCTCTCCGATTTGGCTTCTTACCGCTTATATCCCTCCCGACTTGATTTCTTACCGCACCAGAAGCAAGACACACCTTAAAACCAATTTAGTTTTTTTGATAACGCCCCCACACCGCCCACAAGTCCACTTTGATTTGGCTACTTGTCACCAAAAACCCACCATGGGATTGACTTTGGAGGATATCAAAATATATACCAAATATTTGTCAATCTATAGAAACTCTGTAATGTATCTCCATCTTGCTACAATTTATAATGAATATGCAAATATTACTATCCACTGTGCACAATAATATTACTGTAGACATTTTTTCCACTTTTCATGTAGATATTATTCACGCCGTCCATTAATGTCAGTGACTTTGTGTGGTGGCGTAAAAAAGAAACAATATGAACTACATGGTCATGGGCGTACACAGCCTACTTTTACCGCCGCTATTTTTTATTGCGAACACATATGCGAACTTACTCTGCATACACACATGTATGTATATGTGTTTCTTTAATTCATAACGAAATCTGTTGATAGCGTTATCACCTATGTATACGTACATATAGTCCTGTGTATCTTCTGCGCACGCAGTCATACGAATATAGCCATTCCGGTGGCCAGGCAAACAATATCAGCTGTATCTATCAGCAATATGTGCCCGCATTATAATAAAATTCATAACATTTATGAAGTAGGAAAAATTTGTGTAACGATTTACACTGTAGCCAACAGAAGAACAAATTATTAAATCGTCCGTAACAACTTTAAATACCCCGATGATAACATCTATGCATGCTAACATCTAGACGAAAAGGATAATGGAGGTTCAAATTATCCAAATATATGTTTAATAATTGATAATGTTAAATAGTAGCAGAGGGAGAAATACCTCACGACGACTTAAACTATGCATACAAATTTAAATTCTTAAAGTATTACGAAAACCTCATTGAACTTTTTTGTCTAATATTCATTCGTTACGAAAACTTCATGTGACCACATTTATTATGCCTTCCTAACGATTAAGCAAATAAATATATGTTACTATTTAAAATATACAGTTTATTTGAGTACATGAATGGCACAGTCGAATCCAAGTTTGTTGTTTTTTTTTGGCTGGAAACAGTGTATCACAGACTGTCTCTCGCGAATCTGAACTTATTATGGATACATCAACATCAGACTCGTTAAAGTTACAATAAACAATGACCCCTACGACATACTTCTCACGCAATATGAACACATGTGCAAATGCGTATGAGCAACTCCACGTCAAGTGCATTGTGGTCGTCCCATGAACACAAAACAATTATAATGTTGATGACGTAGCCATTACAAAATTAGCATAATCAATAATAATTTAAGTCACTTGCTTTAGATAAAATAAACTAATTTGGATCATTTCGGATACATCGTCATAGGTTCAAGAATAATAGTAAGTAAGGGAAGGCTAAAGTCGTAGTATGATACCCTCCACTTTTTATCGCATTACTATTCACATCAATGAAAACAATTAAAGTGACCGATGTGGCTACTTTTCCTTTTGAAATTTAATTCTTTTTGTAACTTCTCATATCGTTATAATTAATTTTTTGATTATATATATTAAAAATATAGTTACATATTACCAACAACAAATAATTACCAAAAAACTATTAAAATGTTGTTAGTAAAACTAAAAGGGGTAAAATTTACCCCACGTCCAAGACTATGTCAAAATTGTTCACATTCTTAGTTAAAGTATAATCTAAAAATTTATTATTTAGAATTGAACATTTTACTATAAATAACTTGTGGTCAGGGGATGCTGTCTGTCTCTAACGAACGGGTCGACTATATGATATCCTCTACTATATATCCCATTACAATTGAATTTGGTGAAAAAGTGAAATCGGGGAAGACTTTTATATGGGTTATATATCATGGACTCACTTTTACCACACGCAGCTTAGTTTTGGGTGTTACTAACAAATGTACAAAGGCATAATACCCTAGTGGACGGAATCAGTTTTTCTGTCGGCTTCTGCGTATTATCCGCATATATGGCATATACTAGGTCGTGAGGAAGGAAAAGGATTGTTTCGCTTGAATATTATAGTGTAGATAACATCTGGTCAGAGGATGTTCATTATCTACAACAGCCATGATACGAAATAGAGAGGGACTTCGGCCACACAATTTATATTATGCATATAGACTACAAGAACACGTTCTGTTGCATTTTTACTAACTTTGGGATGTTTTCATAAATTATTTATTTTTTTAAATATAATATGTAAATTTAATTAGATAACATCGGTACATTAATAGGGCTTCTGGATTTTAGATTTGTTGAAGAATGGAATGTTAGAATGGTTGATATATCAACAGTAATATTTAAATCGTTTTTAATCGTTTTAAAAACCAAAAGAATATAGATAAAAAATTGGAACAAATATTGTGTTTCAGCATCATAAAGATAAAAAACTATGCAAATTCTAAGGATAAATGTAAAATGTTATAACTTTGTAAGAGAATTTAAAAAATCATGTGTTTTTAATTAAACCAGAAATAAAAATATATTTTTGTGTCTTCCAATAGCTATGAAGAAAATCTATGAATAACCCCGCCTTTTGAAAACGGAAAAATATGGACAACTTTTACATTTATTCATATAATTCATTCTTCAAATAGGCCTTGTTTTCTTAGTTAGTATGCAAGCTTTAAAAAAAAGTGCATAAATACAGGTATTGTTTTCTGTATTACGTTGCTAGATATTATAAGATGGAAAACATATTTTTTCTAATAATAATTTTTTTTCGAGCCATGGAGCCAAAAAAACTACTGCTTCTACGTGAAGTTGATTTTCAGAGCCCTTACCCTTGCCATTCATATACCCGGGCATGAAAATTAGTTTCTACGAAAATTGAAAGTTTAATAAAAATTAAAAAAATATGTCATTATGCCTCAATACTAGAGTTCGACCGATAAATCGGTTTCGGCCACTAATCAGCATTCAGTAAAAAAGGCCGATTAGCCGAAGCCGAATATTTAGGATTATGAATAAAAAAAATTCGATTCATTATAGTTTTTCTACATTTTTCTAATGGTATTAATAATAAATATTTTCTTTTTATTGAAGCCAATTCAATGTATGTACAGTAGAGTGGCTTCTTTTGTGAGGAAGGAAAAAATGTTGTTGATGTTCCCGACTAAAATGAAAGATTGGTTTGTTTTATGTATTCTCCCACAATATTTCTCTTTTATCATTGTCCATTCGTGAGCTGGACGCGTACAAAATAACCTCTATAAATCTGTTTTTTTTCTTGACGAAAATTGACGATGAGAATGGTATTGAGAAAAAACCGCTAGAAATTAAAATCCAACTCGAGCCTTATCAAAGCATATTAAAACCTTGCATTACATTTCTTGACGCATTTTTTTATAAAAACCGCAATAACTTCCTAATTTTTAGTTCCATTTTTGTTTTTAGGGTCTCGTTGGAGAGGTATTGATAACAAATTACAATTTTTAGAATTTCGTGTCTTACTGTTAATACTCAGTGGGTTAGATGTGAAGTAAAAACTGAAATATGGGGTTATTTGCATCGTAAACACATTCTAGTCTTATATAAAGCTAATTTTTGGAAAGAAATTCAACCATTTCAAATTTTCCTTAAAAATTAAAACATGAATAATCTACATAAACTTTGTAAAGGGGAAAAATTGAAATGGTTGTTAATGTTAAATTAACACAGAAATTAAAAGTATATTTAGCAGATGTTCTTCTCTTTCATTTGATACCCATATGTATACCCATATATGCCACACGGTTTTATTGTAACAGCTTATGTGAAGTTTTCCTCCCAATTTATCCATTGAAAGACCAACATTTCAGAAGCTTTTTTCAAAAATTAGCTTTTTCTAAGACTACAATGTGTTTACGATGCAAGTAACTCCATATTTAACCACTGACAACCAACAGTAAGAACAAATTGTCGGCTTAATGGGTTAGGAAGTTATAAAAATTGCAATTGGTGATCAATACATTTTCAACGATCCAACAAAAACACAAATCGAACTAAAAATATGGAAGTTATTGCGGTTTTTATAAAAAATGCAACAAAAATTGCACAAATATGTTAAAATCCTTGCCTCTATTCTTGGAAAGAAAGGCACGGAGCAGATTTTAATTTCTAGCAGTTTTTCTAAATACCATTCTCACCGTGAATTTTACTCAAGAAAAACCTGACTTATAGAGGTTATTTTCAACGCGTCCAGCTCACGAACAGACAATGATAAAAGCGAAATATTTTGGGAGAACACATAAAAAAAAAACAATCTTTAATTTTAGTCGGGAACATTCACTACTTTTATTATAATGCCACTCTAATGTAGAGACTACCTCTAACATTATGACTAAGAGATAATTTTGAGTATTTCGTCACCTGAAATGCAAAAAATTAATCATTGAAAATGAAACCCACATGAGAAATAAAAAAATGTTCAATCATGTGTTCATAAATTCTATATTTTTAGACGTTGTTGTAATTGTTAATTCTAAACTACAACAGATGAAAGCTTGCAATTTGAAGTATTTTTAACAGGTATTCTCCTCTTTGATTTGACACTGATACCTATATCATAGGAAGTGAATAAGTATTTATTTATTTTTTTTTTGAAAAATGTATCCGTTGGAACTTTGTAGTCTTGTGAAAGGGTAAAAGGATGAGGAAATAAAAACTTAACAAAAAATTGTCGTACGGTGTAATTTTTCAAACTATCCAAAAGCTATAATCTATTTCTTTAATCAAGGAGCTTTTCGGACTAATATTGTATACCTATTGAAAGAGATTACTGTTGAGGCCAGCACTATGGTCCAAAATCCAATTTTTTGGCAAAAATTAAAAAAAAAAATAAAATTGGAAAATGTTAAATGTACATATATTTTCTTTATGGCAACAGTCCAAGCAATCAAGATAATGTACTGGAAAAAATAGGTGGCAACACCACAAGCCTGAATGGTACTTAAACTTTGCGGTTCAAAAAAGTGGGATTAATTCGGATTTAAAGCAGTTTTACAAATTAATCTAAATCAAGACTTAAAAAGAAAATAATAAAGTGACTATATTAAGAAAATTAACGGCAAGAGTTAGAAGTTGAAGAAATATATTTAACATTTTATGATTCTTTTGGTCTTGTCAGTATTCATAGGTGTTGTTATTTTGTGATTTGTAGAGAACATAATCTATAAATGTCGTGGATCAAAAGTAATATGTAGGACTCAACTTGACTCAAAGTGTAAATGTGAAAGTGTTCGTCTGAGACTGCAGTTTATGGTGGAATTTATATGTCGTCAGAATTTTTGCGGCAAACTCCTACAATAGTCATTTTATTTTAGCACAATTTTCGATTAGCCGTAACACACATATATGATTATATCTCTGAATCAGGATGATTTTATTTAAAAGGTATTGAAAGTTACTTTTAAAATAGTGGTCAACATCATTCACTTTTCTGCACACATGTAGACATTTTATTTTATTTCCTGAAATAATTATTTGAATTCCTGTGTCATGTAGAATATTTGAATGCTATATTTTGCTTTAATAATAAACTGCAGAAAGAAACTTTTCGTCAAAGTAAACCAAACTTCATTCTTTTAAGCATTCATAAAATTTTGTTTTTGGCCACCCTGTACCAATACAGGGTGACAATTATGTTGGTTATATATTGAGTTTATATGGGAGGTGATAGTGGGCGTGCTCCGATCAACCCAATTTTATTCTTATTTTTTACGTATGCTATGTCTAGCCGATGTGAAAATTACAAGATTGTATCTTTATTTTTCGACTTTATGCCATAAAAATTGATTTGTGACCAGTGTGCTATGTTAAAATCTTCAAACCGATTCACATAGGGTTGAAATTGTCAAAAATGGAGATTAATTCGGGGAAGCCTTCGGGTCAATATTTATACCATAATCAATAAAAGAAAATTCAATTTGAGTACAGTTTAGTGGAAAAAATGTTTTTCCTTGAAAATAAATTAATAATAATAAATAATTAATAATCGAAGTACAAGTCTCAACTATTATCCAATCCCAACAGAACTTGGTACATCTAATTTTTTCGCATCAATGATGGACGCTATTAAATTTGAAGCAAATCTGTACATATTTAGATATATCTTCCATACAAATGTCACTCCCGATTTGACATTTTTCGCTCTAGATACCACATATTATAACCGATATGGTTCAAATTTGGCACAACACGTTATATTTCAACTATAAAAATGTATGGTGAAAGTGGGTCACATCGGTTTAGATTTAGTTATAGCTCCCATACAAATGTCGCTCCAGATTTGACTTTTCCTCTCTAGTAACAAAATTGTTTACCCAATTTGGTTCGCATTTGGCACATAACGTTATATTGCACCTAGAAACAGATGTAGTTAAATTCGGTGACATCTGTCCATTGCTCGATAAAGCCCCCATACAAATGTCGCACCAGATTTGGTGACATTTACTCATAAAGGACAATGTTTCGAATGTTTCCGGCATTAAACTATCACTGAGATTTTAATACATCTAGAAATGTTAGTAAATTACTAGTAATAGGGTAGAAGATGTAGGGTATCATCACCCGACTTTAGTCGTTCCGTACTTGTTTTTGTATAGGGATGTTTATAAAATAAGATTTATTGCGAAACTTGGAACCTGATACTGCTTCAGTGAATGTTTTTCATGATAAATAATTATTTCATTTAAGTGTTAAGTAAATAAAAAGACTTATTTCTCATTGCAAAATGATTAAATATGAAGTTTTCGTCATAATCTAAATTCCAGTTGTACAATAAATCTTAATGTATAAGCACCCATAAAGAGTGACTATTTTCACAATTTATTTAATAAAATAAATTGGCGCAAAATCGCGCAACATGTTATTGCGGAATGTTAAGAAGCTAACACATCGTAATTTATTTAGAAATTCGCCGTCTGGCGGTATGGTACAGAATTCACATTTAAAACTCCACATATATTTTGAAAATACCTTAAATATAGACATATATTGAACAATTTTTTGAAAATATTTCTACAATACTTTCGTTAAAACATTTTTTGTAAAAATACTCTAAAATAACTGAACTTGAAGATTCCATAATCAAATTGTTATTTTTATCATTGAGCAAAATGATATTAACTTTTAAAAAATGTCAATTTTAACTTTTCACAACAGATCGTGTAAATCTCAAAATTTTCTTGACATTCAGGCAGTGAAACTGGGATAGTAAACAACACATGTCATTGACATTTTCGGCAGTGATGTAGAATTTTATATTCTTTAATCATATAATAAAAAAAATCCAAAAAATAAATTTTGATTTTTGAATTAATCTCAATTTTTGGCGATTTCAACCCTCTGTGCGATTGTTGTTTTTTAGAGTTTGTAGGCCATACAAATTATCCATTTTGTTCCTGATTTCATTCGAGGAGTTTTCATGATAAGTAGTAATTTTTCATAGATGCGTGAAATACATAGTTATTAAAAAAATAATACATAGTTATGAAAAATATAATTCGGTTGTCCATTGATCCATCTCTTTGAGGTCGAGTACTTATTGAAATTTCTTCATATTCGAAAGATAAATCTATCCGTAAGAATAAATCGAATCGTGGTATATATTTTCACGAGCTTGTCGATTTTAGCATATACTAAATGTTTTAAAATACATTCGGCATAGGCCCAAAATACCACCTTCGGTCGAACTCTACTCAATACACAAAAGGTACAATTTTTTAAGTCTCGGACATTTTTTTTACACAATGATACATTTGTTGATATGGAATGACACATATTTGAGTAAAATCCATATGTTAGTGTTACGGCCACTCTTACTTACATTTATGCGATCATAAAGGCCTTTCATATGTAAAGGTAGGCGGAAATTCTTTTGACGTATGTTTGTTATATAAAATCACATACATCAACACATTTTGATGTGCTTACATTTATAGTGATGAACATTCTGGGCAATGATAATACACATACCACATAAACACACACGCGAAGAGACACCCACACATACATATATCTGCATGGATGTGAATATATCCACACGCATACAAACTTCCATACATCGAGATATTTTGGTAATTTCCGTTTTGCCTTTTACCCGAAAGTGTGTACTTAGCATCCATTTACTAAATAAAATTTGATTTTGTGGCATCTTTACGCCATTATCTTCCATAGGCTATTGGACCATTAATACCCACATACACACATGTTCATACAAAGATTCAAACACAGACAAGCTCACACACCCACACACATGCTCATAGAATCACAGCATTATGTACGACGGACCACATGTTGGCATTGTTAATAAAGTTGTTTAGTGTATGGATGTGTTCGGGCCCCCAACTACATTGAAGGCTATCAATGGATGGATGGATGTTGGCGAAGCACGCTCACCCATACAAACCCACACATCCATGGCAACAGCATATTTCATGTTTGACGTTTATTGAAAAACCATTTACTCATGTCTTGATTGAAGGATCTGGATAATGGTACAGGTTGGTTCGTTCGTTTGTTGGCTGGTTGGTTGGCAGGCAGAGGCGATTAGCTTCTTGATTAAAATTCTTATGACAATTGATGTTAGCATCGCAAAAATTACATCAGCACCGGGATGATGAGGGTACAGTTTGTATGAGATTTGTATGCGATTTAGTTACAACTCAAAATCGTAAAATGCGGTACATACATACCTACACGTATGGCCTGTGTATGTTGTGCTGTTCATACGCAAGCTTCTTAGAAGAACGACGCTACATTGCTTTGTATTAAATGCTTCAACTTTACCATATTCATCTGCCTAATATATATTCAATATAGCATTAAGAGATAAAATCATTGATGAAATACCTGAAATTTTTGTTAAAAAATCTATTCAAATGCAACTTATAAAAAATCTAAATATAATACTGTGCGATAAAATGATGGGTCATATAAATGGATATAAAATTCTAAAAGTAGACGTCAAATATAACAAATCTGTGTACTCAGTTGTTTACCTTCTGGTAGAGTTTCCATAAGGACTTGCCATTTTTTGAGGGATACAATTGTTCAAATTGTATTTTTTGTACTTATCTGCTAGTCCTATTAACGCGAAATTAAAGAGGACACTTTAAAAAATTGCACAACAAAAGATTAATTGTTGATCACGAACAAACTTACATTTTTATTAAACTTCAGATCCAATAACACTAAATTGACACTTTTGGTATATAGTTTTTAAGTTTCTGGTCTTTTTTCGTTATATTGATAACAAACTTGTTATAATATCACATTTTATGGTAATTGAAATAATATTTTTATTGATTTCACACACAAAAATAATTTGTTTAAAATTTAGCCCTTTTTAGCATGTTTTCAAAAGATTTTAACGCGTTTTGGTTCCTTGGAGTTGGCATCACTAGTAAACACACTGTCAATCGGAAATGTGGATAAGTAATATTATCACCACATTTTGAAATTAATCATACGCCTCCAGGAACATTAAAAGAGAATAAATACCAGCAAAAGGAGAGCGCTCAAATAGCTGATGAGGATCTCAGCTTGTGTGTAAAATTGGATAATGAGCATTAGTTTGACAGGAGGTGATCAATGTGATGTTTATAATTGATTTTCATTAGTGAAAACGATTTACTTTTTCATTACTTCTCGTTAGGTCTGTTCGATTGGGATTACTAGATTAATCTTTGCATGGAATTTATTCATATAGCAAGAACATACGTTACGTCGCTTGATAGAAGTGACATATATTTCTCCCTGATCAATTTGAGGTGTTCAATATAGGGTGGCCCATTTAAAACTTTAAACTAGAATCGGCTATAAAAAAGTACTGATTATTTTTCCAAATTTCTGCTTTTATTGGAAAGGCTGAACTTTGTCATCATCAACCTAATTTTTCAGTACAGCCCAAAATACATACCAAACAGTGGCTCGTTGTGGATGCATTTTGTGGGTTCTCTGAACCCCATATGCGGCAATTTTACATTTTGACGTAGCCACCAAATGAAAATTAGCTTCATCAAGTCCGATCTCTTCTCGAAAAAATTTCACGTAAATTTCTTACAGTTTGCGTTAAAGACTCACTACTTTGGAAGTAAGTTTTTAATATTTCCCAAAATTGTTCGAGCGTTCTATTTTGCAAATATCAAAAATAAAAAAAGTAAATGCTATTCTACCTTTCAGTCAAAGTAATCGGTAGTTCTAATTTAAATTTTTAAATGACCCACCATATTCAACACATAACAATGCTGCCACCCTTATCAAATTTCTTAATTGTTTTCTAGAAAGCCCATTGGTGCAGGACTCTTATGTCGCAGATGAATGAAGCAGGTTTGCCATTTTTTTTTATTTTTTTTTCTTTATTCTTCAAATGAAAAAACTCCCCAGTAGATCTCCAAATAAATTGTATACTCTCCACCATAGGATGTGGGTATACTAAGTTTGTAACACCATGAAATATCGACCTGAGACCCTATAAAGTATATATTGTTGATAGTCGTACAATTCTAAGACGACCTAGTCATGTCTGACCGTCCCTCTGTTTAAAGCACGGTAGTATTTAAACGAATAGAGCCAGGAAGTACAAATTTTGTACGAATACATAATATTTGCAGATCGGTTGGTGTTGAAAATGGGCAAAATCGGTCCAGAGGAAAAAAATGTTCACTAACAAGGACAGGAAATACGCCCAATAACACCTAATATATATATATTTGTTCCTTTAACTCCTATAAGGAGCATAGGGCCGTAACAAGATTGTTCCAGTATATGCGATCTGATGCAAGATGTTTCACTTCGTTCCAGCGTAGATGTAAATGGGATAATTCAATTACAGTTTACCGCTTCCAAGTGTGTGATGGTCGACCTCTTCGCCGACTACCTTGGGGCTTGTTTTGCGATATCAGTCGGCTGTTTGCGCAGTGTATGGCCAATCCAACTCCATTTGCGTTTTCGGATTTCATTTAGGATCGGTTGTTGGTGTTTTTCTGAACATTTGATATTGTTCTAGGCCAATTTATATGGGTGATCTTTCTTAGACATTTATTTACAAACACTTGTATGGGTTGTGCATCGCGTGGTGCTGATAATACACAATGGACGCCGAAGTTGACTTTTATTACGTTACTCAACTGTTTTTCGTGTATAATTCGGCAGGTAGCGTTTCCGTATAGGCCTTTGATAAGTCTTATTATCTTTTCAGGAACACCTTTGCACTCTAGTGCGCTCCATATGGCTGAGTGACTCAAGGTGTCGAAAGCCTTTTGGAAGTCTATGAACGCTACGTAAAGAGGCGATCTCCACTCTACAGATTGTTCTATGATCACTCTTACGCTGTTAACATGATCTATACAAGATTTGTGAGCACAAAAGCCGGCTTGTTCCTTCCTGAGGGCAGGAGAGAGGCTTATTGTCACACCTAATACTTCTAGTATTTAAACATGGTTTTGAATATGTCTGCTTATATTTATTTGATATTTGGTATACGCATTATACCATTATATGTAGGGACGAAACGACAACAGCTAGCAACACGAAATTCGATGTGTACATTCCTCTAATTGAGTAAACACGTAAAATAAAATATATATTTCCAGATTCGTACTTTTTTAAATGGTACCAACGATCTGCAGCTACAATAATGAAATTTGGTGTATACACTAATACCCCGATTTGCGTCGCTCCGATTTGCGTTGATTCGATTTGCGTCATCAAAATAAACATTGCGTGGCTTCGAACTGCGTCGTTGATGTTTCGTTTTGCGTCGCAAAAAAAATAATTGTGGCTTCGAATTGCGTCGTTAATGTTTCGTTTTGCGTCGTTTTCTATTACATTTTGTGCATAGAAAGGGTATTTCCCTTTTTATTTGCTTTTGGTCGTTTTAAAATTTTTGGTGTCAGTTTACAAGAAATATTAGTGCGAAAAAGTGTAAGAGCAATTTCTGCTCCGTAAAAAATAAATAAAATGAGTCAAAAGCGAAAAAGAATTACATTAAAACAAAAAATAGACATTTTAAAACGTTTTAAATCAGGTGATAAACCTGCTGACATTGCAAGAACCATGGGTTTTGCTCCAACTACAATAAGAACAATTTGTAGTCGTGATGCTGATAAAATTAAAGAATATGGTAAAACTGCCACACATTTGCAGTCAACGCAAGTTTCTAAAGTTAGAAGTTCACTTATGGTAAAAATGGAGTCCCTTCTATGCATGTGGATAGAAGATCAGAACCAGAGAAGAATGCCACTGAGCCAAATGCTAATTCAAAACAAGGCTCTATCGATATTTAACGATCTAAAAAATAATTCTGCTTCAACAAGTGGTGAAATATTTGAAGAATTTGAAGCTAGCCGAGGCTGGTTCAGTCGTTTTAAAACCAGAGCAAATCTGCATAATGTTGCATTGAAAGGAGAAGCAGCTAGTGCAGACATTTCAGCAGCAAACAACTTTAAAGAAGAACTGAAATCCATTATAGAAGAAGGCGGATACTCTCCAAAGCAAATCTTTAACGTCGATGAAACTGGACTGTTTTGGAAACGACTTCCAAAGAGGACATTCATTTCTAAATCTGAAAAATCTTGCCCAGGGTATAAAGTCAGTAAAGATCGACTCACGCTTCTCTTAGGAGGAAATGCTGAAGGTGATTTCAAGTTTAAACCTCTTCTTGTTTATCATTCTGAAAACCCAAGACCTTTTAAAAATGTTAAAAAAAGTGATCTACCGGTCCACTGGCGTGCAAATAAAAAAGCTTGGATGACAGCAACCCTGTTTAAAGACTGGGTAGAAAATTGCGCAGTTCCAGAATTAAAGGCTTAAAGTTCTTCTGAAAATATAGAATTCAAAATGCTTTTATTGATAGACAATGCTCCAGGGCATCCAATATTTTCAGATGACATTTCAGAAAATATAAAAGTTGTATTTATGCCGCCAAATACCACATCAATTTTGCAACCTATGGACCAAGGTGTTATATCGAACTTCAAGTGTTACTATCTACGAAGAACTTTTAGTCAGCTACTTCATGCATCGGATGGACACAATAAGCCTTCCATGAAAGAGTTTTGGAGAAATTATAATATTTTGATGGCCATTGAAAATATAAATCAATCCTGGATGGAAGTAAAAAAATCGTATATGAATGGAGTCTGGCGGCAAATATGGCCTGACTGTGTTCCAAATAATAGTCCAGAAATAAACGATGTAAATAGCATTTGTCAAGAAATTGCTGAACGTGCTAGCACAGCAGAAGTTGATGGTATGGAAGAAGACGACATTAATGAGCTATTAATGTCACACGAAGAATTCCTAAACAACGAAGATTTATTTTCTGTTGATGTGGAACACGCATTAGAAGACGAAATACTTACGCCAGATAATATAGCAGAAGAAAAACATCTGAAGATCACTCAGATATCAGAAGCTATGCAACTTATATCAAAAGCTATGGATATTTTTACAGACAACGATCCAGACGAAAATCGAAGCAGCAAAGTTTTAAACGCTGTGACAGATGCTATTGATTGTTATAGAGAAATTTATTTACAAAAAAAATCAGTTAAAGTTCAACGGAAAATAACCGGATTTTTTCAAAAAGATGGGCAGCTATCGAATCAAAGCCCTGATGTGACCATTGCCTTGGAGTAACACAAATTATTTAATAATTTAATTAATTGAATTAATTATATGTTTATGTTGATTTTTTACATGTATGAATTGGCTTTAATTTATTTTTTTACTTTACGTTATCTTTTTGTTGCAATAAATTATAAAAAATATGTCTATGTATACATTTATTTATAGTAAAAATGTTCAAATTTTCTAAAAATTTTCTTCTGGAACGAATTAACGAAAAATCCATACAAATATATGGAGAAAAGTGATTCGATTTGCGTTGTTTCGCATTGCGTCCCGTTTGGTCGGTCCCAATTAACGACGCAAGTCGGGGTATTAGTGTACATTCCTCTGGCTGCGTAGACATGTTAAATACAAAGTTTTTTTTCCAAAGTCGAACTTTGAAGGAGTAAAAAGGGTACAGAGGGATGCAAATGGTACCAACCAAACGGCTACAACTGGAATACTTACTTCTTATCTGTATTTACTTGATATTTGGTAAGTTTATTGCATGTACGCGCACAATAAAGTTATCCGTACTTTTGGGGGGGGGGGTTTGAAATGGGCCAAAGAGGGACAAAAATGGTACCGGAGAAACGACAGTAGGTAGTAAACTGAAATTCGGTATGTAGATCCCTCTAATTGCATGTACACGTAAAATAAAGTGACTGTCAAAATCCGTACTTTGATGGTGGTGGGGAAAAGCGATAAAATTGGTACCAGTCAAACTTTTGTAATTCGAATAATGAAAATTAGTGTATATTTAGCTCTGTTTGCGTAGGCTCGAAACATAAAACGATATTTTGATACTCGTACTTTTATGGTCAAAGTGGATAAACTGGGATAAAATTTATGCAAAAAAAGTGCAGGAGGTATGCACATTACGGTTCCAATCAAAATGGCTCCAGTTAGAATAATGAAATTCAATGTATACGCTTTTCTGACTGATAGAAACAAAATAAACAATCGTTCGATATTCCTACTTTTTTGGTTAAAAATGGGGAAATATGATACATTAGGTAACGGCTAGAACTAGAATCACAAAATTCAACATTTCATTCCTCTCACTGTGTAGCTGCGCAAAGTGAACACATTTACTATATCACCATTTGCTAAATGAAGCTATAGTATATCCCATTCTATTGGATATTCCCTTTATCATCGTTAAAACGGATATTCGGCAAGTAACGAAAAAACTAAAATTCTTTTTTGAAAAAAATGTATGAATTTGGACCAGCATAACCTTCGAAAGCTTTGAAGAATAAAAACAATATTTAGAGAGGTTGAAGGGTTCCCCGTTTTTGTAGTGTAACTGTTGCGTACACTGTACCCTTGGCTGATAGGATACATTTAGCGCAGTCCAATTATTTTTCATTTCATTTATTTCAGTCAATGGATTTACAATAATCCTTACAAACTATAACTTAAAATCTAAGAATTAAATTAACTAAAAATAAGGTAAATCTAATAATTTAATAAAATTGTACAAAGTGGACGAAATATCTATGTTCATAAAACAAATTCTATTAAACTCTTTTAAAGCACGAGAAATAGGTTCATTAGCGGCATAGTTGGTTCTATGCATGGGAATAAAGAATACATTGTAATGACGTAGAAGACGTGCAGGGACATTAAATGTAATGAGACTAAGTAGATCTGGAGAATCTAATAAACCATTAATAATTTTAAAAAGAAAGATCTGAGATAAATAAATTCTCCTATTCTGTAGAGTTCTTAGGGTTATCAATCTACACCTATCTATATATGATGGTTCAGGATATGTGAAATTAATCAAGTGGAGTGCAAATTTCAAAAACGACTTTTAAATACGTTCAATTCTGTGAACATCTTTATCACTAACAGGATTCCACATTAAGCATGCATATTCTAACCTAGACCTCACAAATGAATTATACACTACTTTAATAGTGTAAGGATCAGAGATCAATTACTTATTTCTCCTCACTAACTTTTGAAAAGCTAAAAATATGGACAAATTTTCCCATTTAAATGTTATTAAATACAAAAATATACAGTTGTGTAGCAACTCCATATAGTGGTGGTGAAACGAACTTACCAAATTTTGGTAGCCATAAAAATTGATGAACTTCTGAAAGTCATTTTTAAAGAATAATTTGGCGTATAGATTAAACTTACATATCTGTTAAAAATGGGAAGAGAAACAAGCAAAAATTTATAAATAATCACGTCTGCTACATCAAAAAGAAATCTATCCGATTTTATTTTCCCACATATTTTAACTGATTTTGTCAATTTTAACCCATTTTGACACAGTGTTCGATTATTTGAGCAGTAAACAGTACGACACAGAGAAATAAAAATTTGGCTGGGATTATGTCGGGTGACAAAGCCTATTATAGCTAGTTTCATGTAGTGACAGACCAGAGCCACAAACGTCAGGCTGATAGACGATCTCGTTACCAGATCGTCTACTGCGGTCGCTCACACATAACTACCCACCTATTGGATTTTTTACTGAAGATGTATCACAACCATTTAACTTGTGTCACTTATCTTTGTTGTACTTCAATGTATCTCCATGTGGAATACAACAAATATAGTCTTCTATAATTTGCAATCAGTTGCGGTATCTGACTCTGTTAGCTAAATGTGTGGAAGAAATAACTTTAAAGTAAAAATGCCTTTTGCCAAACCAAATGTCTCCAGTTTTCGTTATTGGTTACACTCGCACACCATTTCCCAATGCACTATAATTTTGTTAAAATCTAGATTAAAATCCGTTCATGGATCATTGGTGAAATCAGAGCAGACTGACACTAGTTTACAACCATTGTGTTGATGACATGCATTTTCTAAAGTATTGTGAAAAACGAAAACGATATTACTTTTTTATTTTTATTATAATTCCATTTTTTGTCAGCTATAAAAAATGAAGCTATTTTGTATACATTGGATCTTGATCAAATTTCCCACATCATTTTATATTGTAACTAGAAGTGGGTAGCGTAAAAGTGGACTCATGTGTCCATGTTTTGATATAGCCCCCATACAAATATACCTCCGATTTATACAATTACTGATCTAAAATGCACAATTACTGCCCCCAATCATGTTATATTTCCACTAAAAACACCCACTATATGGGCCATGTTTTGTTATAGGTCCATACAAATGGGCCCCCAGTTTACGCAACTATCGCTCTAAAACCCACATCGTACATCGGATAGTGAAAGGATCATGTTATATTTGAAGTAGAAATAGCTGATGGGAAAGTGGGCTATATGGGTCAATGTTTTGATATAGCCCCAATACAAATGTACCTCCGATTTACACTATTACTCTAAAATGCACATTTTACATCGTGCCTTGATCAAATTTCCCATATCATGTTATTTTTCAACTATAAAGCCAATTTTTGTTTTAGCCCAATACAAACGGGCTAAAGTTTACACTATAATCGCTCTAAAACTCATATCTTACATCGTTTTTTTATAAAATATTTCAGTTCATGTTATATATCAACTAAGAATACCTACTGTGAATGTGATCTATATGGGTCCACTTCTCGGTGTAGCCCCCTTAAAACGTTTAATATTAACGTTCATTTTACATCAGAAGTTGACCAGAAGTTGAAGTCGCCTGCATAAAATTCTACTTAATACTACCAATCCTGATGAAAGTGAAAGTTTTTCCCAAGCTATGTGAGATAGCATCACACCGATTTTGTTTGTGATTGGGGATTTCACATTCAAAAATGTTCATCAATTTTGCAAAATTCGTAAAATGTGACTCAATTTGATTATCGATTCTAAAACACCCTGGGACACAGGGAGTGTTGTAGGGTATCATATAGCCTATAAAGCATAAATATTTTTGATCGTCATAAAATTCTAAGACGACTTAGCCATTTCCGTCATGCTATCTAAACGAAAGAAGCTAGGAAGTCAAAAATGTCCAAGAATATGCCTAATAGTTGTAGATCGGTTGGCGGAACTGGTCCAGAGGGAAAAATGTTGTCTAATAAGGACATGCAATACTCTCTGAATGAATAAATAACCCCTAATATTTCGAGTATTTAAGAAATTTTTTAGAAGATTTCGGCTTTGTATTTACTTGATATTTGGAATGTTCAATACTTTAATACCGTAAACTCGCATAATGCAGTCACCGATACTTTGAGGGGAAGAAATGGAGCAACATGAGATACAAATGGCCAAACAAACGACAATAGATACAAACGTGAAATTTTGTCTGTACATCCCTCTAAGCGCATATAAAGGGTGATTTTTTAAAAGCTATAGGAAAGTTTTTCAAAAAAAAAAAAAAAAAAAATAGAAAAATTCATGAAATCTTTATTTGAATCGATAGTACGGTCCATATAATTTAATGTTTGTAGATTATTTCATGCAAATGTTGACCTTGACTGCGCCTCAAATGGTCCATCCGCTTAGTCCAATTTTGGCATTTCCACGTTTTTGAGTAACAGAGACCCAATTGCTGCGAACGGCGACGAATCGATAATTGATGGTCATCATTAACATTTGCCGATACAGCTGCGATATTTTCTTCAGTTCGACCACTACGTAAGCGTGTTGGTGGTTTAATATCCAACAATGTAAATTTGGTGCGAAATTTAGTCACTATAGCCAGAATAGCCGCTTCAGTGGGTCGATTAAACTGACCATAAAATGGAAGAGCGTGATGAACTTTCTTAACAGAGCACGCATTTTGATAATAAAATTCAATAATTTGCAAGCTTTGTTCGTTTATAAGACGATTCGCGGTTAAATTATAGACCAAACTAAAGATGTTTGACAGTGAAACAAAACACGAAACGTGCGTCAGCTGTTTAAACCAGTGTTGCCAAAAAGATAATAGCTAAAACAAGTAAGGAAAGGCTAAAGTCGGGCGGGCCGACTATATAGTACCCTACACCACACCCTGCGTATGTACCTCGCTTTGATTACTAAACCCAGGTATTTCATGGGAGCAATTTTATGTAGTTCATATAAATTATACAGTTACTATAAATTCATCTTTAGTCATATTTAACGAATATGGTAATTGATCCAATTATCCGACAGAAAAATACAAATTATACAGTAGTAATAGGATGAATCGGACCGACATTTCAAAAGGGAGCCTATAACAACATTTTGGGCCTGGTCCAAAACGTGGGCCTATATATTTCTCATTCACGGTAGGTATTCCTAGTTGAGAAATATTATGATCTGCAAAATTTGATGAAGATCCGATGTAAGATGTAGTTTCTAGAGCTGTAATAGATCAGAATGGGGCCCTATTTGGGTTATACCAAAGTATGGACATATGGGCATCTCCCAAACAAGTAAGGAAAGGCTAAAGACGGACGGACTTTCTATTTCATTACAATTCAATTCGGTAAAAAAGTGAAATCGGGAAGGATTTTTGCATCCTGTAAAAGTATGTGTTTGACAAAAAATTTTAAATCGGAAAGGACATTTGTATGGTATATTGAAACCTGGAACGATGAGACCCGCTTTCACCATGAATGTTTATTGACGACATATAATATGTAAAGTTTGGCCAGAATCGGTTTAACATTCCGGAGCAACATTTGTATGAGGGCTATATCTAAATCTGAACCGATCTTACCCACTTTCAGCATATGTGTTTCTAGTTTGATTATAAGATGTTGTGCCAAATTTAAAGAAAATCGGGTACAAAATGTGGTTTCTAAAGCGGAAAAAGTGAAATAGGGAGCGACGTTTGTATGGGGGCTGTATCTAAATCTGAACCGATCTTACCCACTGTCAGCATAGGTATTTCTAGTTGGATTATAAGATGTTGTGCCAAATTTAAAGAAAATCGGGTACAAGATGTGGTTTCTAGAGTGGAAAAAGTGAAATCGGGAGCGACATTTGTATGGGGGCTATATCGAAATCTGAACCGATCTAACCCACTTTCACCATAGGTGTTTTAAGTTAGATTATAAGATGTTGCGCCAATTTTAAAGAAAAACGGGTACAATATGTGGATTTTAGAGCGGAAAAAGTCAAATCGGGAGCGACATTTGTATGGGGGCTATATCTAAATCTGAACCGATCTTACCCACTTTCAGGAGAGGTATTTCTAGTTGGATTATAAGATGTTGTGCCAAATTTAAAGAAAATCGGGTACAATATGTGGATTTTAGAGCGGAAAAAGTGAAATCGGGAGCGACATTTGTATGGGGCTATATCTAAATCTGAACCGATCTAACCCACTTTCACCATAGGTGTTTTAAGTTAGATTATAAGATGTTGTGCCAATTTTAAAGAAAACCGGTAAAATGTGTGGATTTTAGAGCGGAAAAAGTCAAATCGGGAGCTACATTTGTATGGGGGCTATATCTAAATCTGAACCGATCTTATCCACTTTCAGCATAGGTATTTCTAGTTCGATTATAAAATGTTGTGCCAATTTTAAAGAAAATCGGTACAATATGTGGTTTCTAAAGCGGAAAAAGTGAAATCGGGAGCGATATTTGTATGGGGGCTATATCTAAATCTGAACCGATCTAACCCGCTTTCGCCACAAGTATTTCTAGTTTGATGATAAGGTGTTAAACCAAATTTGAAGAAAATCGGGTACTATATATACTTTATAGGGCGGAAAAAGTCAAATCTTGAGCCACATTATATGGGGGCTATATCTAAATCTGAACCGATTTCCTCCAAATTCAATGCCGATGGTCCTTGGCCAGAAAAAATAACTTCTGCCAAGTTTGATGACAATCGGACAAGAATTGCGACCTGTAGAGTGCGAACAAGCTTAGATGGACAGACGGACGGACGGACGGACAGACAGACATCGGTAAATTCAGGTGGTGATTCTTAGCCGATCCGTATACTTAAAGGTGGGTCTAGCTCAATTATTTCTTGGTGTTACAAACATTTGGCGCGAAACTAACTTATAATACCCTAGTCCACGAAGTGGTGTAGGGTATAAAAATCACGCTTTACATTTAATATAAAGAGATTTTTTCGTATTTTTAAGGGGAAAATGAGAAAAATTGGGTGTGTAATGTACACACTACAAATTATTTTACCAAATTGCAGCAGCTAGAGTCATAATCGGTGTGCTCATTCCTCTGACCGCGTAGACTTTCAGAGAAAATGGGGGAACGGGATAAAAATTATACCAATTAAACGGTTGCAGCTATAATAATAAAATTCAATTTGTGTACTTGTCGTACTTGGCGCGCAAAATAAAAATTGTTATCCAAATTTGTACTTTAATGGGAAAATTTGCTAAAATGAATAAAACTGGTCAGTAAAAATCGTAAAATTGGGTTTGTAAATTCCACTTGAACGCGACAGACATTAAAATTCGATAAAAACAGACATCCACACAGAGGATATATCAAGTGCGCGGTTCTATACCTGCCCAATTTCACCTAGGGTAATAAAGCTTTATCTTATTATTACTCTAGAATCTTTGTATGGCATCAGTACGTAGTCAACTTTAGAAAAATATGTTACATTTGACCTACCATGAAAATAGACCATACGACTCGATATTTTCAAATAGTCCATATTTGACAACTCCGAATTTCTTTGTTGTCGTTCAGGAACCCAAATATTAATTGGATGTTTTTCAAAATTATCACATGACGAAACCCTAAAGTAAAGGTGAACAGAATGTGGCCCATCCAGTCGCATGAATGAGCCACGCCCGACTTTAGCCCTACTATACTTGTTTAAGTGTATAGAAATAGTTTCATACAGACCTCCAATATATGCACAACAAATAGCAACAAAAAGAAAACTTGTACCTCCGTATTTTACGAAAAGGAATTGATAATATGGACTGTGTTCGTTAGGGTAGGTCTGTACCAAATGCCCTATGATTTATCTATGTAGGTTCCTGGTTAAAATTGACGCCTCTGGAAGAATTAAATAGCAATACCCCAAATATAATTTAATTAAATTTTTATGTGATAAAAATGTACCTGTTACACTCCATCCATTTAATTCCACAGTGTGACAGTTTTCGGTATGGCTAGAGGAAAAATTTAAAAGAATGTTAGAAAATTTCAAAAAAGAAATATTGATTTTTTAATAAATAAGCAATAACTTCCATATTTTTGGTCCGATTTGAGTTTCAAAGGTACTGATCGTCTATTGCAATTTTTGCAATTTTTAATACAAATAAGACCGTAACTTTTATTTTACATTATTATTAGAAGCAAACACAAAAACATTAAGAAATTTGTATTTCCTTTCTAAAGTTAGAGCACATTTTATAAAAAACTAGCTGTCCCGGCAAACAACATTTGCCTTCAAATTTTATTTATATTTAAATAACTGACTCGGCGGACTTCTAGAAAAGTATTGATTTACACATTTAATGTTTTATTTTTACGGGTACATGATAATATTTAAAATAGATCGGTAATTCAAATTTATTAAAATATAATGAAATATTAAATGATAAAAAGTATATGCATAATTAAGAGAATGTTAGTGTTATTCATTATAGTGAACCCGGGGAACTCATTTCACAGGCGTTGTCCTACGTCATTTCAAATTGCATAAAATCTGTGGTCAATTGCAATTTATTCCTTGTTTTGAAATATTTACTGGTCGTGTTGATTTTGAATTTTATTTCCCATCAATGAAGTACTCTGTGATAAACAATGTTTTTCGTTTTGTTGTCAAGTGCGAAAACGATCAAACCGGATGGTTTTCCGACACGGGGATATGCGACATACAATTGACCATGCGAAAAACATTCATTCTCCAGATTGAGGCTACAAACACTCCTTGTTATTGGCCTTGTGAGTTATTGACTGTCATGGCGAATGCGAGACGAATTGGAAATTGGATTCGCTTAAACTCAAATGTCATATCGGTTGGGATCATTGGCATTCTCGGAATGAGAACTTTCTCACCTTTGAACTTTCCTTTTATTATATTAATAATAATAATGACAACATTCAATTGTAAATTGTGCAGTGGCAATCCAATTGATACACATCCTTGTTCTTTGCCTCTAAAATAGCTCAACCAATCGTTCGAACCAATTGGATTAAAGCGTTTGCTGATGTACCTGATGGACCTCACTGAATTGCAATACTCCATGGTTACAATGCGCCTTCAATGTATTGCAAAGAAGTGGCGAATACGGAACAACCCAAGAGTTCTCGACCACGAAATTATTTCCTTTCACTTTGAGTGTGATTGTTCTACCGCCGATACATCGTGGTCAGTGATGGTCTCGCCACTCAAACTTCGTAGATAACACTTGGAACACTTACCGTGGACCATGCGCGGTGATTGTGGGTTAATGGCGCCTCACGATCAATGAGTCGTGTTTGTAATTTCATCAATTTGGTCTGGTTGGATTCTTTCTTTGTAACACCCAAAAGGAAGAGTGATATACCCATAGTTAATTATACCGATCGGATTACAATCACTTTCGGAGTCGATTTAGTAATGTCCGTCTGTCTGTCCGCCTGTCCATCTATTGTTGTAATCACGATACAGGTCGCAATTGTAGCCAGAACTAAACGCAACTTTGCACAACGAAGTTTTTCGGGACAAGGACGAACGCTAGTTTATTTGAAGAAAATCGGTTCAGATTTAGATATAGGCCCCATACGAATTTCACTCCTGATTTGACTCTTTTCACTCTAGATACTACATATTTCAAAAGATTTTCTTCAAAATTGGCAAAACATCTTATAGTTCAACTAGAAACACCTGTGCTAAAAATGTGTTAGATGGGTTCAGATTTATATATAGCTCCCATACAAATTTCGCTCTCAATTTGAATTTTTCCGCTCTAGAATCCACATATTTTAACAGATTTTCTTCTAAATTAGCAAAACACCTTATATTTCAATTGGAAACACCTGTGGTAAAAAAGTGTTAGATCGGTTCAGATTTATATAGCTCCCATACAAATTTCGCTCCCAATTTGAATTTTTCCGCTCTAGAATCCACATATTTTAACAGATTTTCTTCTAAATTCGCACAACACCTTATATTTCAACTGGAAACACCTGTGGTAAAAATGTGTTAGATCGGTTCAGATTTATATATAGCTCCCATACAAATTTCGCTCCCGATTTGACTTTTTCTGCTCTAGATACCACATATTTTAACAGATCTTCTTCAAGTCTTGCAAAATATCTTATATTTCAACTAGAAACGCCCACGGTGAAAATGGGTCACATCTGTTCAGATTTACATATTGCTCTCATACAAATTTCGTTCCCCCAGAAACCGCGTATTTTCAGAGAATTTCTTAAAATTGAGCATAACACGTTATACTTCAACTGGAAGAACTTATTGTGACAGTTAGTCACTTCATTCCATGTTCGGATATAGCCCCGAAACAAATATTATTCTCGATTTGACAAATTGGACCAGGTCATATTAACCTGTGATTAGGAAACATACAAACATTTTTCCCGTTTTCACTTTTTTACTGAATTGAATTGAATTCCGATAGAAAGTGGAGTGTCGTATATCATATAGTCGGCCCCGCCCGACTTTAGCCTTTCCTTACTTGTTTTTTTCATTTAATTGAATACGTCCAACATCGAGAATCCCCAAAACACGATGCTTAATTATATAGTACGACGCGGAATTGCTGAAACAATCGGCGAAACCGAAGCAAATAGTTTTTGGATTTATCACCTGGGTGTTGATAGCCATCGTCTCATTGCCAAAACATCAGTCGGCATTGCAATGCATCGTATGAACGTTGTGTTTCGGATATTCATTGCAATTGCCCAGAGTCGCGTGATTACCGATTTTCGCCAACAATCACAACTGCAATCTTATCTATTGTAGGGACGTTGAAGGTCGTTTCTCCGCTCTGATCACGAGTTTATAGTTATCACTTGGTATGCGATTCAACGCAGTTTTGAATAATCGAACCAATCCATCATGTTCATAAAGTAACTGCTGCAGATCTCGAATAATTCCTCTTTTCATTGCCATATTGATTGTTTGGCGCTGATCAAGTTGGTTTTCCGAATTGCAAGTATCCCAAATTCCGACATAAAATAGACATTTTTCGTATGAACGAAAGTGATGAGTGTCTCTGACTCAATGAAATATTATTGAATTTATAATTTCCCCCAAAAATGATAAAGGCGATATCAAACTAAGACCACATTGGTCACTCAACCCTTCTAATCTATACTTGTACATTATAGTAAATTATAATAATCGTCGAAATTGGAAAGGAGTTTGCATAATTTTATGTAAAATAATAATTATACATTATCCTAGAACCATAATCCAATGTAAAAAGCCTCTGAAACATCATTTTATTAAAAAAATTAAACAGATATCTGATTTCAAATTACAATATAGTCAATTTCGATTAACAGTAATGTGTAGAAAACCCCTGATAGATTACACTGTGCGACAGTCAAAAAACCTTTGCACACTAATAAGCCTTAACTTAGATGGTCATCAACCGATTTTCACTTTCTCATCGAATTGAAAAAGAAGAAACCTGGAGCTTTCGATAGTTATATTTATTAAAAAAATTAAGCAGTTTGAGTGCTTTTGTCCAGCAAAAAAATTGTTTTGAAAATTGTTTTGCCATTTTTCAACATTGGCAATGTTTTTATACCCTACACCACTTCGTGGACTAGGGTATTATAAGTTAGTTTCGCGCAAAATGTGTGTAACACCAAGAAATAATTGAGCTAGACCCACCTTTAAGTATACGGATCGGCTTAGAATCACCAGCTGAATCGATGTAACGATGTCTGTATGTCCGTCTTCTGTCCACCTAAGCTTGTTCGCACTCTACAGGTTGTGTGCGAATGTCACGAATTGGTGTGCGAATGTCACGAAATTTGGCGAAAGTTACTTTTTTTGACCAAGGACGATTGGTATTGAATTTGAAGAAAATCGGTTCAGATTTTGATCCATATAATTTACACTATTACTGCTCTAAAATGCACATTTTATATCGGATCTTGATCAAATTTTCCACACAATGTTACATTTATACTAGAAACACGTATTTGGAAAACCTGCTATATAGGTCAATGTTTTGGAATAGCCCCCATACAAATGGGCCCCCAGTTTACACAATTATCGCTCTAGAACCCACATCTTACATTGGATCTTGATAAAAATTTTGCAGATCATGTTATATTTCAATAAAGAATACCTACGTTGAAAGTGATCTATAAAGGCCCACTTTTTAATGTAGCGCCCTTACAAGTGGCCCCCATTTGAATTATTATCTCTCTAGGACCCACATTTTACATCGGAAGTTTTTCAAATTTTGCAGATTATATTATATTCATATTTCATTCTAAGAATACCTACTTTGAAAGTGATCTATATGGACCCACTTTTTAATGTAGCGCCCTTACAAATGGCGATGTGTGGTGTGTTCATTCAGTCGCAATTATTCAATTCGATGGTGAATTTGACCTTGGAACTGTGGATTCAATTATTTTTGGGCATGAAAAGGAAATGATGGGTTACTTTATTACTTTGAATGTCGGATTGAATTCGCGTTCATCAATAATATTTGCTCCAAATGAAGTCATTTGAAAACATCCGTTATAACTCTGAGTGTTCGATAGAAAATGAAGTGATTCTGGTTTTTCACCATGAAACAAAGAATACAATGGCTTTGATGGTAAAGGCAAAGGTGGTAATTTCTCTGAGACAGCACAATCCAGGCGTTTCTACATTGAACTTTAATGCTCCGTAAACATAAACGTCATCTATAATGAAGATGGCGTCGTAAAATCACTCCACTCCAAATCGGGGATATTTCGGGAATTTTCTTGAGTATTCTTCATGTTTGGCCAGCGACCAATCCGAATTGGTGTGAATCATCGAAATCGGTCCATGCGTTCTTGAGTTATAAGCGTAGTAACTAACGCCACTCTCTTTTATATATAGACTCATCAAAAATATCACTAAAAAACTGGCTAGCTCACGATTGGATAAAGCCGAAATAATTTGGACTACGCAAAAGTTAATTGTAGTCGGAAACCACCACCAATTCTTTTGAAAGTTCAAAGAACATAGAAAACATATTTAGAGTGGTTTTAGTGGATTTCGAAAAAAATATTGAAGTACTCCTGAAGAAGTACTTGAGAAACTTCATCACACACAATTGACTCTTCTCTCCGATTTTGATGAAATTTCCAAATATGTACTTTTCAATAAGGCGAAAAGATAAGCATTTTTAAAAAATAATTGTAGACACTATGGTGAATAGAAAATAAAGTAAAGGGTGATTTTTTAAGAGCTTGATAACTTTTTTTTTTAAAAAAACGCATAAAATTTGCAAAATCTCATCGGTTCTTTATTTGAAACGTTAGATTGGTCCATGACATTTACTTTTTGAAGATAATTTCATTTAAATGTTGACCGCTGCTGCGTCTTAGGTGGTCCATCCGCTTAGTCCAATTTTGGCATTTCCACGTTTTTGAGTAACAGAGACCCAATTGGTGCGAACGGCGACGAATCGAAAATTGGCCGATACAGCTGCGATATTTTCTTCAGTTCGCACTCTACGTAAGCGTGTTGGTGGTTTAATGTCCAACAATGTAAATTTGGTGCGAAATTTAGTCACAATAGCCCGAATAGCCGCTTCAGTGGGTCGATTAAACTGACCATAAAATGGAAGCGCGCAATGAACTTTCTTAACAGAGCACGCATTTTGATAATAAAATTCAGTAATTTGCAAGCGTTGTTCGTTTGTAAGACGATTCATGATGAAATGTCAAAGCATACTGAGCATCTTTCTCTTTGACACCATGTCTGAAATCCCACGTGATCTGTCAAATACTAATGCATGAAAATCCTAACCTCAAAAAAATCACTCTTTATAAGGTAATTTAAAAAAAAAATATATTTTTTTCTTCTACCACTTTCAAGCAAATTTCTTCTAGTAAACAAAAAAATAAATCTTCGATTTTTGTAAAATAAATTGTATAAATAGTTCACTTAGTTTAACGATAGTGTTCCTGGTAAATCAATTATTAACGTGGTTGGTGTGGAAATCAAAAATATTTCATATAAATAATTAATGGACACGAATATATATGGACAACGCATTAAACGAACAAAAGATTAATTTTAGTCTGGAAAACCCGCAACATTTTTGAAGCCAGCATAAAGTAAGTTATTTTATTGATTTGTAATTGTTTTAAATCAAGTCTAGGAACGCAATCATAAAGCTTATAAAGCATATTACTGATACAAGAAGCTATTAATAAAATGTGCTTTGGAAAAATCGAAGATATTTAAAAAATATTTTTAACGATTTAACGATTTTCTGTAAAACTAAAAGAACTTTACTTAACGTTAAAAAATATATTTGTATCTCATGCCATAAAAAGTGGCTTTTTTAATTTCCTTATGATAAAAATAATTTATTTTCGATCCACAAGCAGGAAATTCAGCTTTTTTCGCCTTATATAAATGTACATATTTGGAGAATTTCATCAAAATCGGAGAGAAGAGACATGTGATCGCTTCACATAAAATTACTCAAGTGCGAAAAAACAGTTTATGGATGGCTAAATATAGAAAGGCATATTTTGTCTATTTTTATTAAAAATTCTTTAAATTATTGAATATTATGTTCGTCAACAAAATCCATGAAATATGTAGGTTTGAAATTAAATAAAGCCAAGAAGAAAAAATCCCAACAAAAAATATGATGACAGAGGGTCGAAATTAGAATTCCAGCTAAATTGTTACGATCGTGAAGAATGACGCCACAAAGCACCATCTCAAATAGTCTGATATATCAGTGATTTCAGAAATGAGTAAGCATCGTTGCAACAAACTACTGGGAAACGGTGTTCGAATAATGTTCTCGTATAAGTGTTGCCGCTTGTTGGCTTTCAATGCAATTATTCTGGTTAAATATCTTTTTTCCGTTTTAACTGTAATTACAAAAGTTTAATTGAGTTTTCTCTCATCTTTGTTGCTGCTTCTGTTGCCGGTTTCTCTGTACCACCACGACACCATCGTGCCGCCCAGAATCCCGGTTTGAATCGCTGTTTTGCTCCTTTTACACTTCCTATCTCGAAGCATTAACAAAACAAAATAAAAGCAAAGGCAAGACTCTCAGCCAACCGTTGGGGCTTAATGTGGCCTTCCCCAAACCTCTAGCCGTGTTTAATGTTTGTATTAAATTCGTCTTCATCTGCCGGTTGTCATTGTGTTGGTTTAAATCAAGAGGCTGAAAAAACGTTTGTATGTGTCACCAATGATTTGCCCCGTGGTTGTTGTTGCAGTCATTGCCGTTGCTGCTACTGCTGCTGCTGCTATTGCTGCCAATGTTGTTGGCAACACAGAGCAATAACATTAACACGAACATTTCGCTTTTTTCTGTTGTAGCAGAAGTTGGGAAAACAAACGTGTTTGTCAGTTTCGATGTAATGATTTCAACCAACTGTTGTTGTTTGCAGCCGCTGCCAGTCAGTCAGCCAACCAGTCACACAGACAGCCACACAACCAGAGTGCCAGACAAGCAGTCAGCCAAGTCGGACAGCTCAGCCAGCCACAATTTTATTAAAAGTGCTGTCGTTAGCTTAAAAGTCCTGTAAAATGCTCCTGAGGCTAGATTTTCTTTTTGCCTTGTGGCACCCCTTCTATATTTTGTTGTTGCTACTGATGCTGGTATTGTTGGCGGTGGCAATGGCGTTTCGTTTCGTTTTTTCCTTTTCTTAATTTTTTATTCTTTAATCCATCTCGAGGAAAATCCTGTAGAGTCGTCGGCTATAACTTTTTTCCAATGTGTTTTACGTGATGGACGAGAGGGTTCTTAGGCGTGTTGACAATATCTTCTTTATTATGCTGATGCTGATGTTGTTGGTGTTGCTGTTCGTGCTGTATTGCGTTACAGATCAACCCCCACAGTTGGTATTGACAGTAAATAAGATTTGTTAGCGCGGTTTATGTTAATTACTGTCAGAAGCCGGATTTTTTAATTTACAACTTTTTTATGGGGGTTCATTCTTCTGTTTGCACACTACATTACGAAGCTTAGAAGGAACTGGTCATTGGATGTTGTCAGGGTGATGATAGTAAATGTAGAAACGATTAAGACAATTATTGGTGGGCACATTGATAGAATTAAGCTCTGAGTCCATTCTAAGTTTCATTAATATAGGGTAAAAAATAACTTTTTTTGGAAAATGCTATAAAAAAACTACTGAATATTTTTTCAAATTTGTTTTTTTATTTGAAAGTACAATCTTTCCGGTTAATAATGGAAAATAATTTCATTCAAATGGCTGCCTCGGGCACCCCACAAATAATAGTCCAACGGTTGAATAGTTGAAAAAATAAACGTTAGATGGCGGACCCTATATTATAAGTCCACGAATAAAAACTTAGTTCGGTGGTCGTGCAAATAAGTGTTTCAATAGGAGTTTTTTCTGATCTTACGTGGAAACTTTTCAGTAGTTGTGAATCTACGATGGAAATATAAGTTGGATGGGGAAATTGGTTTAATCTATTTTGTTTAAATTTGGATAATGAGCGTCTATTTTGTTTTTGCTTGTAAAAGTATTGGGAGTCGGTCAATACGCCCTAGTGGAGGGCGGTGGGAACAAATTTTATAAAAATATGGTTTTGAATAGGGGACTATCTATATATATAAAAATCAATGTGTGTCTGTATGTTGCGTATAGGACGCCAAACCGATGAACCGATTCGCCTGAAAATTTTACTGTATCTATCTTCTGGTCGGAGGATGGTTCCTGGATAGTCTAGGTCATGATAGGACAAAGGGGGGTGGTACCTCCCACACAAAAAATATTTTAAAGCTATCACAAGAGACATACCGATGGGTGGATTCGCTCGATAATTTTACTGCAGCTAACTTCTGGGCAAGGGATGATTCCAGGATATACTAGGTCATTATACGAAAAAGAGGTGTGGCACCGCCCACACAAACTATATTTTAAAACTATCATAAAACACGTTCCGACGTGCGGATTCTCTTGAAAATTTTATTGTGATTAACTTCTGAACAGAGGATAGTTTCTGAATGGTGACTATACAATGGTCATGATACAAATGGACGTGAGATTGCCCACACCAACTATATATTATCTAGCCTGTGGAAAGGGGTTGTTTTCTGGCTATAATAGGGGAAGACGCGACAGATGGGCATCACAAAAACTATATTTTAAAACTATAACAAAATACATTGATTCACTTGAATATTTTATTGTACCGAACAGAGGATGACCCTTGACTATAAAAAATTCATGCTACAAAATGGGACGCGGCTCCACCCAAACAAAAATATTATAAAGTAACACGTGCCGATTTTTTTTTCTGCCGCTACGTTCAGGCAAGGCTTTGGTTCTTGAATATATGGTCATGTTATGAATAATTGGCGCGTCTCCTCATACTCGAACCAAGCAAGGTGTTCCAGTAGATGGGTATCAAATTGTTTACGCTTCATATGCTTTGGGCCGTGTTTATACCGTACACCCAAACAACGCAGAATGTTATTGTTTGAGAATGTTATTAGTTAACGTGAGAGGACCCACTTCAGTTTAAAATTTAAGAGCAGTTGAGAGAGGCGTGTCAGAAACTGGGGGACCACATTAATGTATGCTTCTGTCAGCTGTCATCCTCTCCAGATACGAACTTTGTTTGCGACAATATTAAGAACTTGCTCGCCATCTAACCCAAAAGACCTGTGGGAAAAATTCAAAGAGGGTATGAGTGAGGACATTTTGCATCAATATCGCATATCATATGCGATTAAGATTTTCAACGATACGCTGATACAAATTTATGACATATGCCTAGCCATCAGCAACAAAACTCTTAATCAACTTGGAATGGTGGTGCATGAACGTTCTACCATTGACATTACTGATCGAGATTTGCTAAGAGAACGGCAATTCAATGTTGAAGACTTGCGTTTGTTTGTCGCAACAAAAAACCTCTATTAATTGCAAAGCAACAAGTGGCCTTTGACAAAATAATAACTGCAGTAACAAATGACAGCGGCGGCCTTTTTTCTCGATGCAACAGGAGGCACAGTTAAAACCTTTCTCATCAGTTTGGTATTAGCGCACATCCATCTCAAAATGGGATAGCTTTAGCTATTCTTCCCCCCGGTATTGCTGCTACATTATTGGATGGAGGACGAACGGCACATTCAGCGTTGAAATTGCCATGTAATATGCAATTGGTCGATTCTCCAACCTGTAATATTGGCTAAAGTTCAGGCATGGCGAAAATGCTCAAAACATGCAAGCTGATTGTGTGGGATGACTGCACCATGGCACATAACAAATCCCTACAAGTGCTTAATCGGACACTTCAAAATTTAATATCAAATACGCAACCATTCGGTGGAACTCTTATTTTACTATATTTTACTTATATTTCCGACAAACCCTTCCAGTAATTCCAAAATCAGCACCCGCATCTCTGGCGATGTGTACAAAAAATTAATCTGACCAATATGCGTGTACATCTGGATAACAATGACTCAGCAGCTATATTTTCGAAACATCACGCATTCCGATGATTCCCACCGATATACCATCAGATTTCAAACGACTACAGTTTCTGATTCGCCTAGCATTTTCAATTACTATAAACAATGCACAGGGACAATCACTTGAAATTTGTGGATTAATTCTGGAAAATCCATGTTTTTCACATGGTCAGTTATATGTTGCTTGCTCTCGAGCCCAAAAACGTTAATGTACTTGAACAAGGTGGAAAAAATGTAAATATCGCATATTACGAAGCACGCCAATGCTGACAAACTTAACTAATAGACACAAAATACATTCCTAGAAAAAATTACAATAATTAACTAACTCTCTAATAAATTTTTCTTTTAAATGATTCATTTTTTTTTTCAAAGAAACACTGCAGAAATTACTTATATTTTCATGAAGTTTTTATATTTTAAAAACTTATGAATTTAAATAAATAAGTATTAATTTAAACTAATTTACAGAAGTAAAAATATGCAAAACAAAAATTGCGAGCATACAAAATTACATACATAAGGAAGACGAAAACCCGTGCAACGCCGGGTACAAAAAGCTAGTATTTTTATAAAATTTGTTTAGCTGTGGAATAATAAGGAATAGGTAAAAATTCTGTAAAATCGAATAATGAAATTTATTTTATATCGCTGAAAACTGTATTTGAAAAAAGTAATAACATTGTGAAGGTCGATCAAGTGACCAAAAGTTGGCAAATGCGTGGGGATATATGTCAACTTCGGTTAAGTTTAGTCAATTAAAATATGTTTGCTTTGAAAACTCATTCGCTTAAACTAAAGCCTTGTGAAAAATTACAATGTTTTCGTTTTTTTTTTGTAAAAAGTTACATCACAGAAAAAACAGCATTTTTGGAACAGAGTAGCAAACCAATAATTCTGAAAGGGCATGTTGAGTAGATAATTTTTGTAGAATAAATTTATAGTCCAGCTGGTCTGAGTTTCTTTTTATAGCGGGTCAAAGTTTAAATTTTTGATGGAAGCGAGCATTATGCAGGGTTTTCCAACAGGAGGTGGTATTCAAAGAAAAATTACATTTTTTGAGATAAATGATCGGATGTTTTTTTATAATAAAGAGGAGGGTATGCCGTTTATAATGAAAAACAACACCAGCCAAATTACCACCAGGACCATATCCTTTTCATGAAATTTTCCATAACCAAATCGCAAAGTGGCTGCCCTATGTCCTCGATAGCCTTGAATCGACGCTGGGCTGTTGGCGTAGACCTTATCTTGCACGTGGTCCCCACTTTTTTTCTGAACCAACACTCTGGGGATGTCCCCTATAAATGCAGTGCATTGCGTTGGTGGAAGGAAGATCAGGTATTGGAAGGAGGAAAGACATCTGTTTTGAATCTCTGAATGTCGGAATTGGAGGGAAAGATATTTGCCGGAAGTCGATTCCACATACGGATAGTACGGGCGTAGGGCGAATTTATTCTGTACTGTGTAGTGCGGCCGGTTGTCCAATCGACAACTAATGGGTGAGCGTTCCTGGAGAGTCGCGTATCTCTACCGAACGTCCTCACGGTGTACCGCCCGTGAGGACATCACGAAATTCCGAAGAACAAATACCATGAAAGTATCGATAGAACAATGACACACAACCAACTTTACGACGGTGTTTAAGGGAGATAGTAGAATTGGATATCCTACCATCACCTATCAACACCATCGCCCTCCTCTGGACACGGTCAAGTAGCTCCAGTGATGAAGCTGGAGCACCCGACCATATATTGGAGTTTTATTCCATCTTTCGTCTGATGTAGGTAGTATAAATATTGAGAAGATCAGAGGGTGTGAAATATTTCTTACATCGTTTTAAAAAGCCTAAACATTTGAATGCTTCTTTCGACACTTCAAATAAATGTTTTGTCCAACGAACATCACGTTGCATTTTCATTCATTAAAAGCGACGACACCGTTGTGTCGTCGTGAATCGATTGTGAGACAACAAGCAGCACTGAGTCTTACGTGCATTAAAATCTACTCTATTCAGTAAACCCCATTCAGAAATGGCCAGCTAATCCTGGCTAAGTGACTCATCCATCGATCGCCTTTTGTCCTCAATTTCTTGGCGACTAGGTATATGATCGAATGAGTATGAATGACAGAGGTTGCTGTCATCCGCAAATGAGTATATTGGATTCGAAGTTTGATCCAAGAGGTCGTCGATGAAAATAAGAAAAAGGGAGGGGGAAAGGACAGAGCCCTGTGGTACTACTGCGGTTAACCTATGCTCGTCGGATGAGAACCCATCTACGACAACACGTATCGTGCGATCTCTGAGGAAGCTCGATATAAATCGAGAGAAGTCACTACCAACACCAAAAGCGATAAGCTTTGATAAGAGTGCGCCGTGCCAAATTCTATCAATGGCCTTGGAGATATCTAGAGCAACGACCTTACTTTCTCCAAGCTGGTGGATGGATCGATTCCACTTTTCGGATAGCAGTGTCATAAGGTCTCCCATAGATCGATTCCTACGGAAGCCATACTGTCGATCATTAAGTAAGTCATTGTTTTCTAAATACCTCACAAGATGGTGGTTAACCATACTCTCCATAACCTTCGAGAGCGCTGAGCAAATCGCGATCGGTCGATAGTTAGCAGGGTTATTAGCCTCACCTTTTTTAGGGATGGGCTGGATGTTCGCAATCTTCCAACACGCTGGGAAAAATCCTGCACGGTAAGCAAGGTTGAAAAGATTACGAATGGGACGGACAAGCGTCGGAGAGCACTTACATAGGAAAAGTGCTGAAATGCCATCCGGGCCTGGAGATTTATTTACGTCGAGATTTGCGAGAACCCTTTTAATTCCACGTGTTCGAAAAAATTTCTCAGGCATGGAACTAGATACATTTTCGATCACGGGGAGTGGTTGATTGCTTTCCGGTAAGGAAGAATTCCTTGCAAACATTTCAGCCAATAGGTTAGCTTTGTCAACCGGGTTAATGAATATCTGGTCATCTTTAACAAGAGTTGGGATAGATGAGGAGTTATCCTTTACTCATCACACAAATGACCAAAAGCTCTTACTTCCCCTGGGAGAAGAAAGAACTTTGGCATGAAGACGTTGTTCGTACAGAAACTTTTCACGTGTAAGTACCCTGGCACACATGGTTCTTGTCTGCTTGCGTAGCAGATCAGTTGTGGCATTTTTATTTAAACGTCATTTCCTGAACGCTTCCTCTTTGGATCTGACAGCAGCCTTGCATGTCTGGTTAAACCAACTTTTATTAGATGGTTTATACGAAATAACTCTAATTGGAATAAATGACTTCATTCCAATCAAGATAATATTTTCAATAATTTCAGCCGCAGCATCTATATCGCCATTTAGAAAACAGTGTTTCCAATTGAAATACTGGAAAAAGTTGTAGAGCTCGGCCCAACGTGCCTTTTCGTATATATATATTGTCCGCTTTGGGGCTGGGGTCGAAGCGACACGAAGAGCGCAATACGGAATACGTTGTCCAGATCAATACCATCCAACTCCGACCATAAAAAATTATTAATCATCTCTCGATAGCGCAATCCATTCACCGTAACTGTTGATCCAACCTCATTTTCGAAAAAGTAAGGTCCAATGACCCCGCCGGACCATAAACCGCACCAAACAGTCACACGATGAGCATAGGGAGGCTTCCCAATAATAACTCTTGGGTTTTCCGAGCCCCAGATGCGACAATTTTGCTTGTTGACGTAGACACCGAGGTGGAAATGGGCCTCATCAGTCAAAATGATTTTTCGATGGGATTCCGGATCATTTTCATTCATGAATTTTAATAATTTCAATGCGTTGTTGAAGCGCGTATTGTTCCATTTTTAGTAATGGCGTAGTTTCTACTTGTCCAATGTCAAAGAATAAAAGCTTTAAAGTGACATCTACCGAAATACCGGGTGATTCAAAATAACACCTCGCCTGTACTAACCGAAAAAAACAGCCTGGCGCTTGTTCAAAGCTTTGCAAGCCTTATAATCAGAACTATATTGTGGAATTTTATGCGGGTCATTTTTGTGGAAGTTCTTAACCCTCTAGCTACTTTCTTTATGGGCCCATTTGACCCTTGGGTCAAATCAAAAAATGTCGTTTCAAAAAGCTCATATAAGGATTAAAATGTTCTACGAAAAAATTTGCAAGAAAAATTCATTCATTAAATACCAAATTTACACGGCAACTTATACAACAAAATTACTATGGTTAAAATGGGTGCAAGTTTTTTGGAAGATCGATCTTTCGAACAAAAAATGTGTGTATTTCGGCAGATCATGGTAAACAGAAATTACAAATAGAATATTTTTTGCAAAATTTTCATGTTCTCGGGAGATATGACTAAAATGATTTTTATGCATGACATTTTTGTTTTGTAATTATTTGGCGATCTATCCAACGGATCCGCCAGATTTTTTGCATGGGTATTAAGAACCAATGAGGCTTGTGAAATATATGTAATCAGTCGCAAAAATGTCTGCAATTGTTCCAAAATATTTATTCAAATTTTCTCAGTCTGGGTTTCTGAAAAAATTCTGTCACAAATATTCCCTATTTAGTCAGCAATCATATGCCAAAAAAATATTTTGGTATTCTCGATATGATAGAAAGTTACGCGCACCTTTCTGAAGTCGCTTTTCACAATTTTTGACTATAAACGATAAATCATCTCAGTTGCTTATGCTATGACGATCGGTATATTTAAAGGTGGGTCTAGCTACATATATTATTTTTTGGTGTTACAAAAACTTGACGTGAAATTAACATATAATATCCTATTCCAGGAAGTGCAGGATATAAAAAATAGTGTAGGATACAAAAAATATAAATTAAAAAAGTAAAAAAATAGTTTTAGATTAAAAATTCAAATTTGGTTTGAATGATGCCATATTATCTGCTTTCTTTCAAAAGGTTCATCTACATGAAATCGTCAGTTTCACGTGTATGTATCCTTGTTAAAGTCCAACAAGTAGTGTCCAGTATTTTTCTAATTCAACCTCTTATTTCTTAAGACATTAGACTAATAATATAAAAAAATAAATAAATATATTTTTTCGCGAAAAATATATTGGACATTCTCAAAGATATAAAAGGATAACATTTTATTTACAATTTTTCGTACTGAGAAATTGAAACAAAAAATGTTTTCCATTTATGAATATATCTTTTTGAATGAATGAATATGAATGAATATATCTTTTTGTAACCTTTCTTTACTATTGTGCAAAAAAATCCAAAAAACGTGTAATTTTACCAAATTCAAATAAAAAATTCCCCATCTTTCAAATTCCGCATATTTGTATATTGTATAATCAGGCTACAAATAAATTAACTCACACAAAAATATAGAAATCTCGGTGTCGAATATACTCTAAAACCGATTTTAAGTTCATATGGAAAGGTTCACGCCCACTTTCCGCCCATCTTTGCACGACTATCTACACTGGATCTACTCACTCACTCTGAGGTGCAACGCCCACTTTTCCAATACCGCCCATTTTTGGCACAACATTGCAGACTAACAATTAGTGAACTTCCACAAAAATAAAAGACTCTAGCTGCAACAGTACTCCGAATATGCTGATTTATGAAAAACGAATAAATCCTCAATTTGTGTGGGAGGGGCCACGCTCACTGAAAATATCAAAAATGTATATAGCCTATTTTCACCACCGGTTCAGCATGAACATACTCAAATTTCAAGAAGATCGGTCCAGTAGTTTAGGCTGCTATAAATAACAAACAATCACATATAGTAATATAATCATAATCACTTCTAGGAAGTTCGTATGTTCTAGAAAGTTGTTCATTGAGATCTTTGGTACATTGTTTCCTTGAATTTTGAACGGGAAAAATGTATAACAATAGAATTTTTTAAAGTTTTTTGCGACTTTGACCTTGAAGATGAAGTTTTTTGATTTTATATATTCACACTTTTAAGATATGAGACTGAGAAAATGATCACTTTTTGCAAAAATGATTCCGAGTACCCAAATCTTTGGGACCCATAAAAAAGTGCATGACTTTGGGCAAAACTGGGAGACACTGGTCTTTTTTTGGTTTTTTTATCACGTAGTGGTGTCCGTATATTGTTATATTTCCATGACTTAAAAAATTACATCAATATAATATATATATATAAAATATGGACCTGCCAAAATGCTAATTTTTATACCCTCCACTTCCAGGATGGGGGTATACTAACTTTGTCATTCCGTTTGTACCACCTTAAAATATCGACCTGAGACCCTATAAAGTATATCCATTATTGATCGTCATAAAATTCTAAGATGATCTAGCCATATTTGTCCGTCCGTCCGTCTGTTGAAAGCACGCTAGCATCTACATGAAAGGAGTTAGGACGTCCACATTTTTCATAAACGCGTCTTATAGTCGTAGATCGATCGATTGGGCCAAAGGAAAAATTTTCCCTCACAAGGACTGAAAATACCCATAATAATCCCCAATATTTTAGAGTATTTAAGCATATTTTTTCAATACATCTTCTTGAACTTACTTGATATTGGGTTTGCGCATTTCCCCTATAATTCCCCCCTATGCGTAGACACGTAAAATAAAGAGATTTTTCGAAATTCGTACTGTTTGGGGTTAAAATCGAAAAAGGGAATACAAATAGTACCAACCAAATGACCGCAGCTGGAGTCATGAAATTCGGAGTATACATTCCCCTGACTGCGTAGACACGAAAAATTAAAGATTATTTCCAAATTAGTACTTTCAAGGGATGCAATGGGAACAGAGGGATAAAATTGGTACCAACCAAATGGCCGCAGCTGGAATCATGGAATTCGGCACATACATTCCTTTCACTGCATAGACAAGCAAAATATAAAGATTTTTCGTACTTTTTACTTTTACTGTAAAATTTGGTTGAATCATGAGTTTAGGTTATTTTGCACTATGTACGTGAGATAATGGATTTTCAAAATTTGTACTTTTGGAATTAAAATGGAATGGAAATATGACCCACTGTAGCACCCACTATCTACCAATATACTATGGTATTTACGCTTTTTTGATAATATAAATATAAGAATATTTATGTTTTGAATTGACTTGAAGTATTATTTCGATATGTAAACGTATTGTTAGCCATGCCTTGAAATAACAAACATATTATATTTATTTATAAAAATATTTTTTAAATATTTGTATTTGTTTTGGTTTGTCTATATTAAAAAATTTATATTTTCCTGTAATATTACTGTTCTTCTAGCTTCTGTGGAATGCAATCCATGGTGGAGGGTATATAAAGTTCGGTCCGGCTGAACTTAACGCCGTTATTACTTGTTTTCATTAGGTTTTTTAGTTTATCATTTATTAGTTTGTCCAAATTGATCATTTCTAAGAATAGCATTTCAATTTCACCTGAGAAGGACATGTAATCGTTCCTATAAATTCAACGTACCTCAAAAGTAGGTTATGTTTTTTTACGTTCCGAATTTTGTTTTTCATAGAATAACGAGTTTCAGTCAGTCGTGTAAAATTTATAAATGCACAGTTTAAATAACTAATAAAAATGTAGCTTTTTCCTTTAAAAATAATGCCGAAGTCTAGAAGAAGGGAAAATTTTAAAATTGTGTACCTTTAGCGATTACTAAACATTTTTTAAGTGACAAATTTGATACTATAACGTACCAAAAATAATGTCAAACGAAAATGCGAAAATATTCACCTTAAGTATATAAGGTGATATATGTTATATAATTAGAAATTCGGCAATAGTATAACTTTCAAATAATAATATTTGAAACAAATTCATTTGTATAGATCCATTAAAAATGTTTCATACGGACGTATATTGTGTCAAAGTAGATGGAAGAATTCAATAATTCCTTTTGCATTTGTATGTGTTACATAAAACCAATAATTTTTTTAATCAATTTAATAAAAATCAACGAACGAATATTTTCTAAAATATCTATCATTGCTTTAATTGAATGTATAATTTTTTAAACTAAATATTTTTTTAATAAATTCAGCCAAAATTTTACTATTTGGTTTTACAAATTTCGAAGAAAAACTAAAGAAAAAAGGTTTTGAAATATATAATATTATAAAGGTGATTTTTTTAAAGCTATAGGAAAGTTTTTCAAAAAAAAACACATAAAATGCAGACAAATGCATGAAATCGTATATTTAATGCTTGAAATGGTCCATCCGCATAGTCCAATTTTGGCATTTCCACGTTTTTGAGTAACAGAGGCCCAATTGCTGCGAACGGCGACGAATCGATAATTGATGGTCATCATTAACACTGGCCGATACAGCTGCGATATTTTCTTCAGTTCGCACTGTACGTAAGCGTGTTGGTGGTTTAATGTCCAATAATGTAAATTTGGTGCGAAATTTAGTCACAATAGTCCGAATAGCCGCTTCAGTGGGTCGATTAAACTGACCATAAAATGGAAGCGCGCGATGAACTTTCTTAACAGAGGACGCATTTTGATAATAAAATTCAATAATTTGCAAGCATTGCTCGTTTGTAAGACGATTCATGGTTAAATTATAGACCAAACTGAAGATGTTTGACAGTGAAACAAAACACGAAACGTGCGTCAGCTGTTTAAACCAGTGTTGCCAAAAAGATAATAGCTAAAAAATCACCCTATATATATTTAATATAATATTGATTTCTATTCTTTCTTTATAATAAAATTTATTTTATGAAAATATACCCACTGACCATTTTAAGGAAATTAGCATTTATAACAAAAATTACTCAAACCACAACATTCTATATACAGATTCGATTTTGTGTATATGCCCACTAATCTTTTAAACTCTTTACAACGTAAATTACAAATTTGAGTTTGAGAAATTGGAAGAGGTTTTTTTATTATTAAACCATTTCCTTTAATCAAGTGTTTTTAAAAATAGATACTTGTTATGAAATTTTACATTATTTGTATTACTGGAATAGAGATCAATTTGGCTAGGCCTTATTAAGAAATTTACAATATCACAGTTAGGTATGGAAAACCTTTGAGAGCCAACAAATAACTTAAATTTCTTATGATATAATAACACTGTACAACAATTTCAAACTTTTTCCAAAATTACGGGGTTCTGACAATAAATTCTGAAAGAGGAGACTAAAAAAAATATACGCATGTCGGCGTTTTGACAGATCACATCGGAATTTCATTTTATAGACTATTAAAGTTTCCCAACTCTGATCTCTTAATGCAGCATGTCGGTGTATAAAACTATGTTTTCGTTACAGAGAAACTGTGCGGACGCATAAACCAGGACCACATCAGTAATGACCATAAGATCTTGCAGTATATGGTTTGATCACTACATGATAAATCTCCTTAAATTGCATTCAATTGATGTGAACTTTTGATTTCAGAAAGTCTTAGCATTAGTACTACTTGCTGTGTGATAAATTCTACTTAGTACCGACTTACAGCGTCGGCTCTAATTCGCCATAATAACCCCTGTAGTGTTGTTGTCTGTTGACGCCTTTGCCCCCAATTATGTTGTATTTTCGCCCATGTTGTTGTTGTTTTTGTTTTTCCGTTTGGTCTCATCTTTTACTCGTCTTCTTATTCCAGTTCAGAGCGAATGCTCTCACCCTCCCACTCCACCAGTTGACAAACAAGAAATTGCGCTTGATTGAATTTCAATTAAAATGCAAATGATTTGCTTAATTGCTTTATAACCACTTTTGTACTTTTCCCCATCGTTGTTGCATACAAAACCAATAGGAAATCGGACACAATCGATACACAAATTACAACAAAGTGAAATGTCAGCACAACGGAAATCGGAAATGGGGATAATGACGGTTTAATTTTATAATGGCGGACAATATGCGATGTAGCAAAATAAGTAAAAAGAAGCAAAATACGAATCAAGGCTAAATTCGTTTTTCGAAGTGTCCTTTGAGGACATTATTTCAAAGCGACATTAGTTATTTTGCATTAGTTATTTGCAACATTTTTTTCACTGTCTGCGGTTTCCTATTGGGTCTTCTTCATTACTTCACATTTATGCAATTTGTTTACCTTCATTTACACTGACCTTTCACAGCAGATGTTTTGGTTTGAGCGTCTTACAAGGTGCAGTATTTTTTTACATCTTAAGATTTAATTACATTTCTCTGAAGTTTAGTTGTCTGCAAGAATATCTTACAAATCAGGAAGTCTTAGGTACGACAAGTTTTAATGGTTTGAGTTATTTTGAAGCTTTTTGCTAACAGTGAAATATTTAATCTTGATTTTTCAGAAAATAAATTAAAATTTAATGTACAAAAGCATTACACTTCTCTTCAATAGGTGCCACTGGCTAGCCAAAAACTTGTCGAACCCTCGTCACACTACAAGAAAACCTTTCTATATTCTGAAAAATTGTCGTAAGATTTCCTTACATTTGCAAAGTCTGCAAACTCATTTTTCATTCTTTGTGGCATATTTAAGTAAATAGGAATCAAGAAATAAGTACAAAATCCACAGTATGCTTCTACATACTCCTCCAATCGGCTCCACAAATTTAATACACTTCGTTAGACCAGAATTATTTCATAAATATTTCAAATATTCTAATAAATCACTGTCCTGGTGGCCTCCTTACCTTCCTAGCAATCATGTGGGAGAATTTTCATGTTTGAAAATTATTTTATGTTGTCATTTGTACTCTAAAAGAGATTAACTGAAGTATTGAGAAACATTTTCAGTTTAAGTTCAATTAAACATATTTTCAGTTCACTTGTTTCCAAATATCAAGTAAAATTTTCCTCCGTTGGATGAAATATTAACAAAACAATTTCCCCAGTTTGAATAAATAATTTTTGTTTTGGAAGAAATTTTCTGAAAAAAATTCTCACATTAAAAAAAATAATTGCTTTGAAAAAATATTTGGAAAAAATTCAATTTTAATAAATATTTACTTACCACGTCCACATTAACCTCCACAAAACTAATCTTAAACCATAAAGTCGTAATAAATGTTCTAAGTTCACTTTTTTATCCAAAAGTGTCCTGATAAGCACTTTTTCTATCGAAAGTTTGCCTGACGAGTACTTTTGCTATCGAAAATTTGCCTGACGAGCACTTTTTCTATAGAAAAGTTGCCTGACGAGCACTTTTCCGATAGAAAAGTTGCCTGGCGAACACTTTTCCGATAGAAAAGTTGCCTGGCGACCACTTTTCCGATAGATAAGTTGCCTGACGAGCACTTTTCCGATAAAAAAGTTGCCTGACGAGCACTTTCCCTATCGAAAAGTTGCTTAATGAGCAATTTTTCTATCGAAAAGTTGCCTAACAAGCAATTTTTCTATCGAAAAGTGACCGAGCAATTTTTCTATCGAAAAGTTGCCTAACGAGCAATTTTTCTATGGAAAAGTTGTCTAGCGAGCAATTTTTCTATGGAAAAGTTGCCTAACGAGCAATTTTTCTATGGAAAAGTTGCCTAACGAGCAATTTTTCTATGGAAAAGTTGCCTAACGAGCAATTTTTCTATGGAAAAGTTGCCTAACGAGCAATTTTTCTATGGAAAAGTTGCCTAACGAGCAATTTTTCTATGGAAAAGTTGCCTAACGAGCAATTTTTCTATGGAAAAGTTGCCTAACGAGCAATTTTTCTATGGAAAAGTTGCCTAACGAGCAATTTTTCTATGGAAAAGTTGCCTAACGAGCAATTTTTCTATGGAAAAGTTGCCTAACGAGCAATTTTTCTATGGAAAAGTTGCCTAACGAGCAATTTTTCTATGGAAAAGTTGCCTAACGAGCAATTTTTCTATGGAAAAGTTGCCTAACGAGCAATTTTTCTATGGAAAAGTTGCCTAACGAGCAATTTTTCTATGGAAAAGTTGCCTAACGAGCAATTTTTCTATGGAAAATTTGTCTAACGAGCAATTTTTCTATGGAAAAGTTGCCTAACGAGCAATTTTTCTATGGAAAAGTTGCCTAACGAGCAATTTTTCTATCGAAAAGTTGCCTAACGAGCAATTTTTCTATCGAAAAGTTGCCTAACGAGCAATTTTTCTATCGAAAAGTTGCCTAACGAGCAATTTTTCTATCGAAAAGTTGCCTAACGAGCAATTTTTCTATCGAAAAGTTGCCTAACGAGCAATTTTTCTATCGAAAAGTTGCCTAACGAGCAATTTTTCTATCGAAAAGTTGCCTAACGAGCAATTTTTCTATCGAAAAGTTGCCTAACGAGCAATTTTTCTATCGAAAAGTTGCCTAACGAGCAATTTTTCTATCGAAAAGTTGCCTAACGAGCAATTTTTCTATGGAAAAGTTGCCTAACGAGCAATTTTTCTATGGAAAAGTTGCCTAACGAGCAATTTTTCTATGGAAAAGTTGCCTAACGAGCAATTTTTCTATGGAAAAGTTGCCTAACGAGCAATTTTTCTATGGAAAAGTTGCCTAACGAGCAATTTTTCTATGGAAAAGTTGCCTAACGAGCAATTTTTCTATGGAAAAGTTGCCTAACGAGCAATTTTTCTATGGAAAAGTTGCCTAACGAGCAATTTTTCTATGGAAAAGTTGCCTAACGAGCAATTTTTCTATGGAAAAGTTGCCTAACGAGCAATTTTTCTATGGAAAAGTTGCCTAACGAGCAATTTTTCTATGGAAAAGTTGCCTAACGAGCAATTTTTCTATGGAAAAGTTGCCTAACGAGCAATTTTTCTATGGAAAAGTTGCCTAACGAGCAATTTTTCTATGGAAAAGTTGCCTAACGAGCAATTTTTCTATGGAAAAGTTGCCTAACGAGCAATTTTTCTATGGAAAAGTTGCCTAACGAGCAATTTTTCTATGGAAAAGTTGCCTAACGAGCAATTTTTCTATGGAAAAGTTGCCTAACGAGCAATTTTTCTATGGAAAAGTTGCCTAACGAGCAATTTTTCTATGGAAAAGTTGCCTAACGAGCAATTTTTCTATGGAAAAGTTGCCTAACGAGCAATTTTTCTATGGAAAAGTTGCCTAACGAGCAATTTTTCTATGGAAAAGTTGCCTAACGAGCAACTTTTCTATGGAAAAGTTGCCAAAGGAGCAATTTTTCTATGGAAAAGTTGCCAAACGAGCAATTTTTCTATGGAAAAGTTGCCAAACGAGCAATTTTTCTATGGAAAAGTTGCCAAACGAGCAATTTTTCTATGGAAAAGTTGCCTAACGAGCAATTTTTCTATGGAAAAGTTGCCTAACGAGCAATTTTTCTATGGAAAAGTTGCCTAACGAGCAATTTTTCTATGGAAAAGTTGCCTAACGATCAATTTTTCTATGGAAAAGTTGCCTAACGAGCAATTTTTCTATGGAAAAGTTGCCTAACGAGCAATTTTTCTATGGAAAAGTTGCCTAACGAGCAATTTTTCTATGGAAAAGTTGCCTAACGAGCAATTTTTCTATGGAAAAGTTGCCTAACGAGCAATTTTTCTATGGAAAAGTTGCCTAACGAGCAATTTTTTCTATAGAATAGTTGCCTAACGAGCAATTTTTCTATCGAAAAGATGCCTAACGAGCAATTTTTCTATCGAAAAGTTGCCTAACGAGCAATTTTTCTATCGAAAAGATGCCTAACGAGCAATTTTTCTATCGAAAAGTTGCCTAACGAGCAATTTTTCTATCGAAAAGATGCCTAACGAGCAATTTTTCTATCGAAAAGATGCCTAACGAGCAATTTTTCTATGGAAAAGTTGCCTAACGAGCAATTTTTCTATGGAAAAGTTGCCTAACGAGCAATTTTTCTATGGAAAAGTTGCCTAACGAGCAATTTTTCTATGGAAAAGTTGCCTAACGAGCAATTTTTCTATGGAAAAGTTGCCTAACGAGCAATTTTTCTATGGAAAAGTTGCCTAACGAGCAATTTTTCTATGGAAAAGTTGCCTAACGAGCAATTTTTCTATGGAAAAGTTGCCTAACGAGCAATTTTTCTATGGAAAAGTTGCCTAACGAGCAATTTTTCTATGGAAAAGTTGCCTAACGAGCAATTTTTCTATGGAAAAGTTGCCTAACGAGCAATTTTTCTATGGAAAAGTTGCCTAACGAGCAATTTTTCTATGGAAAAGTTGCCTAACGAGCAATTTTTCTATGGAAAAGTTGCCTAACGAGCAATTTTTCTATGGAAAAGTTGCCTGACGAGCAATTTTTCTATGGAAAAGTTGCCTAACGAGCAATTTTTCTATGGAAAAGTTGCCTAACGAGCAATTTTTCTATGGAAAAGTTGCCTAACGAGCAATTTTTCTATGGAAAAGTTGCCTAACGAGCAATTTTTCTATGGAAAAGTTGCCTAACGAGCAATTTTTCTATGGAAAAGTTGCCTAACGAGCAATTTTTCTATGGAAAAGTTGCCTAACGAGCAATTTTTCTATGGAAAAGTTGCCTAACGAGCAATTTTTCTATGGAAAAGTTGCCTAACGAGCAATTTTTCTATGGAAAAGTTGCCTAACGAGCAATTTTTCTATGGAAAAGTTGCCTAACGAGCAATTTTTCTATGGAAAAGTTGCCTAACGAGCAATTTTTCTATGGAAAAGTTGCCTAACGAGCAATTTTTCTATGGAAAAGTTGCCTAACGAGCAATTTTTCTATGGAAAAGTTGCCTAACGAGCAATTTTTCTATGGAAAAGTTGCCTAACGAGCAATTTTTCTATGGAAAAGTTGCCTAACGAGCAATTTTTTCTATAGAATAGTTGCCTGATGAGCACTTTATCTATAGAAAGCGAAGCGACATTTGTATCTGAATATTCAAAGTTTCAGTTGATCGAACAACAATTACGACCTTTACTAAATAGATGGATATAAGAACATTGCTAAATCGACTCAGAAATAGATCGGTCTATATTCCTTAGTATTGTAACAAACAAATGCAAAAATACATAATACCCTAGTGGGGGGTATAGATTTTAACAGGTATTAGACATTCAATCCTCATAAAAGTATTAAATTTCTTGAGAAGTCCTTTTTGAGCGATTTTGATAAAAACAATAATTTATTTGGGTAAAATCGCATTTAAAACAATGCAAATCTCATTAGCAGCGCCAGGCATATACTTAACAACAAAACAAAATATTGGATTACAATCTTTTGACCCGAAGAAAAAGGACATATAATATGAAAATTTCAATTAAAAAATTCTGTTTGTTAAAAACCAAAGTCAAAACCACATCGCCATCATAACCCCTACCAAAATTGGAAGAAGTGCCGCAGCACAGCACAAGAGAAAAGATCCCAAGAAAAGTTTCAATGATAAAATTAAGCAAAATCTTTTGTTAATAAGCAATGACAGCAGCGAAACAACAGCAAATAGGCCGACAAAAACACACAAAGATCCTGGAGGCTTTAAAAAAGGACTTCGCCGAAAACCTCCCAAAAAGACAATGGCCCGACAAACATCAAACAGAAAATGTTGTCAACAAATTAACATTGAAATAAAAATCGTTTTCAAACACAAATCGAATGTTAAGCTGAACAGGGAGAAATAAGTTTTTCTTTAACTTAATTACAACAGAGTAACCACAATATCCGATTTAAACAAAAAGGATCAAATGCCACCACACATACACACACAGACACAAACCCAAATAGCACCAGACATTCAGAGTGCGAGGGGAGCAACAGACATTTCGTATTGCTGGGATGAATTTAATGGGAATTCATAGATTCGTAGAATACAAGGCGTTTTAAATCCATCTGCCGATTTAAAATTTAATGGTGTCTACGTACAAAGTCCAATCATCTTGGAACCACAATTCTCAACCGATCCTAATGAAATTTTGCACAAAAAATAAATGTCACTTGCCATTGTAAATAAATTTGCTATAAAATATTTTTATATACATATAAAACATAGATGCAAAATGGCCTTGAGTCAGGACAATATCACAGTTCAAACAAAAAAATATATATTTTTTTTAATTTCATTTCCCCTTGTCTATGTACAGACAAGTAATTTACTTTTGTAATCTGTCAAATTTGATATCGTTTTTCCATTTGCTTTATTAAAATTGAACGGAAAACTTTCTGTCTGTCCCCTCATATATCCACCACGCAAAGCAAACATCAGCAGCAGGACAACATGAACAACCGCAACTTTACACCGGACAATGTGCAAAATTGCTTTTTTGCTGTTAAATGTTGATGTACTTTGGCGATTTTGTCCTTTTTCTCAATCAAACCGCAAACAAGGAAGCTTTGTCTACATCATGGAAAACAACAAAAACAATCGCTTAAGTTCATCTATAAATATAGTGTATATACTAATACACTGACATTAATGTCTATAGGTACGTGTGTATGTGGAGCATTGTGAAGGGAGTGACAAATATCAAAAGGATTAAGTTTAAAAAGTACAACACATACAAAGGAGTCATCGAAAATGACAGCTACAGTGGCTGTAAGTTCTAAATAATTCATAACAATAATTGAAATTTAATGTGTCGTACATTTTCAAAAAAGTAAGGGATCACAATCTATATATCAAATAATGATGGGCCTGATTGACATAACATATTGTGGAGCAGCAAGTGCTGAAGAATTATATGAGCAGCATATTATAGAGATTCTTGTATTGTAAAACTATACAAAGCTGTCAAAAATTGCGATTTCAATCAAATGGTAAACATCGAAAGAATCACGCTACACCACAGAAAACATACATTTGATTGGCCTTATAAGTTATTATTAGATGTATTTCATTGGCAAACTATATTATACAAAATATGTAATCACTTATATTACGGTTTATTTTTCCCTTCCATTTCAAATTGCTTAAATTTAAATTACTTAAAAATATCAAATTCCCTGATTAATAAAATTTAATGAATATAATTTATAATAACATTAATTGACAAAATATTGTTTGTGCCTGGTAATTAAAAATATGTTTGTATAACCTCTACCATAGGACGAGTTTGTCAATCAATTTAATTCGTCTTGTCTCTTATTTAAAGACCAAAATAACTTTTTGAACTTGAATATGGCCTCAATAACTTTTTGCATCTATATTTTATATAATGCAAATTTATTTAATGATATTTATTACCCGGGTGCTAACCACCCTTATTATGATTTCGGGCCTGGAACCTGGCCCTAACGCCCGCCCGGTAAGGTCATAACGCCCAAACCGATAAAAGTCATAAATAATCGTCATATAGCCCAAATTTTGGCAATAAAAACGTCACAACGACCAATCAAAATGTCAAAAAGCACAGCTAACTTCTTCGGGCCTTATGACGCAAAGTTTGGGCTCTATGACCTTCTTTTGGGCTTTATGACATTTTCGTAATATTAACGATTTTCTCCTATGGGGTATATTCAAATTCGGCTACGCATAGTAATGCTTTCTTGCGATTAAGGACTTTCCCCTAAGATTTTCTCCTCTGGGCTTATCCAAAACCGGCTACCCAAAGTATAGGTTTTCTACGTTTCGGCCTTCGAAAGAAACCTTTACTTTTCGTAGCCGGTGTAGATCATGAGGTTTATGGGGTAATATGTCGCAAATTTGGGTTTTATGACGGTCCATGGATTGGGCGTTATAGTTTTGGGCTTACAACACATTGTTTTTGGGCTTTATGACGTTTTCAATTTGGGCGTTATGACCTAAATAACAGAAAACTTTCACTCAGAAATGTCCCCAAATAAATGAGAACCACAATTGAACTTTCGAATACACAGTACAACACGAAAAAAATTACGGGGTTCTGACTATGGTTTCTGAAAGAGGAGACCAAAAAAAAAAAAATATACGAGATACGATATGCTGCAAGAAGAGGCCAGAGTTGGGAAACTTTAATCGTCTATAAAATGAAATTCCGATGTGATCTGTCAAAACGCCGACATACGTATATTTTTTTAGTCTCCTCTTTCAGAATTTATTGTCAGAACTCCGTAATTTTGGAAAAAGTTTGAAATTGTTGTACAGCGATATCAGTTAGAAGCAATCAAACAAAGCCATTTCCGAAATGAGACAGGACAATATCGCACTTTAAACCCCGAAAATTTTAGAGTGGATAAATAAAGGATTATATTATAGGATTATATACTAAATTTCGAAAAAAGTATTTCTTGAACGAATTGCATATATATAAAATGTATTCTATATATTTCCAATTTCATATTTTTGTGTTTCTATCATAAAATATCTGAAACGAAAATTATGACACCTTCCACTTTCTATTCCATTACAATTCATTTCAATAAAAAAAATGAAATCGGAAAGGATTTTTGTATTCTCATCATGCGCCGTTGTCACCCACTTTTAATATTTATTTTTCCAGGTAATATGCAATGTGTTCTGCCAAATTAATACAAATGTATAAGGTATGTAGTTTCTAGAGAGACAAAAGTTAAGTAGGGAAGGACATTTGTATGGGGGCTATATTGAAACCTTGAAAGATGATAAATTATTCTATATATCCAGAAGGACAGCTGTATCGTGCTTATATCAACAAATGGAATATTTAGAGTACACGCTTTAAATATTATAAAACCTATTGTCAATCTATCGGTATGTTTGTTTCAATAATATTTTAGAACATTATCCTGGAGACATGAGAAGTGACAATGTCAATAAAATCTGTTCTGAGAAAAAAATTTAAAAATATAGTCAAAATTCCAAAAAAATAGATATGCCAATTTTTCTCTTTAGTTTGATCAGATCTCTAATTTAAGAACTTTTATTTTTGACATTTGTAAAAAATGTGCCCTTACAATGACATTTTTCATTTTATTGTATTTAGTGTTAGTTTTAAAATGGTCTAAGTCACACTTTATCCACTGGCATTGATTTTATTTATAATGTCCATTTTAGGTGATTCAGATAATTTGAATTACATAAAAAATGGAATTATTTGAAAAGTAAATAATAATTGGAAAATAAATGTTCTAGACGAAAAACCTGTAAATATTTATATATATTTATTGCAAATGAAATATTTTGTGTTTTCTTTCATTTTTGGAAAGGAAATATTACTTTTGCGAAAAAAAAATTAAAATTTTGTTTGTCCAATTTTTTCAATTTTGAGAAGAATGAAAGTGGTTTAATTCAGTACATCCTCTGAAAGTAGTGGTTCCCTTAGAGATAAGTAACAACTATATCGATTTTTTATAAAAGTTCGATATAGTAGTACGATATTCTAAGAAACAAATTTTATGCTTCTGTGGAACAATATTTGACTGAAACATTAACCATTGCATATCTCAGAACGGATAAAGTGTGACTTAGACTACTATCATTCTAACTGGCACATATAACTTGTTCTCTTTTATTTGCATTAAATGTTGTAGTGTTATAGCAAAAAACACAACATTTATATTGTTTTAAAAAATATTTTATTTAATAAATGTTACTAAATTGTCAAAACAGCAAACTATTTATTTTCTACACATGCTTTTGTTCAATTTCATAAAACATAAATTTGTTTAAAAATATTTTGTCGAAAAAGGACAAAATTTTGGAATTTAAAAGATACTGGATGTTGAGAAGTGTTGAAAAATCTCTCGAAGACCACGTCTGGTATAATAAGCTAGATTTAGCACCAATATTGGGTACAACTTTCGCGAACATTTTTTTAGAGGTCATTTTGGAAGGCGCTTGGATTCCTCTTTCGAATGATTTGATATTCTATGATATGACTCATCAATGCTTTTTAAAGCTTGCTTCTTCAGAACATAGATACTTTAATGAAATATTTTATAATTTGTGGACTTTTGTCTTTACCAAAAATATTGGAATTGATTCATCAGATGATAATATAGAAAAATCTCTTTTTTAGTATATTGAAAGCTTTATATGTCCCCTAGTAAACAAATATATGTATATTACCCTCAACAAATATTTACTGCCGACAAATAGAAACATAAAAATAATCTGCCACTGGAAAATGTAATTGGCGGAACTGCGGGATAATGACGGATGAACAATTTCAGCGGGACAAAATACAAAAAATCTGGATGATCCCTCTAAAATAACAATGGATAGTCACTTTAGGTATGGTTGACAACAAGTCTTTCGCAAAATATCTTTTTAATTTTTAACAAGGTAATCAACTTATTTCTGATGAAAATTCATACAACAATAAAAATTTACTTGATTTAGAACCATTGCACTAAAAATGTCATTCGTAATAACCTATTGCGTAGTTTTTCTAACAAACGAAGTACGACGATGGACGAATTATGCACAGTTTTTAAAAATAGAGGTTCACATCAAAAAAGGAAACATACTAAATGTAAAACAACATTTTTCAATTTGACATTTACTACATCACAAATATTGGCATAAAAAGCGACAGAAATAAAATCAACCACAAGAAGCAAAAACAGGAAACAATCAACTTTGTTTTCATTCAAACAAGAACAGACAGCATCGGTAAGCTGTACGAGCGACCATACGTATGGGATATATAGACGTATGTAGCTACAAACACACACACACACAGGACATACAGACATCAAAAAGGACTTGTACAACAAAAATCATCCCTCCGTTCAAAGAAAAACATAAAAAGAGAACAACATAATCTGTGTAAATCCGCTTTTTCACCTCAATTGCTTTGAAAATGCCATAATATCCTATTGGGTTTTGTAACATTTTATACATGTACAGACGTTCATGTGTTATTACATCAGTGGCCACGAGAATAGCATTGTCCTATAGCGTGTCCTATGTATTATGAATCGAACGGGAATATAATTACTCAAGGCCTCAAGGATTTATGTTGCAGATTTTTTTCTATTTATATGGTCGGGAACAATTCAAACAGCATAAAAATTCGTGAAGAGGGTTTGGTACAAAATACTTTGCGTATTAAGTAGAAGGTTTTCGGGTTTATCATAACATAGAAAAACAGCCTGGGGTTTGTTTTTGTTTAAAAACTGGTTAGGTCGGCGTTTTCATTAAACAGTAAAAAAAATGAAAACGACTTTGCAGAATTCCTTAAGGCTGAATGAGAAAAAAAACCCTTTTGATTTGATCAGTGTCGATCGGAAATTATGTGGAATTCTTACAAACAAGAAATAGGCTTGATGAAGCATTGCAGCATTTTACAACCAAGATTATCGTCCTGAAAATTTAAAACAAATAAAATTTTTCTAAAGATTTTCCTCTTTCATTTGATATTATTTTGGCATAAACTGATAAAATTATTTAAATAAATTTGTAGATATGTATATCCATTTTAGAAAAGATCAAATTGAAAACTAAGCTCACATTTCTTCTATATTATATCTCTGGATTTGTTTACACAGGGTGGGCCATATAAAATTAGAGTCGGCTATAAAAAATACTGATTTTTTTTTAAATTTCTGGTTTTATTGGACTTTGTCATGTAACGCAATATCATTCATATGACTACCATCACTGGCTCGGCAGTACTTCATCTGATCAATCCAATTTTTCAGTACAGCACAAAATCCACACCAAACAGTGACTCTTTGTGGATGCATTAGCTTCTTAATAGTCACTTGTTGGCTCCGAACCACATATGCGACAAATTTATTTATTGACATAGCCACCGGGATGAAAATGAGCTTCATGAAGGCTGAAAGGAAGGCCAATGTCTTCTCGACAATTTTCATGTAACTTTCTTACAGTTTGCGTTAAGTACTCACAACCTTGGAATTAAGTTTTTAATATTTCCAAAAAAAGTATTGTCTAGTATTTATACACTCCACGAGAGATAGACCCACTGTTAATTATACCGATCGACTTTTTGAGTCGATTTAGCAATGTCCGTCCGTCTGTCCATCTATTCTTGTAATCACGATACAGGTCGCAATTGTAGACAGAACCAAATGAAACTTTGCACAACGAAGTATTTCGGTACAACGACGAACGCTATTTAGTTTTAAGAAAATCGGTTCAGATTTAGATATAGCCCCTATACGAATTTCAATTCCGATTTGACTCTATTGACTCGATTTGACATATTTTAACAGATTTTCTTCAAAATTGGCAAAACATCTTATATTTCAACTAGAAACACCTGTGGTAAAACTGTGTAAGATCGGTTCAGATTTATATATAGCTCCCATACAAATTTCGCTCCCGATTTGACTTTTTCCCTTCTAGAGACCACATATTTCACTTTATTTGCTTCAAATAACCTTGCATTACCTTGTAATTCTACTGGAAACATCTGCGTTGAAAATGGATTAAATCGGTTCAGATTCAGATATAACCCCCATAAAAATTTCGCTCCCGATGTGGCTTTTTCCGCTCCAGAGGCCACATATTTGATCAGATTGTCTTCAGATTTGGCAAAAAATCTTATATTTAAACACCTATGGTGAAAATAGGTCAGATCGGTTCAGATTTATATATAGCTCCCACACAAATTTTACTCCCGATTTGACTTTTTCTGCTCTAGAAGCCACATATTTTAACAGATCTTCTTCAAATATTTCAAATATTTCACATTTCAAGTGGAAACACCCATAGTGAAAGTGGGTCATAGGTTCAGATTTACATATAGCTCCCATACAAATTTCGCCCCAAAAATTTTCCATACAAATTTCGGATAGACTTTTTCCGCACCAGAAAGCACGAATTTTCACAAAATGGGCTTAACACGTTATAAAGGGTGATTTTTTAAGAGCTTGATAACTTTTTTTTTTTTAAAAACGCATAAAATTTGCAAAATCTCATCGGTTCTTTATTTGAAACGTTAGATTGGTCCATGACATTTACTTTTTGAAGATAATTTCATTTAAATGTTGACCGCGGCTGCGTCTTAGGTGGTCCATCCGCTTAGTCCAATTTTGGCATTTCCACGTTTTTGAGTAACAGAGACCCAATTGGTGCGAACGGCGACGAATCGAAAATTGGTGGTCATCATTAACACTGGCCGATACAGCTGCGATATTTTCTTCAGTTCGCACTCTACGTAAGCGTGTTGGTGGTTTAATGTCCAACAATGTAAATTTGGTGCGAAATTTAGTCACAATAGCCCGAATAGCCGCTTCAGTGGGTCGATTAAACTGACCATAAAATGGAAGCGCGCAATGAACTTTCTTAACAGAGCACGCATTTTGATAATAAAATTCAATAATTTGCAAGCGTTGTTCGTTTGTAAGACGATTCATGATGAAATGTCAAAGCATACTGAGCATCTTTCTCTTTGACACCATGTCTGAAATCCCACGTGATCTGTCAAATACTAATGCATGAAAATCCTAACCTCAAAAAAATCACTCTTTATTTGAACTGGATGAACTTATTTTGAAAGTTAGTCACTATATTCCATGTTTGGATATAGCACCGATATAAATATTTCCGATTTGACAAATTGGACCAGGTAATGAATAGGAAACATACAAAAATCCTTCCGTTTTCACTTTTTTACCGAATTGAATTGTATTCGGATAGAATTTGGAGTGCATCATATAGTCGGCCCCGACCGACTTTAGCCTTTCCTTACTTGTTTTTTGGTTCTTATCGTTTTCCAATTTCAGTTGTACTTAATAACAAGTAAGGAAAGGCTAAAGTCGGACGGAGCCGACTATATGATACTCTCCACATTCTATCTATGTATCCACATTCTTGCTATCCTATTATAATTCAATTCTGTAAAAAAGTGAAATCGGGAAGGATTTTTGTATCCTGTAAGTGTATGTGTTTGACAAAAAATTTTAAGTCGGAAAGGACATCTGCATGGGGGTATATTGAAACATGGAACGATGTGACCCGCATTCACTATGTATGTTTATAGATGAAAGTTTGGCAAAAATGGGTTAAACATTTGGGAGCAAGATTTGTATATATATAATAAATTTATATCTAAATCTGATCCGATCTTACCCATGTTGTGCCAAATTTAAAGAAAATCGAGTGAAATATGTTGTTTCTAGAGCGGAAAAAGTCAAATTGGGAGCGACGTTTGTATGGGGGCAATATGTAAATCTGAACCGATCTAAACCGCTTTCGCCACATGTATTTCTAGTTAGATTTTAAGGTGTTAAGCCAAATTTTAAGAAAATCGGGTACTGTATGTGCTTTATAGAGCGGAAAAGTCAAATCGGGAGCGACATTTGTATAGGGGCTATATCTAAATCTGAACCGATCTGACCGATTTTCACCATAGCTGTTTCCAGTTCAGTTATAGGCTACTGTGCCAAATTTGAAGCAAATCGAGTGAAATATGTTGTTTCTAGAGCGGAAAAAGTCAAATCGGGAGCGAGATTTGTATGGGGGCTATATCTAAATCTGAACCGCTCAGACCCGCTTTCGCTACATGTATTTCTAGTTAGATTTTAAGGTTTTAAGCCAAATTTCACCATAGCTATTTCCACTTTAATTATAGGGTACTGTGCCTGATTTGAAGCAAATCTAGTTTAATATGTGGTTTCTAGAGCGGAAAAAGTCAAATCGGGAGCGACTTTTGTATGTAGGCTATATCTAAATATGAACCGATATGCTTCAAATTAAATAGCGTTGGTCCTTGATCCACAAAACTTACTTGTGCCAATTTTTGTGAAGATCGGACTATAATTGCGACCTGTAATTTGATTACAACAATAGATGGACAGACGTATAGACAGACGGACAGAAGGACATTGCTAAATCGATTCAAAAAGTGATTCTTAGTCGATCGGTATAATAAACGATGGGTCTAACTCGTTTCCTTTTGGGTGTTACAAACAAATGCACATAGACATAATACTCTCGTGGAGTGTATAAAAAACAATATTAGATATAAATATTTTGTTTACTTTCTTGGTTTAAATACTAGTACTGATTTTGAATTTCGTCCTATGAATGTTATGATATAACTTTATAGAATCTTAACACGTTCCCTTTCTGTCCAATTGCTTAGAAAAATCTCTTCGTCTATCTGGCAAGTTTATATAATGACATTAACACGAAGTGGCCCAAATGGTTAAATAGATAACTAAATTTTCGACTTACGTAAGAAAAGGTGTGCGGAATTTCGAATGAGGGGCGTTTAAAATGCATATATTTTCGCAATAAATTGTTTTTCCTCTAGAAATAATACGTAACAATTTAATTACTGTATGAGACATATCTTTGGCATGCACCCTCTCATTGCGGTGATTTGAATAGGCCTATCGTCTAGATGTGATTTAGCAGCATTGGATTTCTTTCCACGGATATGATTATTTAAAGTCAAATGGCTATGGACTGTTCAACTGACTGGCACATTTTTAAAAGTTTCATAGCTTGTCATGACGGTATTTGGAATTAAATTTATTTTAAGGCAAATACCTCAGCCTCAGAGAGACACCGATCGACTTAGAAACAATAGCTGAAACAGTATAGTGTGAGTTTAGAATTGATGAATTTAATGGGTTCTATTTTTTAATGTTTTTTGATCAGTTTATAAACACAATGTATAAAAGCAATAAAAATAAACCTTACCACAGAAATCGTTCAAGTATTTGAGGAGTTGGTGGTGATTGACTGAACGTACCTTTTTTAACCAATGTCAAATTGGTCATAATTCGAGAATTCTTTTACATAAAAAGAAGAGAGACACCGATCGACTTAGAAACAATAGCTGTGTAGTGTGATTTTGGAATTGATGAATTGAATGGGTTCTATTTTTTAATGTTTTTTTGATCAGTTTATTAACACAATGTATAAAAGCAATAAAAATAAACCTTACCACAGAAATCGTTCAAGTATTTCAGGAGTTGGTGGTGATTGACTGAACGTACCTTTTTTAACCAATGTCAAATTGGTCATAATTCGAGAATTCTTTTATTTTTTCAAAAATACGTATACAATTTTTATTACAAGAATACATACACAAATATTCGAAACAATCCAAGCTATCGAGATAAAATGCCGTACCGCTTGATATGGAGTGACTGATTCATTCACCCTGACAATAACTTTGAGTCTCTGCTATTTTCTTCATCACTACTGTAGAAATGTTGTGTGTACAGATTCAGATGAAATCTCATCATCACTTCATTGGCCACCACCGTACGGAACGTTTTGCACACAAATTCCGATGAAATCTCATACATATCACATGTTTTGTTTGGCTGTCCATGATATGGTAGATGTATCATATTAAATTATTAAATATTAAAAATTTGATTAAAACATGATATGGGTTCTTTTCATTTGACAGTTCTGCTGCCACACAAAAAGGCCACATCAATATGAAATGGATTATCCCCCCTATGGCGTGTGCTTTTTTAAATTGATTATTGGCCAATAAGTTGAAAAAACACATAAAGAAAATCAGGCTATTTCCAAAGGTACTGTAGCGGAAATTATGTCCGATTATCTGCGAAAGTATTGTCAATTAAATCAGGGATGGTGGTGTCATTACTTCTGTAAGAAGTTTTTTTTTGGGTTTTTGATAAAAAATTGTTTGTATACCTTACCAAAAATTAAAAGAACATCCGAAGTGATCCATACACTAGTTTTCATTGTGATTAGAGTATTAAGATTGGCATAAGCTAGGACCGAGATTAGTAGCAAATTTATTGTTATTTCAAATTGAAGACCTATCCTTGCGCCTATCAATGGTTTTGATTATCATGTGGTTTAACGATATGTTTATGTAGTCCATATTAAAATTTTGAGTTTTATTGCCCGGTATATTATGAAATGATCTTCAACAAAATTTTTACGTCGAAAATCGGTTGCAATAAGTAACCCACATCAAAACAAGGACGAATCTTTAAATCTTTTTAAATTTTCTACTTGTAGGAAGCAACAACAACTTTATAAGCGAAATAATGCTGTCGCCTTTTTGGGGAAATACGGTAAAAGATTTACATTTTTAGACGCGTACAACTTCTAATTGAAGTAACACATTCGCAATAATCTTCTCGATATTTTATTTAGAATTTTATAAGGAGATATATATCGCAACGTTCAACATACGAAACCATCCTCGCCAACAAATATTTTTTTCTTCCCCCCCCCCAATATCTCTTAAACTATTTATTCACGAGCACAACAATCGCTCCATAATTTTACTTTTGCTCTAAGCATGAGAAACTTCGCAAAGATAGCTCCGTTCAAAAGTTTCAGAATCAAGTCCAAAAATAATCGATTTGGAACAATTGTGCAGCAGCAATAGGGAAAATCGTACTGATATTTGTATGGAGGCTATATCTAAATATGATACAAATGTTTCCAAATTCTATAGCGACCGTCCTTAGCTCAAAAAAAAAATACCTCTGCCAAATTTCACAGTGAGTGGACTTCAACTTTGATCACAAGTTTAAAAGTTTTTATATCAAATTTAATTCCTTAAAGAGCAACAATTAAAAAAAATATGTTTCGACCCTTAATGAGCTAAGAAATTGAAAACGACAATTAGTTCTCAATACCTTTCCAGTGAGCCCTTTAAAACACCAATCGTATCAAAAATGGGGAAGTTATTGCGGATTTTATAAAAAATCATTAAAATAACACTAAAAAACTGGCTGAGCTCACGAAAGAACTGCGGTTTAAATAAATCAATTTTAGCCGGCGACATCCACATCTTCAAATATTTGTATATACTCCACCTTAGGATGGGGGCATATTCATGTCTTCATTCCGTTTGTAACACCTTGAAATCTTTATCGGAGATCCCATAAAGTATATGAGTCATTTCATGTCAAGCGGGACGGTTTTATACCTCGATAGCTGCGATTGTTTCGAAAGTTTGCGTATGTATTCTTCTCATAAAAATATTGTTCACGTATTTTTGGAAAAAAACATTTAACAAATTTTTCACGAGTTATGACCAATTTAACAGTGCACAAATACTACTTTTTTCAAAAGGTGTGTTCATTCAATCGCCTGTAACTCCTGAAATACTTTACCGATTTGATTGTGTTATACCTTGTTTTGAAGGTAATTCCAATTACTTTTAAAATATTGATGTGGTTTGTTATAGCAGGGTTAGAGTTTTTAAAGTTTTTGCAATTTAAATTCTTTTATTTTGATTTTCGAAATGATTCATTTTGTTGAAATTTTAAAGTAGTGTGCTTAGGTCTCTTTATAAGCGACTGTGTTAATTTGAAGTGATGATTTGCGAATAAAATGAGCTAGGGGGTTCAAAATTTTCACATATGCGTCTAATGTTTGTAGATCGCTTGGCGTTGAAAGTGGGCGTAGAGGAAAAAAATCACCAACATAATATTTTGAGTATTCAAGCATTTTTTAATTTCCGCTTTATAATTACTTAAATTTTTCTCTTATAGCATGGACACGAACCAAAAAGCTATTTTTGTCAAATTCATACAGGGACAAAAGGGATGCAAATAGTACCCATCAAACGACAACAGCTAGGAACATGAAATTCGTTTTCAACATTCCTCTAACTGTGTAGACTTGTAAAATAAATGGATATATCGAAATACTCTCAATAAGGAGTTAAAATGGGAAAAGAGGGATAAAAATTGTACCAACCAAACGGATGTAGCAAAAATATAGAAATTCGGTGTACATGTCTCTCTGACTGCGTAGACGTGAAAAATAAAGAGATCTTGTAAAAATTGATATTTCGAAATTCATACTTTTAAGGGGTACTATGGGAAAAGAGGGATAAAAATAGTACCAACGAAACGGATGTAGCTAGCACACGTAGCTCCGACTGCATAGACGCGAACAATAAATAGATTTTTCGATATTCGTACTTTTACAGACAAAATGGGGAAAAGGGATAATATTGGTAGCGACCGAAACAACAATTTATTTAAAAATTTTTGCGTGAAGTCTTCCAGCCTAAAATCAGCCGGTATTACTTTGTAATGCGCTCCGCGGTGGCGGTTATATAAGATTCGGCGCTGCAGAACTTAACGCCTTTTTACCTGTTTTAATTATTTCTTTCATTAAAATCTGCTACGTTTCACATGTCAATTTAAAGATATTTAAAAAATTATTAATTGTTCTTGTCGAAATATAGAAACTGCATTTACATTTGGTCCTAAGGATGTACAAATTATTGTGGGCATTTGTCTGGCTGGATGATATTAATATGGAATGGCTAAAATGGTTGAAAATTGGATATTTTATATTTTTAAAATTTGAAATATGTAAAAAAATTCCCAATTTCGTAAAAAGAGTGCAAATTTTCAAATCAGTCTCATTTTTTTTATTATTTGAAAATGATCACTCCGCACCAAGTAACAAAATACGCTATATATGCACGGGAAAAATAAAATAGGACTTTTTTCAAAAATAAATTTCAATAATTTTCGACAAGAAAAAATAATAAAAAACAAGTAAGAAAACGTCAGTCGGCCAAACCGACTTATATATACCCAAACTTTCAGAGAATATGTGTGGAAGGACTTAAATTTTACTTTGCCTCAGAGCATGTTGTTAATAATTGTAAAAACCTGATGAAATATGAAGTCATAATGGATTTCAGGCACCCGTAAATGAGTTATAAATCATTTAATTGTACCTACGATAGAGACAATTGTGTGGGAGGTACAAGAAGAGGCGTGGCTGACGCGTACATATTTTGTATGTTTATAGTGATCATAAAAATATTTTCAAATGATTTTAACTACCCGTATGGATGTTATGTCGGTTTTATTGTAACCAAAGTTTATGTCACTTTGTGTGGGAAGTACCAAAAGCGGTGAGGCAATATTGCCCATATTCCACCCGAATGTAACCTCTATAAAAGCATTGCCAAATATAAAATTTCATATTATTCCGATCATCCGTATAGAAGTTATAACAGCTTTAACTTTACGAAGTTTAGGGTGATTTGTGTGGGAGGTATTGGAAGGGGTGTGGCAAAACCCTCCATACTTAGTACACTCGAAGTTATTGTAAAAGCATTACCAAATACCAAAATAGAGCTGATTCCGAAGATCCGTGTGGAAGTTACAGTAGTTTTAATTTAACATAGGAATATGAGTCATTTGTGTGGGAGGTACCAGAAGGGGCGTGGCAATTTCGCCCATCTTCGAACTTAAACTAAGTTTGGAAAAAATATTACTATGTAAAAAGGATGAATTGATTCCTTAACTCCTTTCGAGAGTTATCGTGTACACCAGCCAGCCAGACGGACGGACATGGCTCAAACATCTTAAAAAGCCGTGAAACGAATTTGGTACAAACTACTTAGGGTCTTAAGTCACTCCTTCAATGTGTTACACTTTTTTTCTGTCCCAAATGATATACACCTTCCTACTCTGTACAATTAGGGTATAACAAGTAAGGAAATTCTAAAGTACAGGGTGGCTGATGAATGATCCTACATTAAGAAACTCAAATAACTTTTTGTTTAATTCATATACATTATTTTTTCTTTGTTCATTTGACAACTTATACATATTTATTAAACCTTTTAACGGGTTTTAAAAATAATAGAATTTAAATGACACCCATAGCCGGTGACGCATGTGCAACATTCATTATCCATTACTTCCTGCAGAGTTGCAGTAACAATTGTCTCAATTGTTGTTCGAATGCATTGCTTTAAATCATCCAATATTTTTTTTGATTTGTTTTATAAACTTCCTGTTGAAATAACCCCACAAGAAAAAAGTCAGGAGACTTTGGGGACCAACGAAATGTCGAGTTTCTAGAAATCAGCTTATTGGGGAACTTTCGCAGCAATTCTCTCATAGCAGGAGCTGGCTATGTGACAAGTCGCATTATCCTGTTGACACCACACAGTGTTGAAAGGGATTCACTTTCGATGCAGTTCTGCAAAGAAAAACTCCTTTAATAGCTGCATTAAGTAGCATGGTAGCAGCATTCATCAGCCACCCTGTAGGTTGGCACCGACTGTATGGACCCTTCCACTCTCTACTCTATATAAAAGGTTTAAAATCCAAACTACATCAAGGACCGATGCTACTTTCACTCTAAATGTTTCCGGGTGAAACATGTTGAGCAATCAATCAGTCACGTCATTTTTCTTCCTTTATTTATTATTAAGGCATTACTGCTTCAATTAATTTCTATAGCCATTTTTAAAAATGTTCCCACGAAATAAGAGTTTTTAATTTTTATTTTGAAAAACAGCAAAATATGCCATAATTCGATCAAAAGGGAAAACTTTTATTTTTATATATTTAAAGTGCTTTCAAAATGGACAGAAATTGCACATTGTTAAATTAATAACAATGTGCAGTTTTTATAATAGATAAAAAGTTGATGGGGAAAGTCAAGAGGCAAACGTTAAAATTTAGTGGAAATACAGAAATATAATTTGCCTCCAACGTGGATTTGGTGTCGCACTTGATAACCATGTCTTCTCAGAGTATCCATCGATTTGCCAACAGCTTTAATGTGTATAACATGCGAAAGGGTACATCAAAGGGTAGTCGCCAGACGAATTTAAAATACGGGACAGACGAAATATTCCCATTTAATGCAAATCATTATCCAATCACATCTAAACCATTAATTTCAATTTCATTCATTTTTCTTGACTTTTTAACCTGTAGACATGTCATTCATTTTTAATTAAAAAAAAATAAAAAAACAACGAAGTATTTAAATTTTAAAAACAAAACGAATTATTCACTCATTTGATTGCAAAAACTTATTGTTAAAATGCTTCTTCGTATATAACTTTCAGTTAGATCTGATAATAATTACGACCTGGGGGCAAATCACGGGATCATATATCGAGAAGTTACGATCGAAATCTATTTTTAATTTCTATGAAAGAAGTGGAAATTTCCTACAAAACCAAATAGGATGTCGAGATTAAGGCTATTGGAGATAATCTACTTAGATTTTGTATAATTTTTGTTCAAATTTATACTCTTTTTACAATAAATAAAATCACTTTTGGCCCCTGTACTTTGATTACAATAGTACAGGGACAGACAGAGAGTGATTCTAAGTCGATCTGTATTATAAATCATGGCTCCATCTGGTTTCGTTTGGGTGTTACAATGAAATACATAAAGACAGAATAGCCTGGAGTAGGGTGTAATAAATAGACAAGCGTATCTTCTACTACCTATTTACTTTTGCTGATATCATAGTAATAACTGACTATCTCACTCTATTTGTGTTGAAACTTTGTAAAAGTTTGTATTTTTCCAAAAACATTTTAGTACGGAATTCATTGATATGTACATTTGAACCACCATCGATAATAGTACTGTTACAGTATTTCAAATATTTCGTACACTTTACAGTCATAAATTGTCGTCAATATGTTCTTTACATCACTTTTAGAGCAACTAAACAAAACTGAACAATAACGACCACTCTATTATTATATTAAATCACAAATTCGTTTAAATACATGAATTTCCTCTATATTCCGCTTGACATAAATTATATTTGCAAATAAATTCTACTGGCGTTATATTATTAAATAGTTATTGCAAAAAAAGAAACACTAGATTTTTTAATTACATCCGGTGACGTTGTTAATAAGAGTTAAAATCTTTTTATTCAATGACAACAATGAGCGACATCCATGTAATGACCTCATTTCAGCAACGACCAGTAAGTAGATACTACTCGACTGGACTGGGCGGAAATGTTGCAGATGAATGAAATTAAATTAATAGAGCAGAGTTTATAGCAAAACAAAAACAATTCACTTTCTGACACTTTCAAAGCCATTTACACAAATAATCACATTGAAACAAACATTAACAATATGGAGATGTGAATCGACTACTAGCTACCAGCTATACCAGCTTCTGCTGACATGCTTTCATGTCGTCCTCCTTCCACCGGTCCACCAGTCCGTCTATCTCTTCCCATTTAATTTCTATGTACAGAGAATGCAAAGCATTTCTTTTTTAACCCAGTTGGTAATTGAACTCTACACACTAATGGAAAAGGGATTTAATGTAATTATTTAGCAAAAACCCAAAGCATGGACCAATTTGTGAACTCATAATGGTTGGCTCTTGCTACGGGCGTAGTACAATGTTGACGCAGGCACTAGTGTCACGAAAACCGAAGCAGAAGGCAAGTCAGTTGTTCGTGGTTTTATTCATTTCGGTTTTAAGGGACTGTGCAAGAGATTAATAAAAGAACAATGTGAAAAAATACACTTTTCATACACGTTTCAAAGTTTTTATGACATAGATTTGTGGATATAGAAGGTCTATCACAGATGTCAGTATGGTATTTGAGACCTGACTAGTGGTTTTGAATTAGTTGTCCTAAAGTTTTTAGAAGTAGTAAGTAGTTTTAGATATATTCCATATTCACAAACTAAAAAGTATGATTTAGAAATTCCAACATAAATTACTCTCAGACTGAATGAGGAATAAGTAAGGAAAGTCGGCAGCAGTCCACTATTCCATATAAATGCTTTCATTTCTTTTTGAGCGCATATAAATACTTTCATCTATGAAAATTTTCAACAGCAGATTTGAAGGTCTTTAAAAGATATCTGAATGTTGGCAATACCAAAACTTCCATTCATTTGAATTTAACGTTGGAAAATGAGTAAGTATATAATTTAAAAATTATCCTTTAAAACCGAAAGCGTGATTGTCTAAAACCCGGTTTTTGATCGCTCTAGTTGCCACACAGCATTTAGTACATGAAGGGCACGTTGGTGCTGTGTCCAAGCACTCAAATACACCAGAGAAGTTGGAATGGTTGGAAACGGAAACTATGCACAATGACAAGTATGGGCGTTTTGTATGGGACTGTGATGACACAATTGTACACTACTCAAACATTAGTAGCAATGTATTGCAGGTATCTTCAATGTACTTTGTAATTATTATTTTAATAGATCTTAGTTCACATAATTATTTTTGTATTATTCATTCTGATGTTTGTTGAAAATATTTTATTCCATTCCTAATTTTCAATCAATAAATATCTTTAAATATTTTATAATTGTGCGACCACTACAATTGGCGATCCTGCCAGAAGCGTATTGTCCACATTGAAAAGGACTTATCGGGATATTCGGAAAATATCAACTTTTAAGATTTTCATTGTGGAATATCATAAGATGTAAAAAGGACATATGTACATATATAGCTGGAATACAGAAAATTTTCATGATATATCGCGACATCCTGAAAATCCTAAAGAAAATCGGAGGCATACATTTTTTTGAAAAGGATTTAATGATAGAGTTACATTGGAATATAATCCATCAATCAATGCTAGTGATATCTAGAAGAGACGCGGTGGGTCATTTAACTAAATTTGAAATTAAGAATATACCTCACACCTTATAAGTAAGCAGGAAATCAATATCTAGAAGAGAAGCGGAAAACAGTTTAAAGAAATCGGAAATTAAGAAGTATATCTCACTCCCTGGGATACCAGTAAGATAGCTAAAATTCAAGAGAACTCTATGGGATACCAGTAAGTTAGCTGCATTTCAAGAGAACTGTTTAATTAGTGTTTAAGATAGGACTAATTTTCAAATCTAAAATATTCTAAACTCCTCCTCCGAAGAAAGCATGATGCTACGTTAGTGCTAGGGACGGTGCGACCCTACTCTTGTCTTAGAATAATTTATTTTTTGTGGGTTTTCATAGTGACTTCTGAAAACTTTAAAAATAAAACTTCCATGCAAATTAACCTTCAATTTACATTTTTACTGCTTTAAAATGCACGTTTGACGTCAGACATTGACAACATTTCCAACGTCATGTTAAATTTCAACTAGAAACACCTACTATGAAAGTCAACTAAATGGTTACAGTGGCCGACAAAAGTCAACATACGACCCACATTTTTGCGTTTTAGCGGGTTCCAAAAAATATTTGAAAAAAGTAATGATGCGGTTTTGTTTGAAATCGTTTTTTATTCATATAACAATAACAAAATGCTTTACTTCAATATAAACTTAAAAGATATTGGCAAAATAAACAAAAAACACCTTGACAAAAGTCTACATACGACATAGCATCCCATGCTTTACGTCATTATAAGTTAGTTTCGCGACAAATGTTTGTAACACCAAGAAATAATCGAGCTAGACCCACCTTTAAGTATACCGATCGGCTTAGAATCACCAGCTGAGTCGATTTAACGATGTCTGTCTGTCCGTCCGTCCGTCCGTCTGCTGTCCATCTAAGCTTGTTCGCACTCTACAGGTCGCAATTGTTGTCCGATTGTCATGAAACTTGGCAGAAGTTATTTTTTCTGGCCAAGGACCATCGGTATTGAATTTGGAGGAAATCGGTTCAGATTTAGATATAGCCCCCATACAAATGTCGCTGCCGATTTGACATTTTCCGCTCTAGAAACAACATATTGTACCCGATTTTCTTTAAATTTGGCAGAACATCTTATAATCCAACTAGAAACACGTATGCAAACATTAGGTAAGATCGGTTCAGATTTAGATATAGCCCCCATGCAAATGTCGCTCCCGATTTGACATTTTACGCTGTAGAAACAACATATTGTACCCGATTTTCTTTAAGTTTTGCAGAACATCTTATAATCCAACTAGAAACACGTATGCAAAAATTGGGTAAGATCGGTTCAGATTTAGATATAGCCCCCATACAAATGTCGCTCCCGATTTGACTTTTTCCGCTCTAAAATCCACATATTGTACCCGTTTTTCTTTAAAATTGGCACAACATCTTATAATCCAACTAAAAAACCTATGGTGAAAGTGGGTAAGATAGGTTCAAATTTAGATATAGCCCTCATACAAATGCTGCTCCCGAATGTTTAACCGATTTTGGCCAAATTTTACATATTATATTTCACCAATAAACAGACATGGTGAAAGCGGGTCACATCGTTCCAGGTTTCAATATACCCCCATACAAATGTCCTTTCCGATTTAACATTTTTTGTCAAACACATACATTTAAAGGATGCAAAAATCCTTCCCGATTTCACTTTCTTACCGAATTGAATTGCAATGAGAATTGTTTAAGTGATGCCCATATGTCCATACTTTGGTATGACTTTGGTATACTGCTGTATAATTTGTATTTGTCTATCGGACAATTGGATCAATTAAGATATTATTTACCATATTCGTTAAATTTGACTAAAGTTGAATTTATAGCATATAAATTATATGAATATAATTTATATAATTTGTATGAACTACATAAAATTGCTCCCATGAAATACCTGGGTTTAGTAATCAAAGCGAGGTACATACGCAGGGAGTGGTGTAGGGTATTATAAAGTCGGCCCCGCCCGACTTTAGCCTTTCCTTACTTGTTTTTTATAATGTACTTTATAGGAGAATTGACGAAATTTGTATTGTCATTTGCCTTGTGCTTGCTCTTCTTTAAATAAATATAATTCAAGAAACATTAGTCCGCGAAAATGGCTTCTCGTAAAGAAATTGCAACTGATATTCGAAATTTAGTAATAAAATGCAGAAACGAAAGGAAATCTTTAGGCGAAAGAGCTAAATTGGTTAATTTAAGTAAATCAACTGTCCAAACTATATGCAAAAACTTCCAAAATACGGGTACTGTTGAAAATAAGCCCAGAAGTGGGCGTCCAAAAAACCTTAGTCGACGAGATGAAAGCTTTATTTTAAAAGAAGTTAATGAAAACCCGAAAGTGAATGCTACAATGTTGTCCAAACAACTCGCAGAAGGGTCGGATATAATTGTACATCCAAGAACAATTCAAAGAAGTCTGAATAATAATGGTTTCCGAAGCAGAACGCCACGCAAAAAACCTCTTATAAGTGAAAAAAATCGTAAGCTTCGCCTTGAATTCGCCCAGCAACACTTGGACAAGGGATTAGACTTCTGGAAGCGGGTTTTATTTACGGACGAGTCGAAGTATAATATATTTGGAAGTGACGGGAGAGCCAAAGTATGGAGAAAAGCGAATACGGCAATGAATCCGAAGAATTTACTTGCTACGGTAAAGCATGGTGGTGGCAACGTAATGGTTTGGGGTGCCGTCGCGGCGTCTGGAGTTGGAAATCTTGCGTTTATTGAGGGTAACATGGATCGCTATCAATATAAATCCATATTGGAACAAAATCTGAATGCATCGGTCGATTTAAACCTCGGAGAGCGCTGGATTTTCCAACAAGATAACGATCCGAAGCACACAGCCCAATTTGTTAAAGATTGGCTGATTTACCATGCTCCAAGACAACTTTATTCGCCGCCACAAAGCCCCGACCTGAATATTATTGAACATGTGTGGGAGATTCTGCAACGCAGAATCCGAAAACATCACATAACTAGCGCCCAAACGCTAAAAAAACAAGCTGGAAGAAGAATGGCGACAAATATCACCTGCGGAATTGGAAAACTTAGTTGCATCAATGCCCAGACGATTGCTGGCTGTTGTAGATGCTCATGGTGGACCAACAAAATATTAAATTATATAATAGTATCATTTTGTCACGTTAAATTGCATTTTTTATGTCTCATCTCAAACCGTATGTACACTTTTGTCAATAATATCTTTTGTGTTTATATTGAAGTAATGCATTTTGTTATTGTTATATGAATAAAACAACATTTCAAACAAAACCGCATCATTACTTTTTTCAAATATGTTTTGGAACTCGCTAAATCGCAAAAATGTGGGTCGTATGTTGACTTTTGTCGGCCACTGTATATCTCACTCCCTGGGATACCAGTAAGTTAGCTGCAATTCAAGAGAACTGATTAATTAGTGTTTAAGATAGGACTATTTTTCAAATCTAAAATATTGTAAACTCCTCCTCTGAAGAAAGCATGATGTTACGTTAGTGCTAGAGGCGTTGCGGACCCTACTCTTGTCTTAGAATAAACTATTTTTTGTGGGTTTTCATAGTGACTTCTGAAAACTTTTTCGTATTTTGTGGAAGCATGACTGAGTCCAATTTACATTTTTACTGCTTTAAAATGCACGTTTGACGTCGGACCCTTATAACATTTCCAACGTTATGTTAAATTTCAACTAGAAACACCTACGATGAAAGTCAACTAAATGGGTATATGTTTTGGTGTAGCCCCCATACAAATGGGCCCTCCAGTTTGCATTATTAGCGTTCTAGAACCCACATCTTACATCGGACCTTAATCAAAATTTTGCAAATACTGTCATATTACGACTTTTTTGTGCAGCCCACAAGTGTTGTTTTAGGCCAGCTGCAAAATTTGCACTTGTCATCGGATATCGATCACAATTGCCATATATTGTTATATTCAATCTCGGAATAACTTCTGCAAAATAGCCCCCATACAATGGCCCTCCAATTTTCATTATTACTGCCTTATAACCGTCATATTACATAGTTGGTCTTTGACTAAAGATTCTAATTTATATGCAATACATGAAATCGACACATCGCACCTGCGATTAGAAAAAAGGAATGGTAGGGTATCACAAATTCGGCGCCGCCCGACTTTAACCCCTTGCTTCTATACCCACCACCATAGGAATAAGATTGTCATACCTTGAAATATCGTCTTGAGACCCTATAAAGTATATATACTTGATCTTCTAAGACGATCTAGCTAATTTCATCTGTCCGTCCGTCTGACGAAAGCACGCTAGCATCTAAACGAAAGGAGCCAGGATGTCTAAATTTTGCTAAAATATGTCTAATATTAGTAGATCGGTTGGAATTGAATATAGACGAAATCGGTGCAAAGGAAAATTTTTTTCCGTAATAAGGACAGAAAATACTCCAACTAACCCCTAATATTTCGAGTATTTAAACACATTTTTTGAAGATTTCTGTTTTGTATATACTTGATATTTGACATACGTATTCCCTTATAGCATAAACGTGCACCATAAGCGATTTCTATTTGTAGGGTGTGAAATGGGTCAAAAACACGAAATTTGGTGTGTACATTCCTCTTATTGAGTAGATATGTAGTTAATATAAAATAATTTTTACCAAATTCGTATTTTGGCAATGGTACCAACCAAATGGCTGCACCTAGAATAGTGAAATTCGGAGTATACATTATTCTGATTGCGTCGCCGGAAATAAAAAAAAAATTAAAAATTCGTACTTTTAGGGGGTAAAATGGAAAAGAGGTTAAAAATTGTACCAACCAAATGGACGCAGCTAGAATAATGAAATTCGGTGTACACATTCCTCTGTGTGCGTAGACATGGAAAATAAAAAGGTTTTCCAAATTCGTACTCTGAAGAGATACAATGGGAACAGAAGGATACAAATGGTACCAACTAGACTGATATAACTGTTGTGCATAGAAATTAAGAAAAACCAATGGATAAAAATGTTGCCATCTTATCAAGTCTCTTAATTGTAAGCCCAATCGAACAGGCTTGGCACAATCGAAAAATATTTTTTGTAGTGGTTATTACGAAAATAATTGAAAAGAAATTTAATAAATTGGGTGTTGATGGGTTAAAATACTGACGTATTGCAAATTAAACGAATGTTTTTGTCAAAATATTTTTCAGACTATTTTTCATTTCACTCTAGACTAATCGTCAAAATTGAAGGCCTCGTAAAATTAGACATTTAAATCGTACGTACAAGTGAACGAATCAAAATTAAAAAATGTTTAAGGAAACAAGGAACTCGTGTGGTTAAGAATGTTATGACGAAATCAATTTAAAAGATGCATTCGTCTGGGGATGAAAATATTTTACAGAACCAGGGGAAAATATTCTAAACTGTAAAAGCAATATGATGCCCAAAAAAGGTCTACCAAAAAATGAAATCAGACCACACTAATAGGTTTAAACTTTATTTTTTCCTTATTTCGACAACTTTTTTATTATGAAACTTGAAGGTAATTTGTTCTCTTTAATTTTTATTAAAGTTGAAGTGCTACAACGAAAATTACTAAATTTTTTTACTACAAGTGGAATTTTTTGTCCCGACCGTTTTGTCGCGACCGTATTTCTGTTGTACCTAATTAAAGAAATGTAAGAGATAATTCTCATATTTCGTAAATCTACGAACAAAGTATATCCTCTGACCTTCATTTACATGTAGTAGATAAGGAAAAACTAAGTTCTCAAAAAATCGCTGAACTTTGTAAATTTCTATAAGACCTTCAAAAGTACTTCTGTTTTTTGTCGCGTCCGTTTCGATGTAAAATTGTTTTATAATTTTGTACGTTAAGTTTCTTTCTTGCCCATATAAAAAATTTAATATTAATTAAATAAATTCGTAAAAACAAAAACATTGAAATAGTCCAGTCATTAGTTCTTACAAAGGGTCATTTAAAAATACGGTAGGGTACATTTCTATTCCTACTAGATTTCTCTTGAAAGTTTCCAGTTGAAATTTTTTAATTTTATCCCTATTTTTTATTAATTTCTATTTCGTCGATTCTTCTAGGAAAACAAGAAATTTAACGTTTAACCAGATAGCACGATGGGTTAAGTATTGACATTATGTCAGCCATAGCATTTTCGGTATTATATTTTTGCTTCACAATAAAGATCTTGCAAATATCCTCACAAAAAGTTTGTATTCCCCTAGCTGGGTGTCGCAAAAAATGGCTACTTAATGAATTTAAAAAGTTTTGTTTGTAGTAATAAACAAATACTCATTATTAGTGTCGTTAATCTAAATAGAGGGTCGTCATTTCTAAGGCTATTTTGCCATTGACATATTCTAGATTCGTCGTCCTGCAACTCGAAACTCTTGATAGTACTTAATTTAAATGTCGTGAAGTTTTCCACAAAATGGACTTATTCGAGCATTCATATAGTTTATTGGGAGGAGTAGGCCGTAGCATCACTGATATTGTTTGGCAAAAATCACCAAAAAGTCATTAATAGGCAGCGAATTTGTATGCAATTTACATTTGTAATCTATGCAACATATGCAAACATAATATTGGTTATGTCGATTTTTTTTAATACAGATATCATGAGAATCAATTGTGTAGTCGTTATTCAATTACAATCATCCACTCAAAATATATTTTGCATGAAATTGCCTGCCTAGTCATTATTCGGTCTAATTACTCAAAAGACTTTATGTGAGACATCGTATATTCATTCCGATCGATTAATTTATGTTACTGCACAAACTAATCTGTTATTAACTGAAGATTCTGAGACGATAGTCTGCGGTTGTCAATATAATTTTCCCAATTCAATGTTTTTCGCATCCATATATACTATGTTCACTCAACGGCACACGATTTGGAGCAACGTATGGGAAAACGAACTGAAAAAAACTTAATATCAACATTCGCAATATCAACAGAAATTTTCTGGTGCAAATGTCCAGCAATTGTTTTGAAAATACTCCAGATTGGCTTTTTCACGACACATGATTCTGTTCGTCAGCTGGAGATTGCCGTGGATTCGCCCGTAATGTAAATCGAACCTTCCAACAGAAGCATGGAACCGACCTCAGATCTTTGAAAGATTGTACTATGGATTTTCGTTAATTTTCTATTCATCACAACGTGAGTGCATTTCGGCAGTCTTCAAAGAACGCCAAATCTGTTCAGACGTTCTCAAGTGATGTGATTACCAACGAACATCATTTCATTTTTATTATATAGATTTTGGATTTTTAATCTCTTTTGCTGTTTATTTCATTTTTTCCATGGAGTTATTTCAGTTCTTTGTTTGGGAGTTCATTCATTGGGGCTATTTTATAGCGTCTATATAAATTTCGAATAAATAAAGACAACCATGATCACCACACAATGTCCTTGCTCCATGAAAGTAGTCTGTGGTTTCCGCAGACTAAATTTAATTAATGGGGGGATGTTCACACTAAAACGTGGATGCAGTGGACTTTGAAGGCTTAATCCATAAAGTCTTCCCTTTGAAAATAAACTATCTAGATTACCAAGTAACAGACCAGTACCTCTATGAACATGTTACAAGCTCATAGGTATGTCAAGTATGCCTTTCCCTGCGAAAACCTCTGTCAATGGAAAATCTGTCTAGTAACGTAGTGTCAGTTGCTATAATGACTATATCAGTCGATATCTTTAGATGTGTACGCGCCTGCGAGTGTGTGTATGTTCTTCTCCTCCATTTTTTGAGTTGTGACATGTTTTTACTTAAAATGCTTTTAGTTAATTTAAGAATACCCCTGCACGTATGACCTGTGACCATTTAGTTGGATAACGTTGTTGCAAAAACTGTACTTCAAACTACGAGTAAATATCAAACGAAGCTCCAAAACTAGAAACTATTGGAAATGTGTCTAAAGCGACGAGGAAAAAACCAAAAAATCGACAACGTTGCCATGACAATGACAATCACCTTCTGTGCATCTGCCGGATATTGTGCATTTATTGACGGATGCTATTAACCGATGGCATATTGCACTTAAAGCGTTTTGTGTCATAACCCAGCGGAGGAAAATCGTGCGACGGTCGACAGAGGTGAGAGGAAATTACAAATTGAAATGGTTGGCCGTAAAGTGAAATCGTTGGTCATACTGTACGAGGATGGACATGCTCGCATTTGGCCCCAAAGCAGTTAGAGAAGTTATAGAAGTCAGTGTGGGCTAATATGCAGTCTTGCTGTGTATGGGACACCCAGCATATGTGTCCCATACACAGCAATATTGCGATAGCTACAAACATGTTTAAAGAATTGAAATAAAGAACATCATCTGCTCAAATTCAAAGAATACTTTTGAGAATTTCAAATTGGCGACAATTTTAAGGTACTCTTACGCGTATGAGTAATGCAATATGAACGAGATCATAAAAGGTATACGACAAAACTTGGGGTTTGATCAGTGTTGCAAGATTATTCGTAAGTTTTATTATTAGAAAGCTTTTCCCCATTCCCAAAATTAGAAGATATTACACGCGAAAAATCATATGTTTATAATTCAAATTTATTACACAATTTAAATGATCTGACGAATATCAAGGACGTGACAGATTTGAAAACTTTGCTATATTGGCATTTTCTTATAAAATTTTATAATTAAAGTTTCTGGAGTTTGATTGATACAATTTCTAACCCAATTTTACAACTAAGATCATCCTAATCCATCATCCTCAAATAGAGTGAACATAGTACACATGGAATTTCATGTCTCCAGTTGTCGTAATTTAATTGATAATTTTTTTTTTTGGCTTTTATCCCGAATTCACAGTATGCCTTACTTTTTTACGTATTTACGTTACCACAGGAATATACATAACAAATTTCCAATGAAAGTAAAGCAAACATCTACATAAATCTCCTCTTAATCTAAGATGCTTTTTGATTTGCTTACACACAGAAAAATTATAATCGCTAGCATATAACCAAAATTACAATTGTGCCCATACTTGCACTTGAATGTGCTAAATTAATTAATTACATGTCGTAAAATATAATTAAAGTACAATTAGCATAAAATTTTATTGTCTACGTGTTGACTTTTCATCTTTCGAGGTAGCCGAACGTAACGTAACGCTTTGCCATTCGATATTATACCCGTAACAACTTCATCATTGGCCGAAGACTCTTGATTAGGCCATAACTATAAAAACAAAAGTTACAGTACGTAACGAAACAAATCGAACAGCCATTAAACCAATAACGGCAAATTGAACAGGGAATATTTAAGACGCTCCATGTATACATATGTATGCACACATTATGTATGCAGACATTTGGAACTGATGTAAAAGAGGGTAATATTGGCAGGGGCGTAATGTGACACACAAAGGAAGAGGGGGTTTAGAAATTGCTCTGTGGAATATGTAATTTGTCTTTCAATAAGCTACCATACTATGGAAATGAAAACGTAACAATTTACTAATTAAGCTACTCTAGAGGCCACACAAATTTGTGTTTTTAATTCAAACTATAAGATTATTTCCAAAAATGTATTTTTATAAAAAAGTCTGGATTCATTTTTACTAGTTACTTAATTGTTTCCAAATAAGAAGTAAAAAATCTCGCACACATCGTCTATCGCTACTAAACGTTTCCTACATAATTATTTTTTTAAATGTTTGCTCGAATAATGAAAAAATCATTGTAACGAATTATTTTTATTAAATTGTATCAAATAAACTAAAATCAATATAAAATATATATAAAAATATAAATTATTAAAAAATGTTTTTGAATAATTGTTTCCATTGCTACAATTAGGGAAAGTAATTGGGATAAACTGATTTGATCCATGATCTAAGAACTTAGATACTTCAAATCATAAATTTTAATGAACTCAACCATGCATATATAAAATGTATTCTCGAATTATTATTCGACTTTGAAACTGAACAATTGCAAGGGTAACTGATGACTATTTCCATATAACTTGTGTATACTATGGAATGGACATATTTGGTTATAGTATAATGTTTAAACCCTTGGGAAAAAATGGATGATATATTCTTAAAATGCAATATTGATTTTGCAATTTATCCAGTTCCATCAAGAAAAATTGAGTTGTTCAATGTTAAGAATGAATATATATAGACTTTGTCCTATAGAATAGCCAAACTGGTTTAATAGTATTAAACAAAAACATGGATTATGCTCACTGCTATTTAACACCGATTTGGGTACTATTTGTTGTTATTTATTTTTGTAACATTAGATCCTTTGTAAATTTTAGTACACCGACGTTGTAAGTCCAGTACGGTGTTTGACAAAAAAAACATACACTTTATGATAAAATTATAATTTTACGTGTTGTCATTTATTTTGGTTTAAGACCCAAGCTGAAGCCTTCAGCAGAACCCAAAATTAGCAAAACGGCAAAGTGAGACCTTTATTGTTGCAGATAAAAGTTGACTGCGCAGTTTCGATGGGCGCTACCCCATCTCGTCAGAACTTTCACAACGAATGTATGTCTTTGACTTAAATCAGGGTTCATATTAGAACCAGCGGTGACATACGACTAATGAGAAGCACTGATAAACAAAATATTCCACCGAACTAAGTCGACACACTAAAAATCTCACTTTGCCAATTCAATGTTATGCATGTGCTCGCATCGCTCGCAACAATGCAAAGGTTGTTGTTGTACGGTATGTTCCGTCTTCACTGTACCTCGTGTGTATTGTTGTTGTTTGTATGTATTGGTGGTCTGTTATGTTGTATGTGTTGTCATTTATTTTGGTTTAAGACCAAAGGTTGTGCTGAAGCCTTCAGCAGAACCCAAAATTATAATTTTACAAAAAAACAGTATTAGTTCTGTTGCAACTCATTACACTGTGCGACAGTTCAAAAACTCTGTGAAGTGATATTATTTTTCTGGCCGGTATTGTCGAGTACAACAATAATCTGTATTTGCAATTTGCCAGACACCCCCTAACTCTTCATTTACGGGTAGAAACCCGGTTTATCCTACCTATGCGCACTTATCAGCATGTGACTTAGTTGATTATCAACCGATTTTCACTTTCTCGTCGGATTTGAAAAGAAGAAACCTGGAACATTGGAAAATTAAAAAATTATAGGTTGATATTAATGTGAAATGGACAAAATGGTAGAATTTTTAATGTGTAACATTTTTAAATATATTCCAGTTTTATTTTTCTACCACATTTTAACTTTCTTAACAGATATGGCTTAAGTATCTTTCCGGGAGAATTTTTGTTCAAATAAGTCTCTGATTTGTTTTTTAATTACAATAACATCATTTTCAGTCATGTATTGGGTGAGCCTAAAATTACAAAAAATAAATGTATTCTAATTGTGCGTATATTTATTTATAATTTCGAGATTTTGTTAACATTTTCACATTTTGTCAACCTTTCCAAAAATACATTTTAAATCAAAGCAATACAAATATAGTAAAATTTGTTTTTAAGACGTGAAAAATTAAAATGCAAACTTTATAATCAAGTGTATTTGAAATTGAATATTTCAGATATGTAGTAAACTCATTTTCCGACGGAACTTTTTCCGTCAAATATATGTTTTTTATGAGAGTAACATCATTGACTATCATGTAATAGATGAGCCAAAAAACAACTTCCAAAAAGTCACCCTATTTGTCAAACGCAAAAATTGCGGCAATTGTGTCAAAAATCAAAAATGCAAAGTTTTTGTCTTCTTTTGACTTCAGAACTGGCCTATCAATTCACGTTCTTGATTTTTGGAAAAGTTGGGTGATTCACTCCGTCTTAAAGGTCGATTTTTACACTTCACAAACATGTATCTAAGAATTGAAAGAAAAGGTAAGGAAGGAATTTCCCAAGTAAAATACCATTTTCCCTGAAAATCTACACGTCAAAGTCCTTAATTTCGCCGTTTATAGCATTTTTCTTCCTAAGTTATGAGGCTTTTAAAAAATTTTCTTTTTATCATATTGAGAATACCAATTTTTAGTATATGATTGCTGATTCAATGCAGTTGTTTTTTGCAAATTTTGTTTTTTGCTACTGCCTGTATATTAATATGGGCCACGAAAGTGAATTGCAGCTGTCATCGCCCAGAAATGAAGATTGGATTGTTTACTGATGATCTGCAAAATATTTCGCCACTGGGTCAAGCCATCTGTGAGCTACACGTTCCTGAAAACAACTATAAAAGTCATGTTTGTCTAACATTTTTTCCGAATTTCCCTTAGAAGCACTTTAAATATACATTTTTATTATTGTCTTAGAATAACTTATTGGTCGTATAATTGGACGTTTATATTGATTTTTTGTGACTTTTCAGGGTGGCAGCCAAAAACTCATATTTCTTGGAAACATTTTGAAAGAGGTGTTATGAAACATGAACAGAAAGAATCACCTTTCGAACGATGCCTAAATGAAGAATATCGGACGAAAAATGACGTCAGTGACTCAATTTTTGTGAAATAATTTAATTCAGGCGATGGTTTTCAGAGCGAAACTGTTCAAACTCTTTTTACAAAAATGAGCACTGAGGCATCAATTTCAATCCGATGTTCATCAGTTAAGCATCATTCGAAAGGTATTAACTGCAGCTATTTACTTTTTTATAAAATACTACCACCACATACGAAAAAGTTTTCAGTAGTCACTGTGAAAATCCACAATAAATTACTATAAACGTCCAATAACTCGTCCAATAAGTTACTCTAAGACAAGAATCAAAATTTGTATTTAACGAGCTTTCAAGGGGCTATTATTTCAGAAAAACATTTTGAGAAAAAATTTAACACAAAAAAATTACACTGGAAAACCGGGTTATTTTCAGGAGCATTTAAATTAAATTGTGAAAAGTACCTTTAGTAAAACCCGCGCAAATTTTTATACACTCCACGAGAGTATTATGTCTTTGTGCATTTGTTTGTAACACCCAAAAGGAAGAGAGATAGACCCATTGTTAATTATACCGATCGACTTAGAATCACTTTTTGAATCGATTTAGCAATGTCCGTCCGTCTGTCTGTCTGTCTGTCTGTCTGTCTGTCCGTCCATCTATTCTTGTAATCACGATACAGGTCGCAATTGTAGACAGAACCAAATGAAACTTTGCACAACGAAGTTTATCGGGATAAGAACAAACGCTATTTAATTTAAAGAAAATCGATTCAGATTTAGATATAGCCCCCATACGAATTTCATTCCCGATTTGACACTTTTCATTCTAGATACCACATATTACAACAGATACCCTTCAAAATTGGCAAAACATCTTATATTCCAACTAGAAACACCTGTGGTAAAAATGGGTCAGATCGGTTCAGATTTATATATAACTCCCATACAAATTTCGCTCCCGATTTGACTTTTTCCGCTCTAGAAACCACATATTGTATCACATTGTCTTCAAATTTGGCAAAACATCTTATATTTCATCTAGAAACACCTGTGGTAAAAATGGGTCAGATCGGTTCAGATTTATATATAGCTCCCATACAAATGTCGCTCCCGATTTAACTTTTTCCGCCCCAGAAACTATGAATTTTCACCGAATTTCTTCAAAGTGAGCATAACACCTTATATTTGAACTGGAAGTACTTATTGTGAAATTTAGTCACATTTTTCCATGTTTGGATATAGCCCCGATACACATGTCGAACCAGGTCGTATTAGCCTATTCTTCCTGTTTTCACTTTTTTACCGAGTTGGACTGTATTCGGTTGGAAAGTGGAGTGTATCATATAGTCGGCCCCGTCCGACTTTAGTCTTTCCTTACTTGTTATCATATAGAGAATAACAAAATAGGAATATGGGATTGAAAATTGACAGTGTTTACTATTTTCCTGCGCCTCTTCTCCTCTCCTTTTATTTCCAAATATTCCCATACATTTTTCCATTTGTTCCCATACATAATTGTGTATTATTTTGTATGTGTGGGATATACCCAATACTATTCTCAGCTACGCCACTGCCAAAGTGACATCTCAGAAGACGTCGTTGCATGTACGAGTACATGTTTCTTATAAATGAAATTATCTTAATTAGAATATATGAAGCTATAAAAAGGATTTTATTGCCCTACCGAAAATACATTACAACCAACACTTCCTTTTGACTCTTTCTTCTCAGACAAATGTCTACATTTTCGAACGCCCCACACAATCCCCGCTCCACGGCGCATAGCATAGCAAGACGAGCAAACAAAACACCAAAATGGAAAAAAAGAATGGAGTCGATTGTCTATGGTGACCCATAATAATGAGGGCACGTGCCTCTTGGTCAATAGGTGAGAGCTGCTATCAAGCTTTATGTTTATGGTGTACAGAAGCAACAACGTAGCAGCACCATCACACAGTGTCCATCATCAATTCTCAAGTTATCCCCGGCGACAGTGCCGCCGAGGGAAGTGTTGTGCCGCTGTGTGTTTAAGGTGGAAACAATACATAGGGGGATTTGTGTTGTTTCCGTTTGTCGATCTGTTTGTTTGTTTCCATTGCAACATTTTATTCGAATGTGAGTGTGTTTTTAGTTTTATTAACTTCCTGTTGTGGCAAGTGACAGTACGGCCACCTGTAGTGACACCACTTCCACTCGCCCCACCAGCCGACGGATATAGGAGTGAATTTATGTAGTTTAGAAGTAAAATGAGATTTATTGTATTTATGCTACGCTGTTCTTACTAAGGGGACATATATTTTGTGAATAATACAGCATTTTACAATATACGACTTGGTGTTATTTGTATTTCTGTTTGGGTGTTAGACTCAAAAAATCCAATGATATTCTTTAATGGATATCAGAGATATTCCTTGAAAGATGTAGAATAAAATTAAAGAAAACAGACATACATACTGGGTGGAATAATTTGAGCTCCATATCAATCAATGAGTAGTGAAGAATATAATTTTATAAATGCAGAATGGAAAGAACCGCTTTATATTTAAGATATGAGTCGACCAGGAATATTCAAAAACCACACGGAGCTTAATGTGAGCTTAGTTTGTGCTCAGATTTTCTACACTTCACGAGAGTTTATGCCTTTGTGCATTTGTTTATAATACCCAAAATGAAGCGAAACAGACCCATTGTTAATTATAGCGATCGACTTAGAATCACTTTTTGAATCGATTTAGCGATTTAGTCCGTCTGTCTGTCTTTCCATCTATTCTTGTAGTTAAAGTACAGGTCGCAATTGTAGTCAGAACTAAATGAATGAAGTTTTTCGGGATAAGGACGAACGCTATTTATTTTGAAGAAAATCGGTTCAGATTTGGATATAGTCCCCATACGAATTTCACTCCCGATTTGACTCTTTTCTTCAAAATTTTCAAAACATCTTATATTTCAACTAGAAACGTCTGTGGTAAAAATGTGTTAGATCGGATCATATTTATATATAGCTCCCATACAAATTTCTCTCTCATTTTTTCAGCTCTAGAAACCACATATTTTAACAGATCTTCTTCAAATCTTGTAAAATACCTTGTATTTAATCTAGAAACAGCCATGATGAAAATGGGTCAGCTCGGTTCAGATTTATATATACAAATTTCGCTTCCGGCTTGACTTTTTCCACCCCAGAAACCAGGTTTTTTCACCGAATTCAAATTGTGAATAACACAATATACTTGAACTGGAAGAACCTATTGTGCCCCGATATAAATATTCTTCTCGATTTGACAAATTGAGTCAGTTCATATTAGCCTATTATTAGGAAACATACAAAAATGCTTCCCGTTTTAAATTTTTTAACGAATTAATTGTATTCGTATAGAAAGTGGAGTGTATCATATAGTCGGCCACGACAGACTTTCGAAATTTCGTTTTTTTTGCTACAACTGAGGTAAGTGACATTGGTTCTTAATACACATGCAAAGAATAAACCGGATCCATTGAATAGATCGCGAGAAATTCACAAAACAAAAATACCATGAATAAAAATCATTTTAGTCGCACATCCCGCGAAAATGTTTTTTTTTGACAATAATATCCAATTTGTCTGAAAAATCTTGAAACAAGATACTTTTGCTGGTCAAGAACGGAGGAAGTTTCACTCGTCAATTGGGCCATTTTTTTCGAGAAAATCAAAACAAATCCTTTCAAGGACATTAAGAGATTAAAATGTTCTACGAAAAAAATTGTAGGAAAATTTCAGTGGGGGTCGCCGAAGACACCAAATTTGTGAATAAAGTTCTTCACGCGGGTTTATCTAAAGGCACTTTTCTTAACTCTTATTTTAGCCTAAATTCAGAAGCCAAATTTTAAAAACGGCGATATGATGGAATTTGATAACACGATGTACTCTAAAGCTAGTAAACTTTTTAAAAACGACTAAAATAATAGTGAATTAGGATAAATGTGGCTGTAATGTAAAAAATTGTGAAAGGTGACATTAGTAGAGCGCTCTTAACTTTCTATCATATCTATATATTTGTGACAGAATAGTTTCAGAAACGCCGATAGAGAAAGTTGAAATAAATGCAATTGCAACCGCGAATTTTGGATTTTTGCATCAATTGTAACTTTTTTCGCGGCTGACTACATATATGTAACAAGCGACAATGGTTCTTAATACACATGCAAAAAATCCGCTATATCCGTTGGATAGATCGCGAAAAAATATGTCTGTTTACAAATCATTTTAGCCATATCTCCCGCGAAAATAAAAAAATGCAAATTGTGCTTCTCGTTCGTTTGTGAGAATCATTTCCTTAAAGAGCCAGGGTTTGATGATGAAAAGTCGCTGCGAAGCCACTTGACACTTGAAACCTTTGAAAGGGTGGAAATCATGATAGTGGTGAGCGCCCCGGTAGTCGAGTTGGTAGCGTACTTGGCTATCAGCGTGGGGATCGTGGGTTCGATTCACACCAGAGGCTGTGGTCTGTCGCTGCAATAACTAGCTACAGTGGTCTTAGTCACCCCAGCTCAATCCCTGGACCCAAAATTAGAATATAAATTTACTTTGTATTGTAATTCATAATAATTGAAAAATGTCACCATGCCATTTGTAAACAAATTTGCATTCTATTAAATATAGATGCAAAATGGTCTTGAGCCAGGACAATATCCAAGTTCAATTGCAAAAATATTGAATTTGTATTTTTTGTTTACCATGCTCTACCGAAATACCCACATTTTTTTGCTTGATCTTCCAAAAAACATCTTAACCCTAGTAATTTTGTTGTATAAGTTGGCATGTAATGTTGCAATTTATGCGTGAAGAGCTTTACTTTCAACTTTGGTGTCTTCGGTAACCCCCACTGAAATTTTCGACATTTTTTTCGTAGAACATCCTTTAATGTCCTTTTCGAAAGGATTTTTTTGATTTAATCAAAAGAAAAATTGTCAAATTGACCCATAAAGAGAGGTGTTAGAGGGTTAAGATCTTTCACAAAAATGACCCTCATAAAATTCCACAATATAGTTCTGACAATAAGAATTCTCTCAGATATTAACTTACAACACTTTTTTCGCTTAGTACAATGCTCCCTTCGACCAAAAATTTAAAACTTTGACCCGCGATAAAAAGAAACTCAGACCAGCTGTGCTATAAGTTTATTCAACAAAAATGATCTACTCAGCATGCCCTTTCAGAATTATAGGGTCGCTATTCTGTTCCAAAAATGCCGTTGGACAGTGTAATTTATACTAAAGTACACTCCTTTTGACAATAAAGTCTCATCAAGAGTGATCACCTGAAAACCGGGAAAACCTGGTTTTTTGTCGGTCTCAACCGATTTTTCATAGTGCAAAAAAGAGCACTTTTTTACGGGCAGCAAATTAACTAAAAATACTTTACGAATAGAGCAAAGCTGTGAGTCTAAAATGACTAAGATCGGTCTAACTATAACATATATTTTTATGATCAGAAAAAAAATTGGCTTGGAATGAAATTGACGAATTGATTATTATTAGAGGCGTTTTCTGGAGCGATTAGCTCAAGACGGTTTGACCCAACGAAGAATTATTTTGCAGATCATCATCATCTTAGGTAGGTAATATGACGTTTACCTTAGGTCATAGTTGTACGTAGTTCTAGTTTTACACTGGTCCAAAGTTGGTACTTTCGGACTGAAATCGTTGCTATCGTCTGAAAGGTTGATGAACTCCTCTTAGCGAATATAAGAGAAATGTGAAAAGTCCTTGTATTTCAAGTAATCTACAAAAAACGAAAAATCTTTGAATTTAATTTCAAACATATGATTTATTTTCTTATTTACTTAATATTATTTTATTATCTACAAGATAACATAATTGCAGAATGGTATAATTTGTTCAGAAATTATAGCTGTTTTTCAAAATGATTATCTATTTTAGCAAGACATAATTTCACTGAATCAACACTCATGGGATGTCCACTATAAATGCAGTGCATTGCGTTAGCAAAAGGAAGTAAAGGTAATGGAAGGAAGAAAGAGGGAGTAGTGTCTGTTGATATCAGTTTTGTATTTCTGAATATCGTAATTGGCGGGAAAGATATTAGACGGATGTGGATTCCACATACGGATAGTACGGGCGTAGAAAGATATTAGGCGGAAGTGGATTCCACATACGGATAGTACGGGCGTAGAACGAATTTATTCTGTAATGTGTAGTGCGACCGGCTGGCCAATCGACAACAAATGTGTGAGAGTTCCTTGAAAGTCACGTATCTCTACCGTACCGAACGGAAGATATAAGATCACGGGAGGTATAAGATCACGAACCACGTTACGACGGTGTTCAAGGGAATTAATAAAATTGGATATCCTACCGTCACCTATCAACACCATCGCCCTCCTCTGGACACGGTATAGAAGCTCCAGGGAAGTTCTAGGAGCACTTGACCATATGTGGGAGTTGTTTGGTCTGATGAAGGTAGTGTAGATATTCAGAACATCAGAGGGAGTGAAGTATTTCTTACACCGCTCTAAAAAGCCTAGACACTAGTATGCTTCTTTCGACACATCAAATACATGTTTTGTTCTACAAGGCTGATTTTTTAAAGGAGATTTTCAAAGATTTCTTCCCTATTTAATGCGGCAGAAGTGAAACTTTTTGTGAATTTTGTCTGTTCGTTAAATCGAGAAGGCACTATATATATCTATCATATATACATTGTTTTCCTCGCTGGAATACTAGCCATTTAAACATAAAACAAAATATTTTATTTTCGATTGTTTTCAATGTTTATGGGTTTGTTCGTGCCATCAAAAAAGCAATTATTCCCTTCGCCAGAAATTTAAATTTTAATAAAAAAATTATCCACAAAATATGTTGACGTTGATTTTATGAAACAATATGCATTAATTCTATATTTTTGTTATTGCATAGTGTAATTACAATGCTGAGCTGTAGAATTTGTACCAAATAAATATAAAATACAATAAATTATTTAACATATGTCCATAATCGTATGCATACCTACTTCTTAAAATAAAATTGAATAAGTAATAAACTGTTATCTACGTGTATATACGTTTGTATGGAAATTAAAATTAAAATATACACAGAAAAATTAGTTGAGTTTTATTTTCTACTAAACAAGTTTCTGAAATAAATCATTTCCTCATCCTTTTGCCCCTTAAATTGACTACAATGTTTCAAAGGATAACATTAGAAATATTTGAAATATTTATTCACACTCTACGATACAACATAAGTGTCAAATTAAATATGAGAATAACACTTAAAAATGTTCCAAATTTCATGTTTCTATCTGTACTAGTTTAGCAACCATTTCGATTGTTCCTCAGTCTATTTAGTTTATTTAATTTATTCATATTTTACTTTTTAAGGGTAAAAGTTCAAATGTCAATGCAAAACTAATACAGATGAAATTTGAAGTATTTTAAATGATATTATTTTCAATTTTACACTATCGGTATCGTAGGGTATGAATAATTATTTAAAATTCTCTTCGAAAAATGTTCATTTTAAGGGGCAACATGATGAGGAAATGAAAAACTGAAAACCTCAGTTAAATCCACTTTGCTTATAGTTTCAGATGTATATCATCCGGTTGAAGTATAATATGGACCGTATGACTGTTTAATACTGCATACAAAAAAGTAAATTTAAATGTCATAAAAGCAATTAATATCAAGTGAGTGCACTAAGAAAACCATTATTTTAATGTAAATATTCAGTACTGATACCATCATGTTCATGCCAAAATCCAATAAAAACATATTCGAGTTTTTTCCACACCTACAATATCAGATGGCATTCCAGACTTTTTGTCGTTTGCATTATTCCATGCAAATTACATTACACAAACGAGGACACGTTGGCATTAATATTAACACCTTACAAAGGATTTTTACTGCAATCGTTAGACGACATCGCAAGCAAACACAAGTAAAATGGTATATGATATGCTTTATATTATTGATAAAAAGAGGAATTATTTAACAGTGAGCCACAGTGTGGAACAGTAAATTCGAAGTCTCTTGTAGGATGATTAACCTACGGGTCGAATAATATGAATGACGTTCGTAAATAATTTTAAGTAAAATTCCATACGGAGAACGAGTACTACATGGGATACTCTGTATCGAATATGAGATAGAGGTATACATGGACGTCTCCACTAGGTATTGCGGAATTGGATCCTGTATTTTCGCCGAAAAAGTGAAAAAGCAGCTGCAGCAAAATTTGCTATTATGTACAACGTATATAAATCTTTGTAGACAACGAAGATGACCTCTAAGCGCATAACTTCTACTCCATTAAGTCAGTGGATTGAAGAGCTGTCCAGACTGAGTTGTCTGTCCGAAATCACTCTCATATGGATCCATAGATGAAGGGATTTTTATGGGAACGAACGATCAAACGAGTTAGAGAGCATAGGATCAAAGTTACGCTTATTTCAAGTGAAAAAACTTAGACACTTGTGAAATATCCAGGCAAACTTGGAATACATATAACAAACAAGTAAAAACGGCGTTAAGTTCGGCCGGGCCGAACTTTATATACCCTCCACCATGGATTGCATTCCACAGAGGTTGTCGGTTTTCGTAGAAGTGCAGTAATATTACAGGAAAATATAATTTTTTTAATATAGGCAAACCAAAACAAATACAAATATTGAAAAAATAATTTTATAAATAAATATAATATTTTAATTATTTCAAACCATTATTTATTTCAAATCAAAAAATAAATATTCTTATATTTATATTTTCAAAAAGCTTAAATACCATAAATATTGGTAGATAGTGGGAGCTACAGTTGGTTGTATTTTCAATCTATTTTAATTCCAAAAGTACAAAAAAATCCATTATCAGACGTACATAGTGCAGAATAACCTAACTTCATGATTGAACCAATTTTTGCCATAATAGAAAACGAACGAATTTGGAAAAAAACTTTTTATTTTGCGTGTCTATGCAGGCAGAGGAATGTATACACCGAATTCCATAATTCCAGCTGCGACCATGTGGTTGGTACCATTTTTACCCCCTTGACGTTTCTACGCAATTAGAATTTCATCATTCTAGCTGTAGTCATTTAGTTGGTACTATTTTTATCCCTCTGTACCATTGTATCCTTTGAAAGTACGAATTTCGAAAATTTTGTTTATTTTCCGATTCCTACGCAATCAGAGGAATGTATACTCCGAATTCCATGACTCTAGCTGCGGTCATTTAGTTGGTACTATTTGTATCCCCATTTTCAATTTTAACCCCAAAATGTACGAATTTCGAAAAATTCGTCTATTTTCCGTGTCTACGCAGTCAGAGGATTGTATACTCAGAATTTCATGACTCTAGCTGCGGTCATTTAATTGGTACTATTTTTATCACATTTTTTTATTTTAACCCCAAAAAGTACGAATTTCGAAAAACCTGTTTATTTTAAGTGTCTACACAATCAGAGGAATGCATACACCGAATTTCATTATTCCATGTGTAGCCGTTTGGTTGGTACCATTTTTATCCCTCCGTACCCATTGTATCCCTTGAAAGTACGAATTTGGAAAAAACCTTTTTTTTATACGTAGTCAAAGGAATGTATACTTCGAATTTCATGACTCTCGCTGCGGTCATTTGGTTGGTACTATTTTTATCCCCTTTTTCTATTTTGTCCCCAAAAAGTACGAATTTCGAAAAATCAGTTTATTTTCCGAGAGTACACAGTCAGAGGAATGTATACTCCGAATTTCATGACTCTAGCTGCGGTCATTTGATTGGTACTATTTGTATCCCCTTTTTTCATATTAACCCCAAAAAGTACGAATTTTGAAAAAATCCGTGTATTTTACTTGTCTATGCAATCAGAGGAATGTATACACCGAATTTCATTATTCTAGGTACAGCCGTTAGGTTGGTACCATTTTTATCCCTCTTTTCCCATTTTACCCCTTAAAAGTACGAATTTGAAAAAAATACTTTTATATCATGTATCTACTCAATTAGAGGAATGTACACACCGAATTTCGTGTTTCTAGCTGTTGTCGTTTAATTTGTACCATTTTTATCCCTTTTTTGCCCAATTTCACCCCCTACAAATAAGAATCAGTTTATGGTGCAGTTTTTTGCTATAAGGGTAATACGCATACCAAATATCAAGCAAATATAAACAGACATATTCAAAAAACATGCTTAAATACGCTAAAATAGTAGGGATTATTATGGGTTGTGAGGGAAAAATTTTTCCCTTTGGGCCGATTTCGCCCCATTTCAATCCCAACCGATCTACGACTATAAGACGCATTTATGGAAAATTTGAACGTCCTAGCTCCTTTCGTTTAGATGCTAGCGTGCTTTCAACAGACGGACAGACGGACGGACGGACGGACATGGCTAGATCGTCTTAGAATTTTATGACGATCAAGAATATATATACTTTATAGGGTCTCAGGTCAATATTTCAAGGTGTTACAAACGGAATGACAAAGTTAGTATACCCCCATCCTGGAGGTGGAGGGTATAAAAAGAAACCAGAGCTCTTCTTAACCCTTTCATGGCCAATGTTACCTATAGAAAGCATTAGGTGTTAGTCCTATAAAATCATTAAAATCACATATTTTAGAGAATTAATAAATTATATTTTTGTGTACATAGATATTGCACAGATTTTTGGCACACTTGTAATGCTCGTACCTTTATTTACCTCAGTTAGTTTATTAGCTATTTGGGTTACAAGAAAAATTTTCATGTTTTTAGCTGAGGTTGATTTTGTATTCTCATTGCGATCTCATTACTAGCTTGATTTTCTAATGACATTGTCCAACAAATTAAGACTTTGTGAATGGAACAAAATAAGGACACTATAATTCTGAAAGGGGTTTAGTAGATCATTCTTGTAGAATAAACTTATAGTCCAGCTGGTCTGAGTTTCTTTTTACAACGGGTCAAAGTTTTCAGTTTTTGGTCGAAGAGAACATTATACTCAGCGAAAAAAGTGGTTTAAGTTATTCTCTTAGAGATTTCTTATTATCAGAACTATATTGAGGAATTTTATGGAGATGGCTCCTCTCTTTATGCGCCAAGTTGACCCTTTTTCGAAAAAAATTAAATAAGTTCTTTCAAAGACGACTTGCAAAAATGTTCAATTTGTATTTTTTGTTTACAGTGCTCTACTGAAATATCTACATTTTTGCCGAAAAACATCGATCTTCTACAAAACATGGACAAATTTTAACCCTAGGAATTTTGTTATATAATTTGGCGTGTAATTTTGCAATTTAATCGAGAAGAGCATTACTTACAACATTGGTGTCATTGATGGCCCCCACTGCAATTTTCCGACAATTTTCTTCGTAGAACATTTTAATATTTAAAGGTCCTTTTTGAAAAGACTTTTATTGATTTTCTCAAAGGACAAACAAATTATCCTCATAAAATTCCACAACAAGAATAAATTGACAATAAGAATTCACTCAGACATTAACTTACAACTTTTTATACACTCCACGTCTTATGCATTTTTTTTTTTTTTTTTTTTTTTTTTTTATTATTATTAAGTCTATAGATACAAATATCCTTACAGACTAAAAACATATACATATATACACTTAGATACTACAAATTAAGTATTTAAATACAAGATAATTTTTCTTTTAATAGAGTTTTTGTTTTCTGATAATTCAATAATGTGATAGAATTTATTAAATTGAACAAACAGGCGGCGCAAAGGATCATTATCGGCATAGTTTGAACGGAAATAATTATAGTGGATCAACTGAAAATATCTAGTTGGTCTTGTCGGAATATTTATCATCATTCTACTCAGAATAAGCTCGGAATGGATGTTGCCCTGGATAACATTCATAAGAAAAGTAATGTTCAACATAGTACGTCGACTCTTCAAAGAAGGCAACTTTATAAGGCCAAGCCTAAGTTCATATGAAGGCAGTGTACGGAAGTTCCATCCTCTCCCACGCAGACAAAATAAAAGGAATTGTTTCTGGACAGATTCCAAAAGATTACTATGAATAGTATAGGATGGGTCCCATATTACTGAACCATATTCAAGAATGCACCTAACCAAAGAGGTATATAAGTGTTTAGTGACAGAAGGATCGGAAAACTCCTTACTCCAACGTTTCATAAAGCCAAGAGCACCATAAGCTTTGTTTACTACCATAGAAATGTGAGACCTGAAGTTCAAACGTTGATCCAGTAGAATTCCAAGATCCAAAAAGGAAACTACAGACTCGAGTTTATGATCACCAAAAAAATAATTAGTTTCTAAATTTCTAGCTCTAGAAAATGACATATGTTTGCATTTCAACATATTTAGTTCCATTAAATTAATTTTACACCACTCATGAAAACTATTAAGATCAGACTGTAGAAAACATTGTTCAGTGGGATCTTTAAAGGATCGAAATATTTTTACATCATCAGCATACAATAGAATATTAGAATGACGAACAACAGAGGGAAGATCATTAATAAATATTATAAATAGAATCGGACCAAGATGACTTCCTTGAGGTACACCGGAAGATACAACTATATTTCGGGAGAGAGCTTTTCCAAATTTTACTCTTTGAATTCGACCATCTAAATAACATTTTAACCACGATAATAATGTTTTACTAAAGCCCATCATATCTATTTTCATTAGCAGAAGGTTGTGATTTACTTTATCAAAAGCCTTGCAAAAGTCTGTATAAATGGAATCAGTATGCATTCGGTTTCTAAAACCATCATTTATAACTGTAGTGAGTTCCAAAACATTCGTTATAGTTGATCGACATTTACGGAATCCATGTTGGCAGGGCGACAACAATGAGGAAACTTGGTGCGATAACATATCAGTCACAATTTTTTCTAATAGCTTCGGAATGGCACTTAATTTTGCAATGCCTCTGTAATTTGATACTTCAATTTTGCTACCAGATTTAAAAAGGGGGATTATATATGATTCCTTCCATAAAGGTGGTAAATATCCAAAACTTATTGATTTATTAAAGATTATTGAAAGAGGGTATGATAAAGTATCAGCACAGTATTTAAGTATGTTATTAGGGATCCCGTCTGGACCAGGATTAAATGTGATATTTAATGCCTTCAAATTTTCCAAAACCGTATATCTGCTTATAATTGAAACATTTATAGGTGAAGCTTCAACAATATTATAAGGATAAGGAATAGAACGATCAAATTTTTTATTTGAGTAGGTCGATGAAAAAAAGTCTGCAAATAAGTTGCTAATTGATAAATCATCATCTGCTAAAATGGAACCAAATTTTAAAGAGTTAGGGAAACTACGTGATCGGCGTTTGGAATTTACAAACTTATAGAAAGATTTAGGGTTATTTCTCAATTGATTTTTCATGGTGACTATGTAATTCTTGTAAGCACTTCTGTTCGCAATGTTGTATTCAGATCTTGCAATCGAATATTTAGAAAAATCAGCAGAGGAACCAGTTTTTTTGTATTTTTTAAATAATTTATTTTTCTTATTTTTCGATTTAGCTAAATGAAAATTGTTCCAAGGTGGGCCAATAGTATCATGTTTAAAAATTTTAGGAACTGATTTTGAGATGCAATCATGTAACACACTGTAGAAATTATTTATCACATCATCTAAAACTTTGGACGACAAAATATCATTCCAATTAATAGATGATAAAAGTAAATTAAGTTTTGAATAATCTGTTCTAGAATAGCAGTAAACTTTTTCATATCTAACATTTTGTGAAGTTTGAGAAGATGAAATAGAAGGAAGCAATATTTTTAAATCTATGGTAGGATGAAAGCGGTCAACGGGATATGTAACCGGAATAGAAGAGTTCAGCGAAACCTCCAACGGCTGATTAACAAAAATCAAATCCAAAAGCCTGCCATATACATTATATACATTATTCACCTGAAAGAGACCATAACTTAACAAAGATCCAACGCAATCGTTAACGCAATTATTTGCAAGAACTGGAACAAGAATATTTGAATCAAAGGATTGATTCCACGTGATTGAAGGTAGATTAAAATCTCCAAGAACAACAAGTATATCACACGATTTAGAAGTTTGAAAAGCGGACTGTATTGCGGAAACATGTTTAGAGTAAATTACAACATCAGAGCCGGGAGGAATGTAGGAACATGAAATGAATAAATTTATATTCTTAAACCTTACTTTAATTGCAACAAATTCAATATCAACGACGGAAGGCAGTATAATTTGTTCAGAAGGAAACCCGATGGAGACTGCAATTAAAACCCCACCGCCTGTTTTTTTAATCTTATCAGAACGATCACACCTGAATATCTGATATTTTTCACATAAAATTTCTGAATTATAAATTTTATCCTGAAGCCAGGTTTCAGTAAAGACAATTAAGTGGTAATTGAAATTATAACTATCAGTATAAAGTTTAGATAATTTAGAATTTAATCCTCTAACATTTTGATAAACTACATGAATATGATTATCAGAAAGTAAAGAAATTAGTTTTTTGACACAACGTTTGATTGCAACGGTAAGTGAACAATATCTGATCGAATGTTATCTCTATAAACATATTCATGAATAATAGCTTTCGGCGGCCAAAAATCTGGATTAACAACAGAGTCAAATACGTCTTCAGGAACAATGATTTTAAACGAAGCTTTACTTCGTTTCTCGGTATATTTAAATTTAAAAACGATAATTTCAACATCGGCATCCAACTTAGATTTAACGTATGATGCTACATCTTCTTTTGAAGTGTCAGCAGCAAATCGAGCAGCAAAAATAGTTTTTTTTGATGGTACCACTTTTAGTTGTTTAGGAGGGATAGATGTGTTAGGAGTATTTGTTGGAGAATAGAACTTACTGGAACCAGAAGGAGTAATGTCCAAAGAAGGATTATTTAATGGCATGGTTTTATTAGTTTGGAACGGACTAATGACATCATCACTTTGAACTCCACTTACAGTAATATCTGGAGCAGTATGTTGAACAGGATTATTGCTTTGAACATCGTTGATAGTAATTGATGATGCAGGTAATGTGTTTGAGTGAAGAACATTAATTGCAGACGGTTTGTTTTTAAATGTGACGTCAGAAGTTTTCTTTCTTTTTGGAAGAGAATCAGGCGGAGATTGAAGAAACTGTTCAACGCAAGTGGCATTTGCAACACCCAAAAGGAAGCGAGATAGACCCATTGTTAAGTATACCGATCGACCTAGACTCACTTTTTGAATCGATTTAGCAATGTCCGTCTGTCTGTCTGTCCGTCTGACTGTCCATCTATTCTTGTAATCATTCAAATCTCGCTCCCTTTGACTTTTTCTGCTCTATAAACCACATATTTTAACATATCTTCTTCAAATTTGGCAAAATATCTTATGTTTCCACTAGAAACATCCATGGTGAAAATGGGTCAGATCGGTTCAGATTTATATATAGCTCCCAAGTTGACTTGTACCGCTATAGAAACCACATATTTTATTAGATTGTCTTCAAAATTGGCTAAACATCTTATATTTAAACTAGGAACACCTGTGGTGAAAATATGTCAGATCGGTCCAGATTTATATATAGCTCCCATTCAAATTTCGATCCCGATTTGACTTTTTCTGCTCTAGAAACCACATATTTTAACAGATCTTCATCAAATTTGGCAAAATATCTTATGTTTAAATTAGAAACACCCATGGTGAAAATGGGTCAGAACGGTTCATATTTATATATAGCTCCCATAGAAATTTCACTCCAGGCTAGACTTTTTCCGCCCCAGAAAACACGTATTTTCAGAGAATTTCTTCAAATTGAGCATAACATTGGAAGAACCTATTGTGTAAGTGGGTCACATTATTCCATGTTTGGATATAGCCCCGATACAAATATTCTTCTCAATTTGACAAAATTGTTCGTAAAGAAGGCATAATTCAGAGTATTCAGAAGAAGACATAATTCAGAGTATTTGTAGGACAAAAATGCTTGTAGGCCATATTTTTTCTCAATTAAGAAAATCCTGTATCATTTTTTTACAAAGTTTTTGTTTAAATTGATTAAGTCATGCGTGAAGACGACATTTACAAGAACGACCAAAACTTCAACATTTATCCATAGATTTATTTTCAAAAAGGTTTTGGTTTCTTTTTTAGTTGCCAACTATTATAAAATAAGACTATTTAAACAAAAAATAAAAAATATGATATTTTTAAAAATTTATTTTGCGTCTACAAAGAATATCACAACTTTTACATTTATTCGTAGATTTCTTTCATATAGATTTTTTTCTTTTTTAGAATGCTAGTTATTAAATAATAAAACAAACCAATTCCTTCCGATTCTTATTATATTTCCAAAATGAGAGTAAAATATTAATGGTACCTATGTCGAAAATAAATGAATTTGTAATGCTGTTTTCAAGTTTCTAAAGCAGAAGTAGTACATGTACATATCCCTTTAGCAAAATCTTTGTTACAGAGTGTTATCGATAACCGTCAAAATATATTTGGCATTCTGTAAGATATGAGGACTTTTATATTGCTTGTCGTCTTTTTTGGTCATTACTTGAACATTTGCTAAGTCTTTAAAAGTAATAAATAATATAGAATTATATTGTTTGGTTACTAATTTGAAAAAAAAAATGGAAGTGTTGCAGAAAAATGTTTCGCTTACAAAGGGACACCGTTCGTAGTACCTGTAAAAAACAATGGGATGGAATAACAAACATTTTACAGGCCCTTGATCCACCAATAAAAATAATAATTAATTAATTTAATTGTGCATTGGATGATTAAACTTGATTTTTGAATTTGTCATTTCAAATTTATTCATTGGGGAAATATTGTAATTTCCAAGACATTCCTAGGCAGATTCTTGCAGATGACTGGCTGTAATACTTAAACTTTCAATTCCTTCGAAAGGAAAGTAGATCTCAGTCAGCTATTCATGTTAGGTGATATTGCTTCCAGCACATGATTAAAAGTCTAACAGATCTTGAAAACAATAGGCGTTTGAATCATAATTTGAATTTGAAATAAAAAACATTCTCCCACAAGTATATCGACCACCATAAATCAGCTAACACAAAAATTAGAGATGTGTTTGTTGTTTTATTTAAATTATCGATGAACAGCTGACGTCGTCTCAATTATGTTATAGAATACAAATGTGATGTCGGCGTCAATATAAATTGATGTTGACTCAAGATAGACGACGATCACTAAGGGATTATTTTAACTGAAACTCTGTGTTCGTTGTTTCTGTGCATCCCTGGAGAGCACTATCCGCGAGACTTGAATAAAAGCACTTGCGCCTATTAGTAGCTTCAAGTAAATATTTGATAAGGGCTTATTTGAACAAAAACTTTGCTGATGACAATTTGAAAGAGCTTGAAAATAGTATTTCTACCAATAAAGGATTGAAATTACTTTGCAATAATAATTTGGTCGCATGACTGTGCATAACATTAGCGTTCTAAACTCGAAAAAAAAACTATGAAAAAGAATCAAAACGCAAAAACATTTTTTTTGGCTCTAAAAATAAAAAATAAATAGAAAAAAATATGAAAATTCATTTTGTTACATCCTTTAATAACACTGTCCAGCAACATTCTGAAAGGGCATGTTGAGTAAACCATTTTTGCAAATAAACTTATAGTCCAGCTGGTCTAAGTTTATTTCTATAGTGCATCAAAGTTTTCATTTATTGGTCGAAGGGAGCATTATACTAATTGAGAAAAGTGTTGTAAGTTAATCTCTGAGAGTATTCTTATTGTCAGAACTGTATTGTGGAATTTTAGGAGTATTATCAAGAAAAGTCCTTTCAAAAAGGACATTTAATGATTAAAATGTTCTATAAAAAAATCGGTAGAGGACGAATTTTAGCCCTAGTAATTTTGTTGTATAATTTTTCTATTAAGTGTGAAGAGCTTTATTTACAAGTTTGGTGTCTTTGGTGACCCCACTGAAATTTTCTTACAAATTTTTAGAAGAACACTTTAATCCTTAAATTTCTTAATTATAAAAAATACAGATTATTAAATATAAAGTTTTTTAACGGTATTTTTAATCGTTGTCAGGGAAACCAACTTTGCCAACTTTGACCCTAAAAGTACGAATATCGAAATATCGCTTTATTTTTCGAGTCTACGCAGTCGGTGTTAAGTATACACGGATTTTCATTATTCTAGCTTCAACCATTGGTATTTTATGCATTTATTATTATGTATTTATTGGTATTTTTTTATGCCCAGTCTCCCCGTTTCCACCTTAAAAGTAACTTTTTTGAAAATGTTCTTATTCTTCTTCAATCTTATTCTTATGTGCAATCTATACATTCAGCGGAATACACATTCTTTGTTCGGTACCAATTTTATTTGGAAAAATCCCTTTATTTTACGTGTATATGCAATTTGGGGATGTACAAACAAAATTTCACGTTTCTAGCTATTGTAGTTTGGCTGGTACAATTTTTATCCCATTTGCCACAAAGTATAGTTCATTTTATGGTGTGCTTTCATGCTATAAAAGGATTTAACTTACAGAATGTCAAGAAAATACAAGACAGCAATCTCAAAAAAAAATGTTCTTAAATACTCAAAATATTAGGGGTTATTTGGGGTATTTCCTGTCCTTAGTAGGGAAAATTGTTTCCATCTGGACCGATTTCGCCCACTTTCAATCCCATCCCAACTACAACTATTACTATTCTTGGAAATTTTGGACGCACCTTTCGTTTAGATGATAGCGTGATTTCAACATTTGGACGGACATGGCTAGATCGTCTTAGAATTTTATGGCGAATATGTACACTTTATGGGGTCTCAGATCGATATTTCAAGGTGTATTAGTATACCCCCATCCTGCAGCTGATACCCTATCGAAGAAAACAAGGCCTATTTGAAGAAAATCTATGAGTAAATACAGAAGAAGTGTCTCATCTTGTGAAGTAAGAGAAATTCCAAAAATCATGTTCGGGTTTCAAATGAAATTTGTGCTTAAATTGATTATATACGGCACTACTTCTGGATTTATTCATAGATTCTCTTCATTCAGGGCTTGTTTTCTTCATTAAGATGCCAGCTATCAAAAGGAATAGGAATGAAAATAATTTCTTGTACTAATGGATTTTTAACGTGCCAGAAAAATTATATTTAAAAAACAATCTTTTTTAACATTATTATTTATACATAGAATGACAATTGTTTTCTTCTTTAGATGGTAGATAGTAGAAAATGAAATAAAATATTTTTTCAATTTTTATACCCTCCACCTCCAGGATGGTGGTATATTCACTTTGTCATTCCGTTTGTAAGACCTTGAAATATTCATCGGAGACCCCATAAAGTATATATATTCTGGGTCGTGGTAAAATTCTAAGACTATATAGCCATGTCCGTCTGTCAGTCTCTCTGTCTGTTGAAAGCACGATAGCGGCCGAACGAAGTGAGCTAGGAGGTTCAAATTTTGCCTAAATGTGTATTATGGTTGTCGATCGGTTGGGATTGAAAGTGGACGAAATCGGCCCAGAGGGAAAAATTTTTCCCTCACAAGGACTGAAAATATAAATATTTCAGCATGTTTTTTGAACATATTAGATTGTATTTACTTGATATTTGCAATGCACATTCCCTTTATAGCATAAAAGGGCACCATAGAGTGTTTTTTTATTTGTAGGGGGCGAAACGTCAAATAGAGTGATTTTTTCGAAATTCGTACTTTTAAGGGATATAATTAAAAAAGAGGGATAAAAATTAAATAAAAATTAATTAAAAAAGAGGGATAAAAAAAAATACCAAACCGCTGAAGTTGAAATCATGAAATTCGGTGTATACATTCTGACTATGAAGGCTTGAAAAATGTTTTTTTTTTCGAAATTTGTACATTTGGGCGGAGAATGGGGCGAATGGGGATATCTTTAAAATTTATATTTATCACTTTGTCTGTATCTGAAAATGCTTCTTTCTAATGGCGACTGACAATCGCCTAATATTTAGGCATGTTCACTTTCACAATTTCAGCATTTTATTTATACAGGGTGCGGCAAAAGTTAATATATGATGTAAAACAATTGTAACTTCTTTGCTTGCGAGTATTTAACTTTTTCTTTTTTCCTATTTCAGAAATTAAACTTGGGAGAATATTTAAAAATGGAACGCTACACAATTGCGCTTGGAATTTGCTAGAGCACTTTTAAATCTCGTTGATCAAAATGAATTTTTTTTGTCAAATTTAATGATGACCGACGAAGCGCATTTTCACTTGAACGGTTTCGTAAATAAACAAAACAACAGATTTTGGGGATCCCAAAAATCTTCATCAGAAATCTTTACAACTAAAGGACAACATTCAAGGAGAAATTGATCGTATACCACAAGAAACACTCAACAAAGTTATGGAAAATGCCATAAAAAGAACACATTTTTACGTTAGAGAAAACGGTTCTCACTAAACTGATATTATTTTTCATAATTAATGTAAAAAAATAACATAAAATAAACTTTCTTTTTATCATAAATTTTTTTGTTTTTTTCATTCCATTCAATAGTTATTTAAAAAACAAATCATATAGTTACTTTAGCCGCACCCTGTATATAGTAGTTGATTTTAAACAGTGCGCATAAGTATACATTATAGTTTGAAAAAGTAATCAAATATAGTAATGTGCATAAACATATCACAATTTTCGTAATATGGTACTGTGCTTCTATGTAAAGTCGACATCCTTTAATCTGCTGGTAATACTGTGGAATGGAGGTGTATATAAGATGGTGGAGGGTATATAAGATTCGGCCCGGCCGAACTTAACGCCTTCTTACTTGTTTTACTTTAATTTTAATTTTTTAGCGATTATTCCTAACCCACTTAACCCTGTTTAACGTATAAGCGGGCATGAACGGATTTATACTATCAAAATTATAGTGCAAATATTAAAGGCGCCTTCGAAGAAAATTGGAATTTTATTAAAAATGTTAGTTATCTCTAAAAATTTGTCGTGTTGATTTTATGAATCAGTATGCCACAATATGCATACAATTTATATTTTTTGCTTCATAGTGTAACCTTTGTAGCAACATCATTTCAAACAGCTCTGCCCACTGTACATGAGTGTTGTGGAATCACATAATGTTATTTTCGCAAATATTCTTATCACGTTGTTTATTTAAATTTAATGAAAATCTGTTTTATATTCTCACATAGTTTGCCAAGCATCACAGCAACGACAGATAGTGCAGTCGGGAATATGCATGCATTTTAATCCTCTGCATACTATTCAAATGTTTTTGAGTTAAAGAGTTATTGGAGCGAGTTCAAAATTGTATTTGCTTTTTGTGTGCTTCTGTGAATACGTTCGGTATGAAATGAAAGCAAGCATCAGATACGTCCATGAATATTTGCATTAAATCCCAGTCGGCGAAGATGCAAACTAAAATGAAACGTTAATTATTCTTTGGGCCCACAAAGAACTAATAACAGAAATAAAATAAAATAAAATAAAATAAAATAAAATAAAATAAAATAAAATAAAATAAAATAAAATAAAATAAAATAAAATAAAATAAAATAAAATAAAATAAAATAAAATAAAATAAAATAAAATAAAATATTCACATTAAGATTTATCCTGGTGTATCTAATTGCACATGTTCGTTATGTGCCAACACAAAGCAATAACAAAGGAATCAAAGAGTTCTTTCGCCTTTTTATAACATTAATGCAGCGCTACAGTCAGAGAAAAATGGAACAGAAGTATTAAATTCACTGATATAAGGAATTAGTTGTAACTATGTTGTCTTATGGTGTATTCGGCATATTCTGAATTTTCATCTAAATCCTCTGATTAAGATTAAGAATTATATGGCTCTTATGCATACACAGAATTATTTAGTAGAGATTCGGTTGAGGTCCCCCCATGTCCACTCCACTAGGCACTTGTCAATCTCACCATATACGCTGATAAAGTTCTAGTTTCATTTAAATAGTTTGTCCTGGTTCACATACCTTGCCTACACGAAACACTTTCCAATTGTCCCATACCCATAAGCAATAGCTTTGACGGTGACACATTTCTTCGGGTGTACAGCATGTTGTACAAAATACTTAATACACTAATACCCCGACTTGCGTCGTTAATTGGGACCGACCAAACGGGACGCAATGCGAAACAACGCAAATCGAATCACTTTTCTCCATATATTTGTATGGATTTTTCGTTAATTCGTTCCAGAAGAAAATTTTTAGAAAATTTGAACATTTTTACTATAAATAAATGTATACATAGACATATTTTTTATAATTTATTGCAACAAAAAGATAACGTAAAGTAAAAAAATAAATTAAAGCCAATTCATACATGTAAAAAATCAACATAAACATATAATTAATTCAATTAATTAAATTATTAAATAATTTGTGTTACTCCAAGGCAATGGTCACATCAGGGCTTTGATTCGATAGCTGCCCATCTTTTTGAAAAAATCCGGTTATTTTCCGTTGAACTTTAACTGATTTTTTTTGTAAATAAATTTCTCTATAACAATCAATAGCATCTGTCACAGCGTTTAAAACTTTGCTGCTTCGATTTTCGTCTGGATCGTTGTCTGTAAAAATATCCATAGCTTTTGATATAAGTTGCATAGCTTCTGATATCTGAGTGATCTTCAGATGTTTTTCTTCTGCTATATTATCTGGCGTAAGTATTTCGTCTTCTAATGCGTGTTCCACATCAACAGAAAATAAATCTTCGTTGTTTAGGAATTCTTCGTGTGACATTAATAGCTCATTAATGTCGTCTTCTTCCATACCATCAACTTCTGCTGTGCTAGCACGTTCAGCAATTTCTTGACAAATGCTATTTACATCGTTTATTTCTGGACTATTATTTGGAACACAGTCAGGCCATATTTGCCGCCAGACTCCATTCATACACGATTTTTTTACTTCCATCCAGGATTGATTTATATTTTCAATGGCCATCAAAATATTATAATTTCTCCAAAACTCTTTCATGGAAGGCTTATTGTGTCCATCCGATGCATGAAGTAGCTGACTAAAAGTTCTTCGTAGATAGTAACACTTGAAGTTCGATATAACACCTTGGTCCATAGGTTGCAAAATTGATGTGGTATTTGGCGGCATAAATACAACTTTTATATTTTCTGAAATGTCATCTGAAAATATTGGATGCCCTGGAGCATTGTCTATCAATAAAAGCATTTTGAATTCTATATTTTCAGAAGAACTGTAAGCCTTTAATTCTGGAACTGCGCAATTTTCTACCCAGTCTTTAAACAGGGTTGCTGTCATCCAAGCTTTTTTATTTGCACGCCAGTGGACCGGTAGATCACTTTTTTTAACATTTTTAAAAGGTCTTGGGTTTTCAGAATGATAAACAAGAAGAGGTTTAAACTTGAAATCACCTTCAGCATTTCCTCCTAAGAGAAGCGTGAGTCGATCTTTACTGACTTTATACCCTGGGCAAGATTTTTCAGATTTAGAAATGAATGTCCTCTTTGGAAGTCGTTTCCAAAACAGTCCAGTTTCATCGACGTTAAAGATTTGCTTTGGAGAGTATCCGCCTTCTTCTATAATGGATTTCAGTTCTTCTTTAAAGTTGTTTGCTGCTGAAATGTCTGCACTAGCTGCTTCTCCTTTCAATGCAACATTATGCAGATTTGCTCTGGTTTTAAAACGACTGAACCAGCCTCGGCTAGCTTCAAATTCTTCAAATATTTCACCACTTGTTGAAGCAGAATTATTTTTTAGATCGTTAAATATCGATAGAGCCTTGTTTTGAATTAGCATTTGGCTCAGTGGCATTCTTCTCTGGTTCTGATCTTCTATCCACATGCATAGAAGGGACTCCATTTTTACCATAAGTGAACTTCTAACTTTAGAAACTTGCGTTGACTGCAAATGTGTGGCAGTTTTACCATATTCTTTAATTTTATCAGCATCACGACTACAAATTGTTCTTATTGTAGTTGGAGCAAAACCCATGGTTCTTGCAATGTCAGCAGGTTTATCACCTGATTTAAAACGTTTTAAAATGTCTATTTTTTGTTTTAATGTAATTCTTTTTCGCTTTTGACTCATTTTATTTATTTTTTACGGAGCAGAAATTGCTCTTACACTTTTTCGCACTAATATTTCTTGTAAACTGACACCAAAAATTTTAAAACGACCAAAAGCAAATAAAAAGGGAAATACCCTTTCTATGCACAAAATGTAATAGAAAACGACGCAAAACGAAACATTAACGACGCAATTCGAAGCCACAATTATTTTTTTTGCGACGCAAAACGAAACATCAACGACGCAGTTCGAAGCCACGCAATGTTTATTTTGATGACGCAAATCGAATCAACGCAAATCGGAGCGACGCAAATCGGGGTATTAGTGTACTTAGTAGTGGTAGTGGTAGCAGGATCGTATACCACCTACAACTAAATAAGCTCACATTGCCAGTGAGCATCTGTTGTTGAAGAGTGCATTCTAATACCTCTTATCGTCTGTGCAACAACGAGTTTGTTTTCCTTTCAATGCAACACAAAGTGTTTTCTTCTGAACACATCTACTCAGAATACATGTAGCGGGTTACCGAATTTCTGCTATATATTTTCGTACATCAAGCGGTCGAAATTTTATTTATTCGAGGAATTTTATGTTAAATCAATGATGATGAAATTATTTTTAAAAATTAATTAATTTAAAAAGGTTGAATATATTTTTGTATGAAAGATAATGATAATATTGTTCAAGAATAATTGTTAGTTTTTGCCAAATAAATATTTAATATTTTTCTCTCTGAACCGATTTCTCCCATTTGCAACCCCATATACATACAGTGAGCAGCAAAAGTCATATATATATATTTTTTATCTAATATAACCCAATACTGTAGCACATCATAAGTCATGGTAACCTATCCGGCAAATCAATTAATTTAATATTTTTGAATCGGATGGGTACGCATTGATGTGGAGAAGAACTAAATCTGAAGATACTGCCTGCCATGTGTATGGTGGAGTATGTTATGGGGCTGTTCACTGATGAGACAGTTTCGGTGAAAATTCTGCAACAAAATTTGAACCAGAGTGCAGCAAAAGTTAATATTCGTTATAGTTGTTACTTTCTACAAGAAATGGTCTTAAGCACAGCGCTGCTGATGGTAAGATGTGGATAATATACTCCACACATGTTTAAAACTCGATTTGATTTCCATTGAGCACTTCTGGGGTCATTGGCCAACTACACTGAAAAGCTGGGGTACTTAATTTAATGAAATTCAATGACTTCTGAGCTAGTAAATTAATTTTGTTATAAATTGTGAAATTTTATAAAGTTTTTGGTTTTTGTATTTTTGTTTTATAAATAAGGTAAACATTATTTGATTTTGTTCTAGTAAAGGGTGATTTTTTAAAAGCTATAGGAAAGTTTTTCAAAAAAAAAACACATAAAATTCAGAAAAATTCATGAAATCTTTATTTGAATCGATAGTACGGTCCATATAATTTAATATTTGAAGATTATTTCATGCAAATGTTGACCTTGACTGCGCCTCAAATGGTCCATCCGCTTAGTCCAATTTTGGCATACTCTTTCCAACATTTCGGCCGGTATCTCACGAATAAATGCGTCAATTGATAATTTAACATAGTCCCACAAAAAATAGTCTAAAGGCGTTAAATCGCACGATCTAGGCGGACAATTGACCGGTCCCGAACGTGAAATAAAATGTTGACCGAACTCGCCTCTCAATAAGTCCATTGTTGCGCGTGCTGTGTGGCATGTGGCACCGTATTGTTGAAACCACATGTCATGAAAGTCAAGCTCTTGCATTTTGGGCAAAAAAAGTTGGATATCATCTCACGGTAGCGCTCACCATTCACAGTTACGTTACGATTCGCATCATCTTTGATGAAGTACGGTCCAATGATGCCACCAGCCCATAAACCGCACCAAACTGTGACTTTTTCTGGATGCATTGGTAGCTCTTGCAATGCTTCTGGCGGATATTCACTCCAAGATCGACAATTCTGCCTATTTACGTCCCATTGAGCCAAAAATGAGCTTCGTCGCGAGAGTGATAGAAAAGTGAGAAGCGCGCGATGAACTTTTTTAACAGAGCACGTATTTTTATACTAAAATTCAATAATTTGCAAGCGTTGTTCGTTTGTATGACGATTCATGGTCGAATTATAGACCAAACTGAAGATGTTTGACAGTGAAACAAAAAACGAAACGTGCGTCAGCTGTTTAAACCAGTGTTGCCAAAAAGATAATAGCTAAAAAATCACCCTTTCTATATCGGTACCCTAATATAAAAAAGACTCAACTCATGAAAAGCTAATTGTACAGCTGGATGAAAAAAATGTTAAAACTTGAAATAATTAAATAAATATAAAATATTTCAGAATGCACTAAAATTGAAGAAACAAAAGATTCTGTTTTTACTCTTCGTGGGCTTGTTTATGTCAAATACATAAGGATTATTATTATTATTTTAAGAGCAACCTACTAAAGGGTGTTTTTTATTGGGGTATAGAACTTTAAGTTGGCATTACTTTTTTAACTTTAAAATTTTGTCAGCTGTCAAGTGATTAATATTTAGTTTGGTTTGCCATTTCATCATGAACAGGTTGACAAAAGAACAACGCTTGCAAATCGTGCAAATTTATTTCGAAAGTAAAGGTTCAGTTCGCGAAGTTCGCGTGCCACACAGCGCACGTCACAATCGAATTATTGAAGGAAACATTCGATGAGCGCATAATTTCGCGGAATGGACCTGTCAATTGGCCACCAAGATCGTGTGATTTGACACCATTGGATTATTTTCTTTGGGGATATGTGAAGTCGCTCGTCTACGCCAACAAACCAGAAACGTTAGGGGACTTGGAAGCCAACATTCGTGGCGTTATTGCCAACATACGGCCCCATATGCTGGCTATATTCGAGCCAGCCGCGGCGGCCACATGCCCGAAATCATATTTAAACATTAATGGCATAAAATTATCCTTCCAATAAAGCCAAATTGATGGACATTAAAACGATTTTCTTGTGTTTTATTTCAATTCGAAGTTCTATACCTCAATACAAAACACCCTTTAGTTGATAATAACCTGGAAAATCAACTCAACAAATCCTACGCACTTCACCAACTCCTCCTCCACTTTATTAGATGTATTTTTTGTGAGACGCATGTCAAAACAAGTAATGAAGGGCTAAAGTCGGGCGGTCTAGAGCGGAAAATGTCAAATCAAGAGCGACATTTGTATGGGGACTATATCTAAATCTGAACCGATCTTATCCAATTTTTGCATAAGTGTCTCTAGTTGGATTATAAGATGTTGTGCCAAATTTAAAGAAAATTGGGTATAATATGTGGTTTCTAGAGCGGAAAATGTCAAATCGGGAGCGACATTTGTATGGGGGCTATATCTAAATCTGAACCGATTTGCCTCAAATTAAATAGCGTTCGTCCTTGATCCCCAAAACTTACTTGTGCCAATTTTTGTTAAGATCGGACTATAATTGCGACCTGTAGTTTGATTACAACAATAGATGGACAGACAGACAGACGGACATTGCTAAATCGACTCAGAAAGTGATTCTAAGTCGATCGGTATACTTAACAATGGGTCTATCCCGCTTCCTTTTGGGTGTTACAAACAAATGCACAAAGCCATAATACTCTCGTGGAGTGTATAAATACAACCAATATCGTGACTTTAAAAACATTGATTAGGCGTTACTAAATCAACCAGGCATTATATCCTGGGACTCAATTTACAAATTTGAGTCAGTTGATAAACAGCTCATATTTATACAAAACTAGCTGAACCCCGCCCGCTTCGCCAGGCAAAAAAAAACAAATGGTTAAATTACGTTCCAATTTTCAGCCTTCTAGCTCTCAATAACATTTTTGCCACGCCCACTCCACCCACAAAATGAAAATCCAAAATACGCCATCAAATTCATCTTTGTAATGATCCGTAATATATACGTTACAATTTTCAGCATTCTACCTAAAAAACACTATTTATTATTATTATTTATTTATTTATTTGCCAACTTTGCCCACAAAACGAAATTCCAAATATTGGCATCAAATTGATGTTTCTCGTGGTCAGTAATATATGTACCAATATTCAGCGTTCTAGCTCCCAAAAACACTATTGCCACGCCCACTCCGCCCACAAAAAGAAAATCCAAATTTCGGCATCATATTTATCATTTTCGTGGTCAGTAATATATATGTACCAATTTTCAGCCTTCTAGCTCCCAAAACACTATTGCCACGCCCACTCCGCCCACAACATGAAAATCCAAATTTCCATTTTTTTAAAACCCGTGCTGAGAAAATACCTTTCCAACGAAGTACAAATCATCAAAATCAGTTTGGCCAATCTCGAGTTATGGGATTACATCGCTTCGGACACTTTCTTATAAAGGGTGATTTTTTAAGAGCTTGATAACTTTTTTTAAAAAAAAAACGCATAAAATTTGCAAAATCTCATCGGTTCTTTATTTGAAACGTTAGATTGGTCCATGACATTTACTTTTTGAAGATAATTTCATTTAAATGTTGACCGCGGCTGCGCCTCAAGTGGTCCATCCGCTTAGTCCAATTTTGGCATTTCCACGTTTTTGAGTAACAGAGGCCCAATTGCTGCGAACGGCGACGAATCGATAATTGATGGTCATCATTAACATTGGCCGATACAGCTGCGATATTTTCTTCAGTTCGTACTCTACGTAAGCGTCTTGGTGGTTTAATGTCCAACAATGTAAATTTGGTGCGAAATTTAGTCACAATAGCCCGAATAGCCGCTTCAGTGGGTCGATTAAACTGACCATAAAATGGAAGCGTGCGATGAACTTTCTTAACAGAGCACGCATTTTGATAATAAAATTCAATGATTTGCAATGATTTATAAAGAGTGATTTTTTCATTCTCAAGAAATGGACCGGTAAGTTGGCCACCAAGATCATGCGATTTGACGCCTTTAGACTATTTTTTGTGGGGCTACGTCAAGTCTAAAGTCTACAGAAATAAGCCAGCAACTATTCCAGCTTTGGAAGACGACATTTCCGAAGAAATTCGGGCTATTCCGGCCGAAATGCTCGAAAAAGTTGCCCAAAATTGGACTTTCCGAATGGACCACCTAAGACGCAGCCGCGGTCAACATTTAAATGAAATTATCTTCAAAAAGTAAATGTCATGGACCAATCTAACGTTTCAAATAAAGAACCGATGAGATTTTGCAAATTTTATGCGTTTTTTTTTAAAAAAAAGTTATCAAGCTCTTAAAAAATCACCCTTTATATATAGATAATCGAAGAGTCATATATAACAATTTTGTTCCTGAAAAAAATAAATCATTTAGAAACGATTTAGAACACCATGAACATTTGATGTCGTGACATTTATAAATACTACTAAGTCTTCTTACTACCATCACAAATTTGCTGTCGACAGCAAATGCCGATGTAAAGAAATATTGAAATTGGTGAAAAAATCAAACAAAATAAAAAAATATAAAACATGGATATAAATGAATTAAATGAACGATTTTTCAATGTTAACACTGTACATCCTGCCGAAGATATATATGAACAAATGTGCACCACATCCATAGAAAATAGCTTTTATTTTCGCTGTGTGTATGAAACCGAAACTGGCGAAATTAATCTAATATTTCTGAAATTTCTTCCACCGAAATTGCTTCTATATATAACATATTTATTCAAATCTATCCTCACAAAGTCAACTTTCCCCATGGATGGAAGCTCGCAAAAATGATCCCAGTCCCAAAATCGAACGATGAGTTTCGTTCAATTGATATATTGTCCTATTTATCGAAAGCTTTGGAACACAATTTGGCAAATCAAATCAAAATCCGTCCAAAACAAAATTAATCACAATATAAACAAGTAAAAAGGCGTTAAGTTCGGCCGGGCCGAACTCCACTACCACCACGGAGTGTATTCGACAGTAGTATTGGTAGATTAGAGGCTGTCGACATTACACAGAAGTGCACTACCATATTATGAAAATGGTGATTCTTCATTATTATAATATAAATATTCCTCTACTATATATAAATATTAATAGAATTATTAGTCAGAAATCTTCAAAAACGTGCCCTAAATATTATTAGATAGAAACAATTTCCTTCAAGCCCGATTTTTCCCATTTGCAATTTCTTGATTCCAGATACAGCCTAAATTCGTAACACCTTTTTTCCGCATCTACGTAGACATGCGAGTGCAAATACTGAATATCATGATTCTAGCTACAACCATTTGATTGTAGCCAAATTTAATTCCATTTAGATCCTGAAGCTACGAATATGGGAAAATATCTTTATTATTCGCGCCACCACCGTCAGAAAATTGTATACACAGCATTTCATTATTATAGCTGCAGCCGTTTGGTTGATACCATTTTTATCCCCATTCACCCCATTTTCCGATTAAAAGTACAAATTTCGAAATAATCCTCTTTATTTGGCGTACGGCCATAACGCCCAATTCGATAAATGTCATAAAGCCCAATAAACGGCATATCACCCAAAGAAAGTCCAACAAAATTCTTTGGGTCTTATGACATAAAGTTTGCACTTTATGACTTTCTTTTTGGCTTTATGGCATTTTTGTAAAATTGAATATTTTCTCCTATGGGGTATGTCCAAAGTCGGCTATGTCAAGTAAAGACTTCTTGCGTTGCCGGCCTTCGGCGGGGATTAAAGATTTTCTCCTATTGGGGTATGTCGAAAGCCGACTACGCAAAGGAAAACATTCCTGCGTTGCCGGGCTTCGGACGGGATTAGAGATTTACTCCCATGGTATATGTCGGCTACGCATTGTAATGGTTTTTTGCGTTTTTGGATTAAATATTTTTCCTATAAGGTATGTCCAAAACCGGCTACGCAAAGCAAAAGATTTCTGCGTTCATCTTCACGGTCAAAATCGCAAATGCCGTCGAACAAATCTTATTGGCTGTAGTGTGTGTAGGTAGCGTATACGTACTTAAGGATAATATCAGTCATATGCACTCGGACTGACCATCAGCAGTCCTGCAAGATATAGTTTTCCTACCTGAACGGTGTTATCATTCGTAGGAAGTTTATATGTTCTAGAAAGCTGCTTATTGATATCTTAGGTACCTTTTTGTTGTTGATTGTTTCCTTAAACAGAAGAAAAAGGTTACAAACCCGCTTTTTTATTTTATACATTCACAATTCTTTATGACCCGAGCTACAACTTTGCCTCAAAGAGTAAGTCAAAATGCCAAACGGTTTGGGTGCCCATAAAAGTGCATGACTTTGGGCAAAACTGGGAGACACGGTCTTTTGTCTTTTATCACGTAGTCTAATCAAGTGGTTTTTTACTACCGATAAAAATTGAAATCGATAAGAACTGAAATCATACAAATCTGGTTCAAAATTTCTTCCAAATAACCATTAAAATTGAATATTCTGACACCATTGGATACGGAATAACTCTTACCATACTGTCATACCTTTCATTTGGATTCGTACACTTTAAGAAAATATGATTCGGAAATAAAATGTAAAGACAGAAATCTTAAAATTTCTAATATCTAGGTGGTATTTAAGGATTTTGCATTCCTTTTGTTGTTCTATTCCAACTTCTGCAAGGCACATGCATTGGAAATTTGGACCCATAGGTCTTTTCGCTCGGAAACTAGCTTAAACTTTCACACTAAGGTATTCTTCCTTATGATGATGTCATAACTTCTGGTTTACTCTAACGGAGCAACCTGGAAATAGGGTTATAATAGTAATGTACAGAAAAATATAATTCCGGTAATTTGGTGCAAATACACTTAAAATTTTCAAATATTCCATCAACTATAAAACGCAACGCAAACAACGAGACTCTAAATAATGCAGTAGAAAACGTATAAATTAAAATCCTTTATGTTAATTTTGTACTCTTATATTAATAGATTTCAACTTCGGCAGTTTAGTTGGCACCACTTGTAACCCTCTTGTCTCTTGTTAACCCTATTAAATTACGAAAATCAAGTAAATCTCTCTATTTTACGCGTATTCAGAGGTTGTCGTTTCTTTCGTACCATTTTTAGTCCTCATAAGAAGAATAAACCCTCAGGTACGAGAAATATCTAAAAAGGTATATTTACTACGTTTTTGAGTGTTACACGAGGTTGTCCATCTTTGAAATTGTTCCTAAGAAAATATTTAGCAGTAAGCGATCAATAATACGAATCCCCCACGAATAATCCCCAATGAAATAACCCACTGACTAAGAAATGAAATAAGCCTCAAAATCAAATGATATAACAATCAAAAAAAGACAAATTAAATAAATCGGAAAATAGAAATTAAAGATACACCAACGATTTCCTAAGAAAACATAAACAATGGCATAACTCCTAAAAACACCCCAATATATTTAGCCTGATCTTAACAAAATTGGCAAAAGTAAGTTTTGTGGGTCAAGAATGAACGCTATTTACAAAAGTCACTCCCGATTTGACATTTTGAGCTCTAGAAACCATATATTGAGCCCGATATTTTTTAAATTTGAAAAAAAAAAATATTATAATCCAACCTATGCAGAAAGTGGGTAAGATCGGTTCAGATTTAGATATAGCCCCAAACAAAAGTCAAACATCCTATAATCCAAATGTAAACACCTATGCAGAAAGTGGGTTAGATCGGTAAAGATTTAGATATAGCCCCCTTACAAATGTCGCTCCCGATTTGACTTTTTCCACTTTAGAAACGAATTTCTTTAAATTGGACTCAACATCTTATAATCCAATTAGAAACACCTACGCTGATAGTGGGTAAGATCAGTTCAGACTTAGATATAGCCCCCATACAAATGTCGCTCCCGATTTGACTTTTGCCGCTCTAGAAACCACATATTGTACCCGATTTTCTTTAAAATTGGCACAACATTTTATAATCCACCTAAAAACACCTATGGTGAAAGTGGGTAAGATCGGTTCAGATTTAGATATAGCCCCAATACAAATGTTGCTCCCAAATGTTTAACCGATTTTGACCAAACTATACATATAATATTCCAGTTTTCAATACACCCCCATACAAATGACCTTTCCGATTTAACATTTTTTGTCAAACACATACATTTACAGGATACAAAAATCCTTTCCGTTTTCTCTTTACTACCGAATCGAATTGTATTCGCATAGACAGTGGAGTGTATCATATGGACGGCTCCGCCCGAATTTAGCCTTTCCTTACTTGTTTCTTATTATTTTTAGTTTTTTAAAATGTATGAAACTGTCTGGAAGAAAAATTCAATAATAAAATACTGAAAGTTTCACTTTATTAAAAATTAAAATTGTGCCATGAATTTAAGTTCTGAGTAATTCAGAAATCTTTCCTATGTGTATTGAATGAAATGCATTCCAATTTCAGCTGATCGAAGGAAGTTTTTGTTATGGTAATGGAAAGGAGGAGAACCACTCAACCATACACATTCCATTGTCTTGTGTAGGAACAAATCATCAGCGATCCTTCTGTATGGAGTGCTTGCTTTAACATGATGTCACCAGTTGTAAATATACTTACATTTTATGAAAATTATGAAAACATACGCGTGTTATACATATATGTATACACCCGAAAACCTCGCCGAAAAGCATTTTTGAAGAGCTTGTGAAACCTTTTCACATTACTGATGAAAAACATTTGCTGGGAAATAGGTCTCGGATAATAAAATTGCCATGTAAGGTGCACAAAATACGTCTTGGCAACAAGAATAAGTGCAGTTTTACAAATAAATTTTTAATCGAAAATTTTCTTGCCGCAACATTAAAATAATATAGTTCTTATTTAATAACATATTGCATATGTAATCGTAAATTTACTCTACCAACGATTTGGCTGTGTTTATGTGTATGTGCGTGTGTGCGCAGTTCTTTGGGTTCTGAACTGAAATCATGTGGAAAATTTAAATTGCTTTATAATTATTGAGCTTTTGCATGCGAACTTATTAGATTTTCGTTTTTCATCACCCACCATAGACCATGTCAGACCATTGAATTAGAACCGATGATGAAATTTTGGATATGTTATGCATTATTAAAATTGTATGACAAAAAGAATACTAAGACAAAGATACACTAAATGAAATACTAAAATTCCAAATATTTATTTATTTATATACATTTTTGTAAATAAATGGATGGCTTTGATGTTTTTCCGGTAGAAAACTATGGAAATCAATTTTACACCTTGAGATAAATACACCAATACCTCGCTTTGCGTCGTTTCGTTTTGCGTTTTTTCGAAGTTGCGTCGTTGCTGAATTAGTACTTATTTTCACTGTGTGTCGTTAGATTTTCGAAGTTGCGTTGTTTTGGTTTCGAGTCTTTAACTTTTTTTTGCACTCATTTGGCTAAAACAAAAACAAAAAAATCAGCTATCTTCGATCTTTACATGGTTTGCTATAGAAAATGATAATTCACTTTGCGCCGTGTTTTTTTTGGAACGACGCAAAGTGAGTTATTGGTGTAACCACAAATTTTTCAAATGATATAGATTTTTGGACGCGTTTTCATAATCTAGCTCAAAATGCAGTTTATCGTATAAATAAAAGTCGAAGAAATACCCTGAAGGTTCTAATTCAATGACCACATACTATTAGTTCGAATACATCCGAGCAATCTGTTCCCCCGCAGCCGTGCCAGTTGATGTCTCGTGGTACGTATTGCACTGGAGTATATATTTATGTATAGTAGAACAAGGATTTGAACTAATGTTTCGTTTAACATATTGATATGCTGATAAACACGAATTTCATTTAACATGATAATTGAGCATTGTCATTGGATGTGTGCTCTGTGCATGCTGTTTATTCTCATGCTATAAGTATACCCACTGCACTGCTGCTCCTTGTTGCTGCTGGTGCTGATGACGTTGCACTTGAATGACAGAATTGTAATTAGTATTTAAAGATTGTAGATGAAATAACAAATATCGCTTGAATGGATAATTGAAGAATCTGCACATGAAAAGTATCAACACGGGAGGGAATATCTGAGGAAATATAAGTTTACTTATTTTAAACTGTTGTCAATACATAATATATATTTATAGCCATCGTACACAACAATGACTTAATGTAGTTTGATATAACTTAACTTCCTTGACAATGTGATTATTCTCTAAGGCACGCTAAGATGCAGGTTATAATACGTTATTTTCTTCGCAAATTTTTGAATCATCAATATTGTAGCGAGCTAAAACAACAGTTTTGTACCGATTGGCTTAGTATTGACTCAGCCAATGTAATATTCGTTCGTAGAGTACATTTGACGAATGATATCACATATCCCCGGAATTTGGTAGTACTATTTGAAGCGCAGGTACATTCAAAAATGACCAAACTGGGCTCAAATTTGGACGTAGCCTCTAAACAAATACGTCTACCGTTTTGTTGTCTTATCACTGTAGTAATAACATATTACAACCGATAATGGCAATTTTTAATATTTCTCAATAAGTTTCAAATGCAAATCAGAAAATATTAATTTTCAAAATTTCATATGGTAAGAACAAACTGTATTCCAATAAAATCATAAGCGGTCCAATTTTTGTGAAAGAGTACTAATTGTTAGTCCTCAAAGTTGTGAAAAGTGGGCGGTATTGGAAAAGTGGGCGTGGCACTTCCCATACGAAGATAAAACCTATTGTCCAATATAGTCAGTTCTATGACACCTAGAGTGCTGGAATTTTATGTGAGTGCATCCAGCACCAATGTGCGTAGTTGTGGCAAAAATGGGCCTGGCACTTCTCATACATATAAAGGGAGATTTTTTAGCTATTATCTTTTTGGCAACACTGGTTTAAGCTGACGCACGTTTCGTGTTTTGTTTCACTGTCAAACATCTTCTGTTTGGTCTATAATTTAACCATGAATCGTCTTACAAACGAACAACGCTTGCAAATTATTGAATTTTATTATCAAAATGCGTGCTCTGTTAAGAAAGTTCATCGCGCGCTTCCATTTTATGGCCAGTTTAATCGACCCACTTTAAGCGGCTATTCGGGCTATTGTGACTAAATTTTGCACCAAATTTACATTGTTGGACATTAAACCACCAACACGCTTACGTAGAGTGCGAACTAAAGAAAATATCGCAGCTGTATCGGCCAGTGTTAATGATGACCATCAATTATCGATTCGTCGCCGTTCGCAGCAATTGGGCCTCTGTTACTCAAAAACGCGGAAATGCCAAAATTGGACTAAGCGGATGGACCATTTGAGGCGCAGTCAAAGTCAACATTTGCATGAAATAATCTTCAAACATTAAATTATATGGACCGTACAATCGATTCAAATAAAGATTTCATGCATTTTTCTGAATTTTATGTGTTTTTTTTTTGAAAAACTTTCCTATAGCTTTTTAAAAATCACCCTTTATAAAGCATATTATTATTATATGGTTTGAACTCTTTATAACATTTTTAATTATTATTCTTCCTTTGTTTTTTTCAGCATTTTATGAAGGAGACTTGGAGAATTAATTATGAGCACGATCGAACAACGTACACAAATAATTGAATTTTATTCTTCAAACCAACAGTCACAATTCAAAATATTCACAATTTGGTAATGAGCGATGAAGCCTATTTCCTATTAAATGGGTATGTCAACAAGCAAAACTGCAGGATTTGGGCTACGGAAATCCAAGAACAGTTCATCACCGCACCAAACAGCGTGGTGTTTGGTGCGGTGTATCCTCCGATAAGATAATTGGCCCATATTTTTTTGAAATTTTGCGAAAAGTTATGGAAAATATGCTAAAAAGAGCACGTATGTGCGAAGCAGAAAATGGACATCACTTATAGGATATCATTTTTCAAATCAAATCGCAAACAATTCCCCAATAATATACTGTATTTAAAAAATGTAATAATCTCATAAAAAAAAGTTATAAACCTTTTAAACCATATAGCTCATTCTGCGCCACCCTGTATATTCCGTTCTATGACAGCTACAGTACTGAAATTTTGTGTGGGTGTAGCTAGCATGAATATGGGCAGATGTGCCAAAAACGGACGGTATTGGAAAAGTGGGCGTTGAACCCTCCCATACGAACTTAAAACCTATTATCGAATATATGCAGTTCTATGACATCGATAGTTCCGACATTGTGTGTGAGTAGATCCAGTGTAACTGCACGTAGATGTGCAAAGACGAGCGGAAATTTGGCGTTACCCCTCCCATGCGAAGTTAAAACCTGTTTTAGGATTGTTCAGAATTGTTGTCTGAGTTAATTTAGTTTTAACCTGCTTAGAATACACAAAACAACATAACTAATATAACCATATACGGACACCACTACGTGATAAAAGAACGTGTCTCCCAGTTTTGCCCAAAGCCATGCACTTTTTTATGGCCCCAAAGATTTGGGGCCTCGGTGCCATGTTTGCAAAAAATTATCATTTTCTCAGGCTCGTAAACCGTTGGGTTTGATTTACTCTGTGATGCAAAGTTGTAGCTCTTGTCATAAAGAACAAAAATTGAATTGTGATGGTCAACATCGCAAAAAGCTTTAATAAATCGATTTTGTTACCGTTTTCCCCTGTTCAGGTCCATACGTAGCAAACCGTTCAAAATTCAAAGACAAAAATGTACCTAAGATTTCAATAAACAACTTTCTAGAACATATGAACTTCGTAGGAATGATTCTTAACACCGTTTACGTAAGAAAAATATATCTTGCAGGACTGTTTCTGGTTATATTATGCTTAATCAAGTGATAATGGTGATATTATGCTTAATCAAGAGCACGTATACGTTACCTATACACACAACAGCCTATAAGATTTGTTCGACGACATGTGCGATTTTGATCTTGAAGATGAAGTTTTTTTGATTTTGTGTGTTCACAATGTTTGTTCTTTATGACAAGAGCTACAACTTTGCCTTAGTGAGCCTTAGAAAATGATCACTTTTTTGCACAATTGACACCGAGGGCCCAAATCTATGGGAGTCATCAAAAAAGTGCATGACTTTGGGTAAAACTGGGACCAACGTCTTTTATCACGTAGTGGTGTCCGTATATGATTAAATTTCTATGACTTAAAAAATTACACACAATGATATACACAAATGCGGGGATATGGAAGATGGGGTAATTTTGATTTGAATTTTGTAAAATTACACGTATTCTTTGGAGTTTGTTAGCACAATAGTAAAGAAAGGTAAAAAAACAAATAACCATTCGTCAAAATCCGTTTTAAGTAAAGAAAATGACAATAATTCAATTGTATTTTTGACACTTCTTCCCTATTCGCACTAAACTATCGATTTGTTCTTCAGTTTTTTAATAAAGAACCTGTTTTTAATTTTTTTTCTTTTTGGCCTGGCGAAGCGGTTGTGGGTTCAACTATTATTTTTTAATTTTTTGTTTGTTATATCTCAACAACGCAAAATTCTGGGGCAATACTGACGTCATATTCGGAGTCAGCGCACAGAAGTCATTCGAAAGCAACTTCAAACTTTCCCGTCTAGCAGTTGACTTGCCCCGTAGAATATTTTGGCCCATTACGAAAATAGTCATTCAACGATTGTTTTAAGGAATTTTGGAGTTTAAGTACACAGGGCTATTAAATCCCAATATTACTTGTCTACCTACATTAAAACTACAACTTTGTCTTGCTGAAATAGAAAATCATTTAAAAAAAAGAAAATAATTTCTGATCCTATGGTCACCCACTCTGAATAAAATAAGATAAGAAAAATAAAAAATAAGGATATGTGTTTCAGGATATTCAAGGATTTAAATTATTTTTATTTTTGGAGTTCCCGCGCCACATTTATCAATATCGTCTGATATCGCGATCAAAAGTTATGACATCGTTAAGGAACTACACCATTTCCAAGTGTAATTCAGAAAAGATCAATTGTAATTCAGAACTCATCAATTGAAATTCAGAAATTCCATTTGAAATTCTGAACTCATCAATTGAAATCGGAAATTGTTATTTGAAATTTAGAACTCATCAAATGAATTTCAGAACATTTCATATGAAATTCAGAAGTTATCAAACAAAATTCGGAAAACATTTATAGAAAAATAGCTCGATATACTTCAAAGTCAGTCATACATAAATATATTTAAATTAATAAAATTCATTAAAGAACACAATTAATTATTTTAATATGTTGTTTATTATTTGCATTATAAATATGCAATGAAACCAAGAAATATATTGTTATATTGGAAATGGGAGAACACAAGCTTTAATAATACTTAACAGACAATTAATAGCGAATCACTTTTTGACCGTCAATAGACATGAAATTAAAAACAACAAAAAGAGCATTTTTCTGTTATCGGTACATAATTTTCATTTCAAAATTTAACTTGGCCGAGTTAACCAACTTTACAAGATAAGTGGAGTGTTACCAAAGACTTTCTATATTCAAGACAAATTATCTCGCTCTTTGCTGTTATTACCGACGCAATGTTGAGAGATGTAAGAGAATGCAAATTTTGCAGCCATGTTTACATGTTAAATCAAAATATAAAAATGAGGAAAACAATGAGTACATTCAAAAATATACACGAACATGAAAAGAATACATATATTTTATTGTTAGATGTTGTAAAGTATTTTGTTTTCTAGCAAAACCTTATTAAGAGATTTACATGATTTAATTCCGAAGATCTATAAAGCTAAGAATATATATAACCGTAATTAATAAATAATTTACATTGTTTGTAAATATCTTTTAAAAAGTTTTACATACGTAGAATATAATTTCTGAATTACAAATGAAAAGTTCTGAATTTCATATGAAATATTCTGAAATTCATTTGATGAGTTCTGAATTTCAAATAACAAGTTCTGATTTTCAATTGATGAATTCTGAATTTCAAATGGAATTTCTGAATATCAAGACGAGTTCTGAATTTCAAATGGAATTTCTGAATATCAAGTGATGAGTTCTGAATCTCAAATGGAATTTCTGAACATCAATTGACGAGTTCTGAATTTCAAATGGAATTTCTGAATATCAAGTGATGAGTTCTGAATTTCAAATGGAATTTCTGAATATCAACTGATGTGTTCTGAATTTTAAATGGAAATTCTGAATTACAATTGATCTTTTCTGAATTACACTTGGAAATGGTGTAGTATAGTATTAATAGTATATAATTTAATTATATTGAAATTATAGTTTGAATATTATGATTATTATCCAATGGTCATGTAATTTGGCAGAAGTAATTTGTTTACGTAAGATATGGCATTGAATTTGTAGAAAAACGGTTAAGATTTTTATATAGCCTCCATACAAATATCCCTCCAATTTACACTTTTACTGGTATTGAATTCACTATTACATATGTGCCAGTTAGAATGATAGTGGTCTAAGTAAAAACTCCAAAAAAATGAGATATGCAAATTTTTCTCTTTACTTTGATCAGATCTCTAATTTAAGAACTTTTATTTTTGACATTTATAAAAAATGTCCCCTTACAATGACATTTTATGCACTCCAAAATTGTCTTTAGTGTTAGTTTGAAAGTGGTTAAGTAACACTATAACCACTAATATTGATGTGTGGCGATGCAAACAAACATTTTGTTATTTATAATGCCCAACTTAGGTGATTCTGATAATTTGAATAACATACAAAATGAAATTATTTGAAAAGTAAATAATAATTTCAATATAAATTTTCTAAACGAATATTTATAAATATTTTTTTTTTTCATTTTTTTGAAAAAAAAAAATTGTGTTTTCTTTAATTTTTTTTTTTTAAAAAAAAAATGTGTTTTCTTTCATTTTTATTTTAGGAAATATTACTTTTGCGAAATAAATTAAAAATGTAGCTTGTTCAATTTTTTAAATTTTGTGAAGAATGAAAGTGGTCTAAGTCAGTACATCCTCTGAAAGTAGTGCTTCCCTTAGAGGTACCAACGTTGTCGTTTTTTTATAAATGTATGTAGTATGATATTCTACATACATTTGTATGTGCTTCGGTGGAAAAATATTTTTTAATTGACCCAAACATAAACCATTGCATATCTCAAAACGGTTAAATTGTGACTTAGACTACTATCATTCTAATTGGCACATATATGGATTCATATTTACATACCGTCACCATTCAGTGAAAAAGTGTTGCCCCACTATAATGTTCTTACGATTTGCCCTACTACTCTAGTAAAAATTTTTGAGTTCAGCAAGAAAATTGAAATTAGAAAAGGATTATTTTGAGCTAATAAAATTGAAAATCGGCTATATTTTCGAAATTAAACGAAAGTTGTCTTCTTTTCGTATTCTTATTTGATGTTGGTCCAATGTCATACATTTTTTCAAAAAGGTTATTTTTTTAATTTATTACAATCAAACTTCATTTGGCATAAATTTTAGCACAATATTAAGGCTTAGAAACTACAATTTCTAATAAAACAAATGTGAGTGCAAAAGAAACAGTTCGCCAAAGTCGAAGAAACGAAATTACGATTTTTAATTTTCAAAATCTGAAAAAAGAGAAAATTGACAAAGAGAAATGTCAAAAATCAAAAAATTGAACTTTTAACGAAAATAAGAAAAGTACTCAACTTTCAATTTTCCTAAAATTATCGGATTGTCCGATTTTCAATGTTAATAAAGGGTGAGTTTTTAAAAGCTATAGGAAAGTTTTTCAAAAAACAAGTAAAAACGGCGTTAAGCCGGGCCAAACTTTATATACCCTCCACCATGGATTGCATTCCACAGAGGTTGTCAATTTTCGTAGAAGTGCATTAATATTACAGGAAAATATAATTGTTTGGTTTATATAGCCAAACCAAAACAAATACAAATATTGAAAAATTTATTTTATAAATAAATACAATATTTTAATTATTTCAAACCACGCTTATAAGGCAATGCTATCAATACGTCAATTCAAAAAATAAATATTCTTATATTTATATTTTCAAAGCCATAAATATTGGTAGATAGTGGGTGCTATAGTTGGTTGTATTTCCATTCTATTTTAATTCCAAAAGTACAAATTTTGAAAATCCATAGTGCAAAATAACCTAACTTCATGATTCAACCAATTTTTGCCGTAAAAGAAAAAGTACGAATTTGGAAAAAAAACTTTTTATTTTGCGTGTCTATGCAGTCAGAGGAATGTATACACCGAATTCCATGATTCCAGCCTTTTGGATGGTACCATTTTTACCCCCTTGACGTTTCTCGCAATTAGAATTGCATCATTCTAGCTGTAGTCGTTTAGTTGGTACTATTTTTATCCCTCCATTAATATTTTACCCCTTAAAAGTACGAATTTGGAAAAAATACTTTTATATTATGTATCTACTCAATTGGAGGAATGTACACACCGAATTTCGTGTTTCTAGCTGTTGTCGTTTAATATGCACCATTTTTATCCCTTTTTTGCCCCATTTCACCCCATACAAATAAGAATCACTTTATGGAGCACGTTTTTTCTATAAGGGGAATGCGCATACCAAATATCAAGGAAGTATTAACAGACATATTCAAAAAACGTGCTTAAATACGCTAAAATATTAGGGATTATTATGGGTATTTTTAGTGCTTGTGAGGGAAATTTTTCCCTTTGGGCCGATTTCACCCCATTTCAATCCCAACCTATCTACGACTATAAGACGCATTTATGGAAAATTTGAACGTTCTAGCTCTTTTCGTTTAGATGCTAGCGTGCTTTCAACATACGGACGGACGGACATGGCTAGATCGTCTTAGAATTTTATGACCATCAAGAATATAAAGTATATATATAGTGTCTCAGGTCGATATTTCAAGGTGTTACAAACGGAATGACAAAGTTAGTATACCCCCATCCTGGAGGTGGAGGGTATAAAAATATATAATATAGCCAAACCAAAACAAATACAAATATTGAAAAGTTAATTTTATAAATAAATATAATATTTTAATTATTTCAAACCACGCTTATAAGGTAATGCTACCAATACGTCAATTCAAAAAATAAATATTCTTATATTTTCAAAGCCATAAATATTGGTAGATAGTGGATGCTACAGTTGGTTGTATTTCCATTCTACTTGAATTCTAAAAGTACAAATTTTAAAAATCCATTATCAGACGTACATAGTGCAAAATAACCTAACTTTATGATTCAACCAATTTTTGCCGTAAAAGAAAAAGTACGAATTTGGAAAAAAACTTTTTATTTTGCGTGTCTATGCAGTCAGAGGAATGTATACAACGATTTCCATGATTCCAGCTGCGCTCATTTGGTTGGTACCATTTTTACCCCCTTGACGTTTCTACACAATTAGAATTTTATCATTCTAGCTGTGGTCGTTTAGTTGGTATTATTTTTATCCCTCTGTACCATTGTATCCCTTGAAAGTACTAATTTCGAAAAATTCGTCTATTTTCCGTGTCTACGCAGTCAGAGGAATGTATACTCCGAATTTCATGACTCTAGCTACGGTCATTTGATTGGTACTATTTTTATCCCCTTTTTTCATTTTAACCCCAAAAAGTACGAATTTCGAAAAATCAGTTTATTTTCCGTGTCTACACACTCAGAGGAATGTATACTCCGAATTTCATGACTCTAGCTGCGGTCATTTGATTGGTACTATTTTTATCCCCTTTTTTCATTTTAACCCCAAAAAGTACGAATTTTGAAAAATCGGTGTATTTTACTTATCTATGCAATCAGAGGAATGTATACACCGAATTTCATTATTCTAGGTACAGCCGTTTGGTTGGTACCATTTTTATCCCTCTATTCCTATTTTACCCCTTAAAAGTACGAATTTGGAAAAAATACTTTTATATTATGTATCTACTCAATTAGAGTAATGTACACATCGAATTTCGTGTTTCTAGTTGTTGTCGTTTAATATGTACCATTTTTATCCCTTTTTTGCCCCATTTCACCCCCTACAAATAAAGAGTGATTTTTTTGAGGTTAGGATTTTCATGCATTAGTATTTGACAGATCACGTGGGATTTCAGACATGGTGTCAAAGAGAAAGATGCTCAGTATGCTTTGACATTTCATCATGAATCGTCTTACAAACGAACAACGCTTGCAAATTATTGAATTTTATTATCAAAATGCGTGCTCTGTTAAGAAAGTTCATTGCGCGCTTCCATTTTATGGTCAGTTTAATCGACCCACTGAAGCGGCTATTCGGGCTATTGTGACTAAATTTCGCACCAAATTTACATTGTTGGACATTAAACCACCAACACGCTTACGTAGAGTGCGAACTGAAGAAAATATCGCAGCTGTATCGGCCAGTGTTAATGATGACCACCAATTTTCGATTCGTCGCCGTTCGCACCAATTGGGTCTCTGTTACTCAAAAACGTGGAAATGCCAAAATTGGACTAAGCGGATGGACCACCTAAGACGCAGCCGCGGTCAACATTTAAATGAAATTATCTTCAAAAAGTAAATGTCATGGACCAATCTAACGTTTCAAATAAAGAACCGATGAGATTTTGCAAATTTTATGCGTTTTTTTAAAAAAAAAAGTTATCAAGCTCTTAAAAAATCACCCTTTATTAATTACTTTATGGTGCACGTTTTTGCTATAAGGGGAATGCGCATACCAAATATCAAGCAAATATGAACAGACATATTCAAAAAACATGCTTAAATACGCTAAAATATTAGGGATTATTATGGGTATTTTTAGTCCTTGTGAGGGAAAAATTTTTCCCTTTGGGCCGATTTCGCCCCATTTCAATCCCAACCGATCTACGACTATAAGACGCATTTATGGAAAACTTGAACGTTCTAGCTCCTTTCGTTTAGATGCTAGCGTGCTTTCAACAGACGGACAGACGGACAGACGGACGGACGGACATGGCTAGATCGTCTTAGAATTTTATGACCATCAAGAATATATATACTTTATAGGGTCTCAGTTCGATATTTCAAGTTGTTACAAACGGAATGACAAAGTTAGTATACCCCCATCCTGGAGGTGGAGGGTATAAAAAAATACATAAAATTCAGAAAAATGCATGAAATCTTTATTTGAATCGATAGTACGGTCCATATAATTTAATGTTTGAAGATTATTTCATGCAAATGTTGACCTTGACTGCGCCTCAAATGGTCCATCCGCTTAGTCCAATTTTGGCATTTCCACGTTTTTGAGTAACAGAGGCCCAATTGCTGCGAACGGCGACGAATCGATAATTGATGGTCATCATTAACACTGGCCGATACAGCTGCGATATTTTCTTCAGTTCGCACTCTACGTAAGCGTGTTGGTGGTTTAATGTCCATCAATGTAAATTTAGTGCGAAATTTAGTCACAATAGGCCGAATAGCCGCTTCAATGGGTCGATTAAACTGACCATAAAATGGAAGCGCGCGATGAACTTTCTTAACTTTCTCAATAATTTGCAAGTGTTGTTCGTTTGTAAGACGATTCATGGTTAAATTATAGACCAAACGGAAGATGTTTGACAGTGAAACAAAACACGAAACGTGCGTCAGCTGTTTAAACCAGTGTTGCCAAAAAGATAATAGCTAAAAAATCACCCTTTATATGAAAATAGTTTGGGTCCTTGTATAATTTATTCTTTTAAGAATTCAAGGAAAATTTCAAACGTTGAATTTTATAAAGTCATCGATCATATCTACTAAACTATATATTCAAGCCAAATAAGTTTTTTAATTAATATGTGACAATTTTAATTTACTTGATTTGAACTGGGATATTGTCCTGGCTCTATATTTAATATAATGCAAATTTATTTACAAATAACATGCCCTCAGAAAAAAGTGAACCCTATAATAAGTTAAAATGAACTAAAATTTAAGAAAATTGAACTTCGTATAGCGCTAAAGCAATATTTCCTCATATCAAGTTCAATATTTTCCTTCAAAGTAGTACATGCTTTGAACTTGATTCTTGTTCACTTTTCCTAAATCTGAAACTAAGTAAATTTTTACTAAATCTAAGTAAAATTTTTTCGAAATTTTCGCGAATTAGTTCATAAAAAAAATAAAAATATTATTATTTTTAATTTTTATTGTTAAGAAAGAATATTTTTGGAATTTAATTAATTTTATAAATCTACGAGGAAATGCCTTTAAACGCATCTTCGCACAACAAAATATCATAACCCTGTCAAAAGTTTTGGAATTTAGAAAGCAGTAGCCTCTGACGCTCACGCTAAAGTTCTTTACGTAGGTTGTCTGGTTCATCCAAATCATTTTGAAGATTACACACATTTCATGAGATGAAGTCTGACAATGAAAATGTAATTCCGTGTAAATATGAATGGCCATTATCCAACTGGTTGATCTTGAAAATGTAAAAAGAGTGACATGAACTTGACCAACACAATTTTATTAATACCTCCGGAAGTTCAGTCCAGTCGTACCTGTACTTACACTGTTACAAGTGATGTTGACAAACTCAATATGCCCTCCGTCATATGGTAGAGAACATTGTGAATTTGTTCTTACATATATCATAAACCAAAGAATTATTATTCTGTGCTGTTTTATTTTTAATTTGTGTTCTTTTTTTTAATAATTTTCCACTTAAACAATCTTATAGAATGTGATGTTGTGATGTGCGTATCTAAGTATTAGCGTATTTCAGACATACTCGTACGTACATACATACGTCTGTACATGTGCTAGTATGAATGTCTATGGTTCGGTGTTCGTATGAATTATTACAATTTGCTTTATGAAATGTTTATGCGAATGAATGAGTCACAGCGGACTCAACAAATTTCCAAAAAGAAAAAAAAACAAATAATAATAAAAAGAGCCGTGTAGATACAACGATGAAAAATTGGATACATTTTCGCACATAACACACAAACAAATGGCATGGATTAAAAGTGGCAAAAGATAAGCTAAGAATGTGAAGATTTTTAGCACATTTATAATGAGTCATTGAGAAATATGTATTTTCTTTGAGATATTTTTGTTTTGAAACGCATTGTATTCGTGGAACTATTGATAGATAGAAAAATATGTATGTATGTATAAATCCCAAAATGTTGAGAATGAATGAAGATCACTCTTCTGCGTGTCTAGAATTAAATTGTGGTGACATGAGATATTGCGAAAATTTTAATTGTATATAAAAAATAATTAATTTTGAAAGGCAACAACCTCAAGATATAATACATATGCGAGCGTACATGTGTATGTATGCATATGTACACAAAACCGAATGAGATTTTTTAATTATTTACACACAACACTGCCATCAACGTTCCATTCAGAAGAAACGCCCTCACCACCTACAAAGAAATAAACATGGAAAAATTAATCAAGTATTGGCACCCTACATTCCGTACGTTGGCGCCAAAATTCCATATATATATATGTAAATAGATTTTGTGATATATATTTGGGGATTTTCGAGAATTTGTGATCGTTGTATATTTCCTTCCTCCAGTAAAAGTAATACAAGTGAACTAGACACTGAGCATTTTCTCAGCGCAGTTAAGAAAATGAATAGTTTCATCAAAATCGACCATGTCCATCAAATTCCGCCATATAACTCAAAACTAAATTTTCATATTTTTTTGTTTTGGTCCGAATGTCTTGAAATCAATATGAATTTTTCATATAACATTGTTTGGTTTGGTCGAAATTCTGTCTTCAAATTTTGCACAGAGTTTGTTCAGCGTTTGGTGGAAGTTGGTGTTTTTATACCCTCACTCTACAGAGTATAATGTAACGCATTGAAGGAGTGACGTAAGACCCTAAGTATTTTTGGACCAAATCCGTTTCATGACTTTTTAAGGTGTTTGATCCATGTCCCATCTGGCTGGCCCCCCACGTCTGGCTGGCTGGTGTACACGATAACTCTCGAAAAGAGGGAAGGAATCGACTCAAACATTGCACATGGTAATATTTTTCCCAACCTTAGTTTAAGTTCGAATATGAGCAAAATCGCCACGCCCATTCTGGTACCTCCCACACAAAAAGGTCATATTCCTATGTTAAATTAAATCCAATATAAATTCCAAACGGATATCCGGAATCAGTTTTTTTTGGTATTTTATAATGTTTTTATAATAACTTTAAGTGTACTCTTCCAGTACCTCCCACACAAATCGCGCAAAAGTACGTAAACTTAAAGCTGTTAAAACTTCTATACTGATGATCGGAATACTGTATATTTTGATATTTAGCAATGCTTTTATAGTGGTTACATTCACATAGAATATGGGCGATATTGCCCCACCCCTTCTGGTACCTCCCACACAAAGTGGCATAAGCTTTGGTTACAATAAAACCGACATAACATTGATACGGGTAGTCAAAATCATTTGCAATTTGATATCTAAAATTGTTTATAAGTACTTTAAACCTAAAAAATATTTACGCTTTAGCCACGCCCCTTCTTGTACTTCCCACACAATTGTCTATCCTAGGTACAATTAAATGCTTTATAACTCCTTTACCGGTGCCTGAAATCCATTTTCACTTCATATTTGATCATGTTTTTACAATTATTGACAAATGTGGAAGCTGGGTCTAGTTGGCACAAACTTCTAGTACCTCCCACAAACCTACTCCATCGCTAAGCATAATTTAAGTCCTTCCATACACCTGTTCTCTGAGAGTCGGTTTTGCCGACTAATAAATTTAGAGAATATATTCTCGCGCTTCTTTTTGTTGCGCTGAGAGGGAAAGCTGCAAACGTTGCAAATTATAAATCTAATATAATACGCTCATATCTACTAAACTACATAAGAGCATTTCACCAGATCATCGATGCTTGAAGAATAAAAGTTGAAAACTATTGTTTCTGACTTGTATTAGTAAACGAAAAAATTATTAAATTGAAGAGTCCAAAGCGTAGCTTAGTTACAATGATGATCATAAGGACTGCAAATTGCATTCATGTTTTATTATTTTTTTTGTTTTTAAGTCCATTTTTTTAATTTGATTCTTTGAGCAATGATGCAAAAAATATAAAATAATATATAATACAAATTCGATTTGCTTCCATTGAACGTCCTATTGCCTCATGTCCTGTAACATGTAGAAATTAGTGAATGGTAATCGATTCGCGAAATGAAATCATACCACACTAACAGTTTTAAACTTTATTTTTCCCTATTTCGACAACTTTTTTATTATGAAACTTCAAGTTAACTTGTTCTCTTTTATTTTTATTAATAAATAAAAAATAAACAAGTGACTATTGATCGAATGAGGTAGTACCGACCCAATCGTGGTAGTCATATGAAGGATATTGTATTCCATTATTTAATGACAATGTTCAACCTTTCCAATAAAATAAGAAATTTGAAAAAGTAATCAGTACGTTTTTATAGCTGATTCCAATTTCAAATTTTAAATGGTCCACCCTAGAAATTGTACTTATGATAGTAAAGTAATTTTACAAAAGCATATAGTTCGAAAATACCCTGTGTACTTATAGACTTACTGACCGCGTTTTGAGTTTTTCTAGGGTCGTATATATTTTAAAGGTCTACCAAAAAAATGAAATCAGACCACACTAATAGCTTTTAACTTTATTTTCCCCTATTTCGACAACTTTTTTCATTATGAAGCTATGAGTGTCGCGTCCGTATTTCTGCTGTACCTAATTACAAAAATTTAAGAGATAATTCTCATATTTCATAAATCTATGAACAAAATATATCCTCTGACCTTCATTTACATGTATATATGGAAGAACAAATTTCTCAAAAAATCGCTGAACTTTGTATAAGACCTCCAAAAGTACTTCTGGTTTTTGTCGCATCTGTTTCCTTGTAAAATTGTTTATAATTTTGTACTAAATCCTGACGATATATTTTCAAAATGTAGTACTCTTTAAGCGCTTTAGAACACTAAAAAGGCTGATCGACTTTTTCAGTTTCTTTCTTGTTATTGGCGTAGTTTAAGGCGTGCGAATGTCGCGTACGCGCCACTGGGAGATGCCCATATGTACTGTATGGGGTGATACAAACGGAATAACAAAATTAATATACGTACATCCTATGGTATAGCGTATAAAATGGGCAGATAGATTGGGATGCACTCGGATAGACAAACGAAATTTGTCGAACCTATTCATAAACTCATTTGATGTTGATAAGTACAATAAATGTTGGTACCCGTAGTCTTAATGACACAACACCGTTCATAACTGTATATTGTAGGGTACAAATATACATATCAGTATATATCCCACGAAAGCGCTTTTCTCTTCATGGACAAAATTTCTGTTAATTAAAAAATTGCTAAAAATATTTCCGACAGTACTAATCTCCAAATTAAAAGTGCTTTGAAGCCAAAAATTGCAATTATTTTAAAATGATTTAATATTTTCTTTGGCGAATTTCAAAAAGTACATTAGCCCCACAACTTATGGTCTGTCACAAATTACATGGCTTCGTGAATTTGGTTCATATAGCATGTAGTATATGGCGACCTATCTCAACTACTTAATGTGGGGATATTGCTTTCCTTTCATTTTGATTTTTAAATTTGTTTGGGTAGCATTGGTAGAAGATTCTTAAAAAATGTCGAATGTGTATTGTAAATTATTTTCTTGTGTGTAAATTGTGCGTACTTATTTTTCACTCTGATCTGCCGCTGATGAACTAGACAACATCCGGTACAAGATGCCAACGAAATGACCACCTTACACAGCTCTTTTTTGTTGTCTCTTCTCTTTACAATCTACCTTGAAATGTATATGAATGTATGCCAACTTATATATACAAATGTTCATACATATATATTTGTAAGTACTTATATATGTACTTATTTTGAGAGTGTGTTTAAATTTCTTGCTCGAAGATGAATGACATTTGCCAAGACAAAAGTATTCACAGTGACGTGTTCTCACATCTCGATTTCATTTTTATATCCGAGAAATTCTATGTGTATATAATTATTGTTCGTATATATTTATATTTAAATACCTAATATTTTACCATATTATAGGAAAAAGGTGAAAATATTAGATTTAAATACATTTAGTAAGAGAAAGTAGTCTTACAACTATAACGCCAATTGGGATATGTTTCGGTTAGTGTGGCCCAAAAAATTATATAAAAAGCGAAAAGTTTGCAAATCTTGTAAATATAATGGAGATTCTTCCAATTCTTCCTTCGCTGTATACATGCAAATTTTCCGCAAACTACCATTCTGGGAAGGTGATGCTCCTCGTTAATTTTTGTCTAAGACTCCAGTGCAAATATATTATTGTAGCCTATCTGAGCTCTGTATATTATCGATGTATAATCATTTTTCTTAGGTTGACAATGAACAACAATGACCTTTAAACTTTATTTTCAGTGGCTATATTAAAACAACATTCCCATCATCATTCTTCATGTAGACTACGAAAAAACTAGCCATCAGATGTCTAATATTTTAAAAAGAAGGGGTTTTATAATTGGTGGCGCCATTAATTGGAAATGGAAATGATTAATGGAATAATAATAAAAATGCGTGAACTTGACACTGATTTAACAAGAGACAAACCAATTAAATATAGGAATTATTCGATATGAAACAAGTAAAAAGGCTTTACGTTCGGCCGGGCCGAATCTTATATACCCACCACCATGGATTGTGTCGACAGCATTGTGTCTGCCGGTAATGCTGTGAACACTATCCATAGTGGTGGGTATATAAGATGCTCGTATAAGTGCTATTTGAAAATTGTTAGCTAATAGCGTTATTATTTTTTAAATAAATTTTGATGTTCGAACCGGTTCCGCAGCGGTTTGATTGGTGCGAATTTTATCTCCAATCTTCCAGTTTTCCCAAAAGTAAAAGCTTCGAAAATTGTCTTTGATTTTCTTAGGAATGTACATTCCGAATATCGCTGTTCTTGCTGCAGCCATTTGTTACCAATTTTATCATTTTCAAAATTTCCCTCTTAAAAGTACGAATAATGTCGTTTCATCCATATTTATCCCATTTAACCCCCTAAAGTATGAATCACTTTATCACGCTATAAAAGCATTGAACATACCAAATATCAAGTAAATGCACAGCAGAAATCATTGTTCCTGCTATATCCGTTTAGTTGGTACTATTTTTATCCTTCTGTTTCAATTGGAAAAACATGTTTATTTTCCATGTCTACACCGAATTTCATTATTCTAGGTGTAGCCGTTTGGTTAGTTTTTATCCCTCTATTCCCATTATAGCACTTAAAAGTACGAATTTCGAAAAACCAAAATCTTTTATCGCTGTACACAATTTTGCATTTCTAGCTTTTGTCGTTTGATAGGTACGACTTTTAGCCCTTTTTGTCTCATTTCATCCCCTACATATAGTAATCGTTTTATCGTGCACTTTTATGCTTTAAGAGAATACTCATATCAAATATCATTTTTTTCATCTTCAAAAAAAGTAAGCAAGCACCAGTCGGCTAAACCGACTTATATATACCCTCACTTTCAGAGAACATATATAGGGAAGTTATAAGGAATTAAATTAAACATAGGGCAGGATAGTGTGGGGAGGGTACTAGTAGGTTCGTATCAAATGGTCCAAGCTTCCACAGTTATAAAACAATTGCAAAAACTTCATCAAATATCAAGTATAGAATTTATGAAGGATTTAATTTTACCTAGGATATAGACAATTGTGTGGTAGGTAAAAGAAGGGGCGTTGCAAAACACGCAATACTTAGTACACCTAAAGTAATTATAAAAGGATTATCAAATACCAAAATATAGCTCATTCCGAATATTCGTGTAGAAGTTATATGGGTTTTAATTTAACATTGGAATATGGCCTATTTGTGTGGGAGGTACCAGAAGGGCGTGACAATTTCGACCATCTGTGAACTTAAACTAAGTTTGGGAAAAATATTACCATGTGTAAAGTTTGAATCGATTCCATAACTTATTTCAAGAGTTATCGTGTACACCAGCCAGACGGACGGACGGACATGGCTCAAACAACTTAAAAAGTAGTGAAACAGATTTTGTCCAAACATACTTAGGGTCTTAAGTCACTTCTTTAATGCGTTACACTCTTTTTGTCCCAAATGATATATACCCTCCTACTCTGTAGAGTGAGGGTATAAAAATGTGTTTAAATACCCGAAATATTAGGGGTTATTGGGGTATTTTCTATCCCAATCAATCTACAACTATTAGATGCTAGCGTGCTTTCTATAGACGGATGACCATGGCTAGATCGTCTTAGAATTTTATGACGATCAAAAATATATATATATGTACTTTGTAGGGCCTCGGGACGATATTTCAAGGTGTTACAAACGGAATGACAAACTTAGTATACCCCCCATCCTATGGTGGAGGGTATGAAAAGAGTAGATCAAAAAAGAATAGATCAATTACATGGGGAGTATTCACAACGTCTTGTCAGTTGAGCGCGCTGAGTTATAGTATAAAGATGTCCATCAGCGTTAGGGTTTCTTCCTAAGTTACGGGTTTATAAGTGCGCCAAGCTATCAAAACCTGGTTTTTACCCGTAAGTCAGAAGAGAAAGCTCACCTTTTGCATGAATATTAAAGAGCTGTCAGCATTTGAAGGAATTGCTTCGGCCTTCTTATTCTCCAGACACAGTCCTACTTCATTTGTCTCAACTTAAAAAAGTAGCCTGATGATGATGATGTCAAATGATGAAATTGAATAGGACACTAATGCGTATTTTGAGGACTTGAGAAATTTTACTACAACGATGTCATAATTGGTATTTGTATTTATACACTCCACGAGAGTATTGTTTGTGCATTTGTTTGTAACACCCAAAAGGAAACGAGTTAGACCCATCGTTTATTATACAGATCGACCGAGAATCACTTTCTATTTTTGTATTCAAATTACAGGTCGCAATTATAGTCCGATCTTAAAAAAAATTGGCACAAGTAAGTTTTGTGGATCAAGGACGAACGCTATTTAGTTTGAGGCAAATCGGCTCAGATTTAGATATAGCCTACATTCAAATGTCGATCCCGATTTGACCTTTTATCTATATATATAAAAGTGAATCTGTGTTTGTTTGTTCTTTATAGCAGCCTAAACTACTGAACCGATGTTCTTGAAATTTTCACAGTATGTTCATGCTGAACCGGTGGTGAAAATAGACTATAAAAATTTTTTGATATTTTCAGTGGGCGTGGCACCTCCCACACAAATTGGGGTTTTATTCGTTTTTTATAAATTAGCATATTCGGAGTACTGTTGCGGGTAGAGTTTTTAATTTTTTGTGAAAGGCGGTATTGGTTAAGTTAAAACCCAATTTTGAATATTGAAAGTTCTAGGACACCTAGAGTGCAGCAATTTCGTGTAAGTGAAACTAACATCAATATGCGTAGTTGTGCCAAAAATGGGCGGTGTTGAAAAAGTGGGCGTGCTACCTCCCATACGAAGTTAAAACCCAATTTTGAATATTGTCAGTTCCATGACACCTGGAGTGGTGAAATTTTGTGTAAGTGCATCTAGCATCAATGTACGTAGTTGTGCCAAAAATGGGCGGTATTGGAAAATTGGGCGTGGCACTTATAGTTATACCTCCGTGGTACCTCCCATACGATGTTAAAACCTATTATCGAATATTGTCGTTTCTATAACACCTGTGTTAGTAGATCCAGTGTAAATAGTTGTGCAAAGATGGGCGGAAAGTGGCCGTGTCCCTTCCCATTCGAAATTAAAACCTGTTTTAGAGTATATTCGACACCGAGATTCCTATATTTTTGTGTGAATTAATTTATTTATAACCTTCTTAGACAATATACAAATGGAGGGGATTTGAAAGATATTTGAATTTTGTAAAATTACAGTTTTCTTTGGATTTTTTAGCACAATAGTAAAGAAAGGTTACAAAAAATAAATATTCATTCGTCAAAAGCCGACTTAAGTCAAGAAAATGGAAAGTATATTAATTTTTTAGTTTTTGTGTTGTCTGATTAGTGAATAATTTGATTGACTTTCTATTCGATTAAGTAAGTTCTTCTTACGTAGGAAGTTTATAATTTTGGTTATGGAAAGGAGGAGAATCACGCTCAACCTAAAATAAATTTGATTTTTGACAATTCGTCCTTTTTTCGCCGTAAACTAGTTATGTTCTTCAATATTCGCCATGGACATTATCCATTGATTATAAGTGCTACATATATTACCGATCACAAGAAAAACACTATATCTGATTTTAATTTCCGTCTGTTTTTCTGCCTGGCGAAGCGGGCTGGGGTTCAGCTAGTCCTCTATAAAGCACATATAGTAACCGCTTTCCTTCAAATTTGGCTTAACACCACATACAAATGTCGCTCACGATTTGACTTTTTCCGCTTTAGAAACCACATATTGTACCCGATTTTCTTTAAAATTGGCACAACATTTTATAATCCAACTAGAAACATCTGTGCTGAAAGTGCGTAAGATCGGTTCAGATTTAGATATAGTCCCAATACAAATGTCGCTCCCAATTTGACTTTTTCCGCTCTAGAAACCACAAATTGTACCCGATTTTCTTTAAAATTGGCACAACATCTTATAATCCAACTAAAAACACCTATTGTGAAAGTGGGTAAGATCTGTTCAGATTTAGATATAGCCCCAATACAAATGTTGCTCCCGAATCTTTAACCGATTTTGGCCAAACTTTACACCAATAAACATACATGGTGAAAGCGGGTCACATCGTTCCATGTGTCCCATACAAATGTCCTTTCCGATTTAACATTTTTTGTCAAACACATACATTTACAGGATTCAAAAATCCTTCCCAATTTCACTTTTTTACCGGATTGAATTGTAGTGAGATAGAAAGTCGGCTCCGTCCGTCTTTAGCCTTTCCATACTTGTTTGGGAGATGCCCATATATCCATGCTTTGGTATAACCCAAATGGGGCCCGATTCTGCTCTATTACAGCTCCAGAAACTACATCTTACATCGGATCTTCATCAAATATTGCAGATCATTATATGTTTCAGCTAGGAATACCTACCGTGAATGAGAAATATATAGGCGCATGTTTTGGCACAGGCCTCAAGTGCCAAATGTCCGGTATATGTAGGGTATTTTATAGCCGGCCCCGCCTTTCCTTACTTGTTTCTAAAGAACTTTTGTAAGCAGCATAAGTATATGTACGAAATTTAAAAGGTCTACCTGTTTTTTAGGTGGGCTTGGCAACACAAAATTATATTGGTAAGCACCATAACTACATGTACGAAATTTGAAAGGTATAACTGCCTCCAATTCTTTTTTGCCTCTAAAACTGGACACCTGCCCCACCGAGCAATGTAGGAATTGTGCTTCACTGAATATGGACCTAATGTACATGCAATTGAATAAACCCTCGACTATGTGTTTCGACACAGATGTAGACTATGCTGCAAAATAAAATATTATTAAACTGCCCTCTTATAACGACATCACATCTAACTAACTGTTTATTAGTAAATGGACCACAAGAAACCACTAGTCAGAACTCTACTTTCACAAAATATAGAGTTCTTAGCGACCCATAATTGGTTAAACATTGTCAGAGACGGCAAACTCAAACTGGAAAATATTTAATAAACAAACCGAAAACATAAATATCATGTTTACGATGTTTTCCAAATGATTTTCATACAAATGAAAGAAAAAATAAAACAATTTTCACAAGACTGCAGAGCATCATTTCCAATTTTCACTGATGAAACGACGGAGAAGATTTGAGTATATCAGAAATAAATTTTTAATATTTTCATCATTAAAAATCATGTTTTCTGTGTTTTTATATTCCATCCTCCAATTTATTTATTAGCAACCAAAACAATACATTTAACATTGATCTAATAAAAACTGTTTATTCGATCTTCGCCATATGAATGATTTTCCATAATGATCTGCAATATCTCTACTCGGGAACTATCCTCAAACCAAAACGTTGTGGGGTTCTGCTGTCTGTGTTTCTGTGATTTGTTGATGTGTTTCGAGTTCATCGTGAACCCGAACAATGTGTTTCCAATGAACTTTTTATGTGTTCTGCCTTGACCAAATTTCACATTAATTACAAAATGTTTTTGGCCACATATTGTACAAACTCATTGGAACGAATATCTGTTGTGCGATCGAATTGTGTTGAACGTGTATGTTTTTTTTTCTGTTTTCGTTGTAGAGAAATTATCAAAGTTTTTGTGGTCAGGCGAAATGTTGAATGTCAAATTATTGTCTCTAATGACATGTTTTTAATTTACACCTAATAAATTTAAATGAAGTGTGGTCGATGGCATTATGGAACTTTAAACAAAGAAATGTGTCTGTGTGTGGTGGTACATTTTCATGTCTGACATCGAAAAGAAACTCAGCTACAAATCAAGGCCAATCTGACAGCATAAATCTAACGCCTGTTGACAAACTTATCGATTGCACTAACACAACGTAGCTGATAATTAGGTTAAATGTGAAATAGCAACGAAAGTCTGATCAAATATTGAATATACTCGAAAACTGACATTCCGTTGGCGGTAGTTAGAGTTTTCCTGTGGAAATCCGCCAATTTTCAGTCGCGGGAAACTGGTGCGGGGAAAATTAACGTACATATTCTGTACATAAATTTTGATCGAAATTGAATTCACTGTTAATTCAAATCGTAAATGCATAAAAATATTTAAGAGACAGAATTCTTATTACTTTGGATGAAGGTTTAGGGATTTTGTATGCATTTATTTCTTTTTAATATATAAGATTTAACGTCTAAGGGAAATACATGTTAGCACTTTAAATTTTCGGATTTTTTTGTTTCCAACGATTATTGAAATGTACTACCATGTTCGGGTATTGGTTGGTGGAGTGAGATAGGGAAGCGATATTCGCGACTCAATTGTTGTCTGTTCAATTGGTAAATGGTGCCTTCACAGAGATGAACTTGAGAGAATCGATAGAGATGATTTGATCTGTAACACCACTTATTGTTAGCGAACTTCAATTTTGAATTCTAATAAAATTGAGGATTATAATTTCTCATCTGTGGTGAAATAATACACATTTTTATTGGAATTAGGACGCTCGCCTATTGTTGTAATAGTATAAAGTATATATAGTATTTATTTATTTAATTTATTTAGTGTAATATTCAGTTTATTTATTTAATATAATCTTAGTCGTAAGATATGAACTAATAAAAAGCCGCCACGAGACAAAAATAGGAGTGGGTCCTGTCTGCATCTATAAAGGTGCAAATGTCAATGAAAAGCGACTACATTTCTTTATGCAACTCTTCCAAATATAAGGTGGACTTATAGTACACAATATTTGCGGTCAGGTTGTTGAAAAATTGATTCTAATTCGATTGGTATAATAAACGATAGGTCTACATCATGGGTTTTACAAACAAATGTACAAAGTCGTTATATCGTGTGGTGTAGGGTATAAAAAGGTCGTTACATTTGAACCGGTGATATACGGTACATCTACAGGGTTTTCCAACAAGAGGTGTTATTTGATGAGGATGTTTCAAAATATGACTTCTGTAGAGCTTTTCTAGTTCATGAATGACAGGATGTATCCTAAAATCATTACACTGGCAATGCCGGTAAAATAAAAATAATATTTTGAAAATGTCAATAAGATACATGAGTTTGTCCATATTCGAAATGTTCATAGGAAAATATTTAAAAGTAGATGAAAAGGAATACATAATGACAATAATATTTTTACCTATTATAACTAAAATTAAATAAAAAACATGTTTTTTGATTCGTTTGCATAACTTCTACATTTATGTATATATCTTTTACGTAAAAATATTGCTTTATTCCTTAGAATGTTATTACAAACATTTTTTTACGTTTTTTTTTCGTGCCAGCATTTTTGGCAAAAAATCGTTCCTCAACCGCCGTTTCTATGTGAAAGTGAACGTTACAACATTTGTAGATTTCATAAGAACCTTTAATTTAACATATAAGCGGGAGGACTTATATTTCCAAAATGATAAAAATTCAACGAACATTATAATTTTAATTTAAAAAAATTTAATATCGTTTTCCAGTTTAGAAAACCAACATACATCAGATAATGTTAATGGTATGTTACAATAGAAAAATATTATCATTACCCTTCGGGAAACTTGTCGTTGCAACCGAACTTCAGATTTAAAACAAGTAAGGAAAGGCTAAAGTCGGACAGGGCCGACTATATGATACACTCCATTCTCTATCCGAATACAATTCAATTCAGTAAAAAAGTGAAAACGGGAAACCTGTTTCCCAATCACAGGTTAATGTGACCTGGTTCAATTTGTCAGATCGAGAATAATATTTGTTTCGGAGCTATATCCAAATATGGAATGAAGTGACTAACTTTTACAATAAGTTCTTCCAGTTGAAGTATAACGTGTATGCTCCATTTTAAGAAATTCTCTGAAAATACGCGGTTTCTGAAGGAACGAAATTTGTATGAGAGCTATATGTAAATCTGAACTGAGCAGACAAAGTCAAATCGGGAGCGAAATGAATATAAATCTGAACCGATTTGACTTACTTTCACCATAGGTGTTCCTAGTTTAAATATATCTTATATTTAAATTTTGAAGAAAATATGTTAAAATATGTTGATTTTAGAGCGGAAAAATTCAAATTGGCAGCGAAATTTGTATGGGAGCTATATATAAATCTGAACCGATCTAACAAATTTTTACCACAGGTGTTTCTAGTTGAACTATAAGATGTTTTTTTTTTCAATTTTGAGGAAAATCTGTTAAAATATGTGGATTCTAGAGCGGAAAAATTCAAATTGGGAGCGAAATTTGTATGGGAGCTATATATAAATCTGAACCGATCTTACACATTTTTACCACAGGTGTTTCCAGTCGGTTAAAATATGTGGATTCTAGAGCGGAAAATTCAAATTGGGAACGAAATTTGTATATAAATCTGAATCGATCTAACACATTTTTACCACAGGTGTTTCTAGTTGAACTATATGATGTTTTGCAAATTTTGAAGAACATCTTTTGAAATATGTGGTATCTAGAATGAAAAGAGTCAAATCGGGAGTAAAATTCGTATGGGGGCTATGTCTAAATCTGAACTGTATTTCTTCAAATTAGATAGCGTTCGTCGTTGTCCCGGCAAACTTCGTTGTGCAAAGTTTCGTTTGGTTCTGGCTACAATTACAACATTGCTAAATCGACTCAGAAAGTGATTCTAAGCCGATCGTTATAATTAACAATGGGTCTATCTCCCTTCCTTTTGGGTGTTACAAACAAATGCACAAAGTCATAATACTCTCGTGGAGTTTATAAAGACTTAGACTTTTCGAACAATATATGTATACTAGAGTGACTTGGCTACAAAATAAAAATTGTGCGGCTCTCAATGGTTCTAACAATTGAAATTTGCGATCAATACTCCGCCAACGAGCCACTAAAATACAAATCGAACTAAAAATGTTGTAGTTATTGTGGGTTTTATAAAAAACACTAAATTGTAAAAATCCAGCTCACGAACAGACAATAATAGTCGAAATATTTTGGAAGAACACAAAACAAACCAATCTTTTATTTTAGTCTGGATCATCGACAAAATTTTTTCTTCTTCACTGTATTATATACTAGGCTTGGTCATGAAAAAATTGCTCCGGTCACCACCCAGAAATGTAGAGTAATAACACTGCCGAACAAACATCTTTGGATCATAGTGGCGACCCTATAAATCAGAAACGGTATGTTGAGTAGATTATTTTTGTAGAATAATATTTTTATAGTCTAGCTGGTCAGAGTTTCTTTTACCCTAAAGGGAGCATTATACTACGTGAACAAAATGTTGTAAACTATTGTCTGAGAGAAATTTTACTGACGGAATTATATTCTGGATTTTTTTATTATATATTATATTTCATTTTTATATTCTTATTTTTGTGGAAGATCTTAACCCTCTAGCTCCTATCTTTATGGGTCAATTGGACCTTTTTTCGAGAAAATTGAAATAAAGTCTTTTCAAAAAGGGCATTTAAGAATTAAGAAAAATATCTGTGGGGGTCACCAAAGTAGTAAATAAAGTTCTTCACGCTTCAGTAGCAAATTGCACTTATTATAAATTGCAATTATTATAATTAATCTTTTTCGGTAGAGAACGATAGACGAAAAATGTAATTGGATATTTTCATTTTCGCGGGAGATATTACTAAAACAATTTGAATTCAGGAAAGTTTTGTGTTGTAATTTTCTCGTGATCTATCAAACGGATCTGGCAGATTTTTGCAGGTGTGTTAAGAACCAATGACGCTTGTGAATTATATGTAGTCCGTCGCAAAAAAGCTGCAATTGTTACAAAAAAACCAAAATTCGTAGATATAATTGCGTTTATTTAAATTTTCTCTATTTGGTTTTCTGTCGCAAATGTTACCTATTTAGTCAGCAATGATATAATATATGAGTAAATAAGTAGTTGGTTTAATAAGTTGGTGAAAATTCAAACGTTACGTTATTAGTTATTTTAAATACAAATTAACGCATGAAATACATGATATCAAAATATATAATATACATCCGCTACAGTATTCTCTATATGATAAAAAGTTGCACGCTTTTTTCTAAAGTCTCTTTTCACAACTTTTGACTTTACAGTCAGTATTTATCCCTCTCGTTACTCTTTTTTTTCGATATTCTCTAAAAAAATTCAAATCCATATAGAGAGGAAGTGGGGGTTGAAGATCTTCCCCAGAAATGATCCTCATAAAACTCCTCAATCTAGTTTTGACAATAAGAATTCTCTCAGAGTCATTTTTGTGACTTTTGTGAAAGTGTTATGAAAAATAAACAGAAGGAATCGAATTACAGCTAGATGATGAATATCGGACGAAAAATTATGCCACTGACTCCATTTTTGAGAAAATAATTTAATACCAAAGTTGGGCTTACGGAACCAAAATTTTCAAACTCTTGTTACAAATAATAGCGGTGTTTTACAAAATAATCCCACAGAATATTAAAAAATTGTCATTCTTATAAAGTAGGTGAAAGACAAACTGTAGTCATACAGTGTGACTCTGCGTTTCTTTATTTGGATGGTAACATGGTAACAATATATACTTAACACTAAAATGATTATAAAATATGGACTAAGACCAAAAAAATTTTTTGGGGACCGCGGCCCAGCCTAAAGGCGAAAAAATATAATCATCAATCAAAAAACCGGGAAATTTCAAAACATACTTGTGAGGTAAACAATCTCTGTTTGGAACGATTTCGTCCATTTTCAATCTACAACCATTATACACATATATGGAAAATTTGAACCCATAAAGTCAAAGAAATTAAAATTAAATTTAAAAAATCTATAAATGTTGGTGGTTTCAGTATTATAGTATTGACATGTTTTTTTTTCACTATAGCGTTGAGGTCAAACATTGGATTACAACTATTATGCATACATCCGTATACGCATGACTTTGTTACCATCCCTATCCCTATTAATATTATAAAACCTTAGTGTAAGTCTGTCTGTCTGTATGTCTGTTTGTTTCTTCCGCAATCACGTGCAAACGGCTGAACCGATCTTGTTGACATTTTCAGTACAGATAGATGTCTGGTCTGGAAGGAACTATAGGCTATAGAATTTTTAAAAATTTGCTCTGTGGGCGGAGGGGGCGTGGCAATAGTGTTTTTGAGAGCTAGAAGGCTGAAAATTGGTACATATATATTACTGACCACGCGAATGATAAATATGATGCCGAAATTTGGATTTTCATTTTGTGGGCGGAGTGGGCGTGGCGATAGTGGTTTTTTTGAGCTAGAAGGCTGAAAATTGGTACATATATATTACTGACGACGAGAATGATAAATATGATGCCGAAATTTGGATTTTAATTTTGTGGGCGGAGTGGACGTGGCAAAAGTGTTTTGAAAGCTAGATGGCTGAAAATTTGTAGATATATATTAGTGACCACGAGAAAGATCAATTTGATGCTGAAAGTTGGATTTTCGTTTTGTGGGCGGAGTGAGCGTAGCAAGTGTTTTTGAGAGGTAGTAGGCTGAAAATTGGTACATATATATTACTGACCACGAGAATGATAAATATGATGCCGTAATTTGGATTTTCGGGATGGGCGTTGCAAAAGTGTTTTTTGAGCTAGGAGGCTGAAAATTGGAACGTATATATTACTGACCACGAGAATGATAAATATGATGCGAAATTTGGATTTTCGTTTCGTGAGCAGTGGGAGCATGGCAAAAGTGTTTTGAGAGCTAAAAGGCTGAAAATTGGTATATATATATTACTGACCACGAGAAAGATAAATATGATGCTAGATTTTGAATTTTCGTTTGGTGGGCAGTGGGGGCGTGGCAATAGTGTTTTTGAGAGGTAGTATGCTGAAAATTGGTACATATATATTACTGACCACGAGAAAGATCAATTTGATGCCGAAAATTGAATTTTCGTTTTGTGGGCGTGGCTATAGTGTTTTTTAAGCTAGAAGGCTAAAAATTATAACGTATATATTACTGACCACGGAAAAAAGTTTTTAGCTAGAAGGCTGAAAATTGGAACGTATATATTACAAAGCACGATAATATCAATATGAAACCTGATTTTAATTTTACCATTTGTTTTTTTTTGCCGGGCGAAGCGGGCGGGGTTCAGCTAGTGTACATATATACGACAAAATGCTTTTGGCCTGGGTCTTTGAAGTGTCCATGACCCAACATAAAAAGAAAACTTATCAAAGACTTGCCTCGAAACAGTCGTGTAACTATAATGAACTTTCCCGTCCAGTTCCCAGATCACTACCCGATTGAAAACCTATGGACTTGCTATATGGTGGAGAGTATCAGAACACAAATATCAAAGCTGTGAAGCACTTTCAAAACGGGTACAAATATTTGGAGATCGGTTACAAATGTCAGCTTTTGTGTAAATTATTGCCCATAAAAGACACACCACAAAATATTAGTTTCATTACCAGTATATAATTTTTCCAACTATCACTATTTTTTATTATTTCATAAAAATTCATAGTTCACAGTACATGATATAGTCTAAATTTTCCCGAAGGAATGAATTCAATTTATAGAACTGTTTTCGAATTATACTTATTCGAAATAAATGACGGAATGACAAATTCTATACAAAGATGAAGGGTAGAAAAAACATTCAAATTCAGAAAAGATAAAACAGTACTAGCTACGTGATATGTCACATCTATCGTTGACTAGGGAAAACCGGGATATAGGAATAAAATTCCATTACACAATTGCCTCCAAGAGAACTTATAAATTGGTTTTCGCAAAACTGTTGAATTTCCAATTACAAGTAAATATGTTTATTCATTTTAGATTGGTAACACTTTCATTCCCGCCATGTGAGATAAAAAATATATTTTAATTAAAACTTCGAATGTGCCCAGCAATTTGACTTTTTCGACTCTCTTCAAGCATTATTACTGCGAGAGCGTGCGTTATAAACAATAAAACAAACAAACAACTCATTTACTCAACAAAATTTCACACATTTCCTCCATTCCCAGTGCACAAATGTGAAGAAAAATGAGAACATTTCTGCCTTCCTCCTTAACAACAAAAACAATTTCCATTTTCACAGTTGTACACGGTACGCTCACGTCGCCGTTCATCATGGGCCGTGCGTCGCAATGAGATCGAGGAAATGTGAAGATCACTTTTAGATACGGGCCATACTTGCAACCGAACAAATGTGCGGAGAAATATAGAACGGGCAGCGGGAAATGTTTCGAGCACACAAAAAACAATGAAGACAACAGCGAAACGTTTTCGGAAAACTTATTATACACACTCGTCGCCTAAAGAAGAACATGGAAATGTGGCAACAATTCGTGTGAATATTGGCCTATAAAACAAATGTATCAGGGCCATTATAGGCCCACCAAACAAAAACCAAATCCCCTCCCCACCCCAAAGTAGAAAAAAGAAAAGTGATCCAAAACAGCGATCAAAATATAAAGAATTTTGTGAAAAGCAAAAAAGAAAAGATCACCAAAGTGAATAGATAGTATATATCAAATATTAAAGTGCGAAAAAAGAAATAACAAACAAAAAGCAGATTCTCGACGAGTGCATAGAAGAAAATTCAATATTATTTTGGAGTGAAAAAGTGAAAATATTTTGAATTCGATGTGTGAATTTATTGGAGAAAAATCCGTAAATAAATGAAATGAAATTTCGGATTTTATGTATCTACACCGAAACGAAATAATTCCGTTGTTGTTGTCGGTTTTGGATCTATTTAAAATAAATCCACCTGTATCGATCTCTGTGCTTCGGTACGTGAATGTTGTTGTATACACAAATCCACGGTGACGTCATATACTAAGAAATGTGTGAATAGAATTTGAAAGCCAGAGAAAAAAAACGAAACATCACCACCAAATTATAAATAATAATAATAAAATTTTCTATTTGTTTTTAACCATAATTCGGTTATAATCACAACTGGTGAAAAACGAAATGTGTGCACGAGAATTTCTCAGCAGCTCTGCATTAAATTCCGTGGAAAGTTAAACAAATCTCCAGAATTGCATACACCTACAAACACAGGCCCATCGCAACGCATCTGAATATTTTTTTGAAAAGAAAATAGAATTAAATTGATTTTCTTCTCCACAATACAGGCAAACATACTTGTGCGATTGCTCACAATCGTAAAATATTCGAATTTCCGTTGCTGCTAATCTCGAGCACGGTACAGTGTGTGTTGGTAAATAAAGAAATTTGAAAATTGAGAAATTGTTTGGTTGTTTTCGTTGAGAAATTGAGTGAATTCTCTTGTAATTCATTCAAGAGTAGTGAAAAAATAAACAAAATGGAAATGGAAAATATTGGAAATTTGTGAAAGTAAAAGTTATTGAATAAAATTGGTTAAATTTGTTTTAATAAATTTTTGTAGCTGAATGAATGAAATATTCGTATTTCAATAACACTGCCAGTGGATATACAATCTTATAATTTCAAGGTAAGTGTAAATATGATTAATACTAGATTACACCGTACAAAAATATTCAGTAAATTGTTTAGTACCTAGTGATGTCAACATTGAAATAAAAAATCGATTATGCAGGTTTTCAATGGCGGATTTCTAATTTTGTTAGAGGCTTCTTTGATATTTAGTACAATAATCAAAGCCAACTCTTTATATTCATGTTATATTTCAATGTATATTCTGAAATGTTTTGGGTATAAATCTTGTATTCTAACTGATTGGTTCTATTTGAATGAAATAACATAAATGTAGTACTTTCGCGCTTAAGTATGGAGGATATACCCAATGAGATTAATAGATAGATTAAATAGATGAATAAATAGACGACTGCGAACAACTGCATAGTAGTTCTAATTTTTTTTCTAAATTCCACAATTAGAGAAAACACAATAAACTAGAGGTAGTTCCCAATGAAGACAAACACACTTTACGTCTGCAAATAGGAATGAGGTTAACTTTAGGAGTTACCCTTTTCTCTGAAAATGGAATTACTTAACTATATTTTTTAAATTTTAAGATGAAACTTTCATGTTGTCAGTGGTCAACACGAGTATACCGATCGGCTTAGAATCATCCGTTCAGCCCATAAGAGATCTCTGTCTCCCCGTACGATTGACAACCACCAACAACTTGTTATGCCCAAACGTGATTTTCGGGAAGTTCTAGGGATTTATATTTTACTTTTCCGCTAGAGTTTCTGGCTGCATCATAGTCTGATGTTTTTATACTTTACACGCGTCAGAACCTTTCATATCGAGCCCTTAGCGCGGAATTATCGTAAGCGACATTTTCTGAAAATATTTTTTATTGTTGAATTTAAAATTTTATAGGCTGATACATAAATAAAATTTGTGAAAATGACAAAATTGTCAACGTTAATATAAAGATTTTATCGTAAGCCGCTGCTCACATTTTCAAAGAAAGCAATTTTATCGTAAGTGACAGTTTATGAATTTAGGCAAAAGCTTTCAGATAATGTAAGGGATATTTATAAATGTTTTAGATAGATCTATTAATATATTGATGCAATAATAAGTGTATTTTTATACCATCGGCCGATACGATAGCTTACGAATGAACTAAGCTAAGAGGTTCGAAGTTCCCAGATATTTGTTTTATATATTTATTTATCGATCCAGAAGAAATAAGTTTACCCACAAGAACTGAAAGTAGCTCTTTTGTAGCTGTCTTTTTGGAGAAGACAAAGCCTTTTTGTATGATTTGTGTCTTATATACAATAATTTAATATACTTCTTGCAATAATCGTACCAACCGATCTACGACTATAAGACGCATTTATGGAAAATTTAGAGGTCCTAGCGCCTTTCATTTAGATACTAGCGTGCTTTCAACAGACTAGCGTGCTTTCATGGCTAGATCGTCTTAGAATTTTATGACGATCAAGAATATATATACTTTATAGGGTCTCAGGTCGATATTTCAAGGTGTTACAAACGGAATGACAAAGTTAGTATACCCCCATCCTGGAGGTGGAGGGTATAAAAAACCTTTTTTAGTTTGTATTTATTTACTTGCGGAAGCAATGTGCGCGAAAAACAAATGTTTGATTTGAATGTGCGATTTGTATTTGTTTTTCATTTAAGTAAAACATAAATCAATGATGCTTATTTTCAGCAGACAATATTAAGCCATCAAATGATGTCCGACTAAAATATAACCACCAGCATTGATTTATGTTTCGCTTTTCCACTAACACTATCTAACAGGTATAGAAGGCATTATGTTCGAAGTGGTCGAATAGTATATACACGTCAAAATGACGTGCATTATAATTTATAACTAATTTCAATATAATTGAAAAAGCTTTTTCATTATTTTTGTCATTCAACATTATGAAATGGAAGACATATTAATGGAATCACTTTGTTTGTGAAAAGTGGAACTTTTCTGCATAATCTGAATGTTCAAATATTATCTAATGTTTGCCAAAAATGGTGATTTTATGCCATTATGTATTTCTTTGTCACACGCAAAAGGAAGTGGTCAAAATCATATAGTCGCCCGACATTACTTGTCGAACTTTACAACTGCATTTCTAAACGAAATTACATAGGTAAACGCTAAAGTTTGACGGAGCCGACTATATAATACTCTACACTCTTTTCTACACATCAGCGGTTTTATTTTGGTATATTAGTAATTATGAACTAAAATAGGATAACATATTTAGCCAAATTGAACTTAATATCCTAAATTCGTGATAAATCATAAAAATAATGCACCTTAGCATTTATTTCCATTTCTATTTGAAGTGTACAGGTATAATCGTATCCCTAAT